>CAWUFW010015236.1:0-371234 GCA_963921515.1 Calotriton arnoldi | reverse complement strand
TTAAAATTACTTTTCTTGATTAGTACCCGGCTCAAAGATGCAGCACTGAGGTCTCTCCTGATAACCGGTGAGTAAATTGGAATTCGTAGTTCTGCTGATTTTAGAGGAATATTTGTATGTTTCAAAAATCGACACAGAAACTTTTTCAGCAAAAAGCATGCAATGATATCCTATGGAAGGAAATTCAAGTTACTGGTAAGTACGGTTAAAATTACATTTCAGGATCAGTACTCGGCTCAAAGATGCAGCACTGAGGTCTCTCCTGATAACAGGTGAGTAAATCGGAATTCGTAGTTCTGCTGATTTTAGAGGAATATTTGTATGTTTCAAAAATCGACACTTAGAAACTTTTTCAGCAAAAAGCAGGCAATGATATCCTATGGAAGGAAATTCAAGTTACTGGTAAGTACGGTTAAAATTACTTTTCAGGATCAGTACTGGGCTCAAAGATGCAGCACTGAGTTCTCTCCTGATAACAGGTGAGTAAATCGGAATTCGTAGTTCTGCTGATTTTAGAGGAATATTTGTATGTTCCAAAAATCGACACTTAGAAACTTTTTCAGCAAAAAGCAGGCAATGATATCCTATGGAAGGAAATTCAAGTTACTGGTAAGTACGGTTAAAATTACTTTTCTTGATTAGTACTGGGCTCAAAGATGCAGCACTGAGGTCTCTCCTGATAACAGGTGAGTAAATCGGAATTCGTAGTTCTGCTGATTTTAGAGGAATATTTGTATGTTCCAAAAATCGACACTTAGAAACTTTTTCAGCAAAAAGCAGGCAATGATATCCTATGGAAGGAAATTCAAGTTACTGGTAAGTACGGTTAAAATTACTTTTCTTGATTAGTACCCGGCTCAAAGATGCAGCACTGAGGTCTCTCCTGATAACCGGTGAGTAAATTGGAATTCGTACTTCTGCTGATTTTAGAGGAATATTTGTATGTTTCAAAAATCGACACAGAAACATTTTCAGCAAAAAGCAGGCAATGATATCCTATGGAAGGAAAATCAAGTTACTGGTAAGTACGGTTAAAATTACATTTCAGGATCAGCACTCGGCTCAAAGATGCAGCACTGAGGTCTCTCCGGAAAAGATCACGCCTGCTACCAGGCCACCCCGAAGCGCACCCAAGGGCCCTTCACCTGCCGGAACTGCAGCTTTGCCAGCACCCGCCCCGCCAAACCACCGCCCAGGAAAGAACCCAACTACCTCAGATGCATCCTCCTCAAAACCCGCTCCGCCCGCAAACACGCCATCGAACTCTGGGACCTTCTCGACTCAACCTCCCCAGACGTCGCATTCCTGACGGAGACCTGGCTGAATCCCGCTTCAGCCCCCGACATCGCCATTGCCATCCCGGACGGATACAAGATCACCCGCAGGGACCGCACCAACGGAGTCGGAGGAGGCATTGCCATCGTCCACAGGAACACCCTCAGAGTCTCAACCAACACCGACGACACCCTCAGCACCGCCAAACACATGCACTTCCAGATCCACACCGATCCCAACACCACCCTCAGAGGAACCCTCATCTACAGACCCCCGGACCCCGACCACAGTTCAGCGATTCCATCGCTGACTTTGTCAGCACACACGCCATCGCCTCCACGGACTACATCCTCCTCGGGGACCTGAACTTCCACCTCGAGAACAACAAGGACACCAACTCCACCACCCTGATCGACAACCTCGCCACCCTTGGACTCAGACAGCTCGTGACTACACCCACCCACGCCGCCGGCCACACGCTAGACTCCATCTTTTCCGCAAGCCCACACGTCTCCTTCAACCACACCTCCGAACCCCACTGGACTGACCACCACTGCATCCACTTCACCTACAGGAAGCCCACCACGCACCACCGCACCGAACAAATGCCTCGCCGCTGCTGGAGCAGAGTCACGGAAGACCAGCTAACCACAACCCTCGCCCTGAGCCCACCCGCCGAACCCTCCGACCCCGACACCGCCGCCCGCAACCTCAGACAGTGGATCGACGACTGCGCCAACACCCTCGCCCCGCTCAAGAATCCGCCCAACAGCCACACCAGCAAGAAAGCCACCTGGTTCACCGAAGACCTCCAGGCCTCCAAACGAACATGCCGAAAACTGGAGAAGATCTGGCTCCACGAACGGACAGCGGACAGCTACGCCGCCCACAAGAGCGCCACCCGCAATCACCATCACCTCATCAGATCCGCCAAAGGGCCTCACTCAAAGACCGCCTAGACAACAACGCACACAACAGCAAAGAGCTCTTCAACATCGTGAAGGAACTCTCCAACCCCAGCTCCAACACCAACGACATCCAGCCGTCGCAAGACCTGTGCGACTCACTGGCCACCTCCTTCCACCGCAAAATCGCCGACATCCACGACAGCTTCAACACCACGACCGCCCCGGCAACCACCGAGACCACTGCCCCCACAACCACCAACCGCCTGCTCTCCTGGACCAACATCAACGACGAGGACACCAGCGAGATCATGAACACCATCCACTCCGGTTCACCGCTAGACCCGTGCCCTCACCACATCTTCAACAAAGCCAGTACAGCCATCGCGCCCCATCTCCGGAAAATAATCAACATCTCCTTCGAGACAGCAACCTTCCCGGAAAGCTGGAAGCACGCCGAGATCACCGCCTTACTCAAGAAACCCAAGGCAGACCCCAAGGACCTCAAGAACTTCCGACCCATCTCTCTGCTCCCGTTCCCCGCGAAGGTCACCGAGAAAATCGTCAACAAACAACTGACCCGCTACCTCGAGGAGAACAACATCCTGGACCCTTCCCAGTCCGGCTTCCGCAGCAACCACAGCACCGAAACCGCCCTCATCGCCGCCACCGATGACATCAGGACCCTGCTAGACAACGGAGAAACAGCAGCCCTCATCCTCCTGGACCTATCAGCCGCCTTCGACACGGTCTGCCACCACACACTATGAACACGCCTTCACGACGCCGGGATCCAAGAGAAGGCCCTGGACTGGACCACATCCTTCCTTTCCGGCAGAACACAAAGCGTCCGCCTCGCCCCTTCCGATCCAAGGCCACCAAGATCATCTGCGGCGTACCCCAAGGCTCCTCCCTCAGCCCAACGCTGTTCAACATCTACATGGCACCCCTCGCCCACGTCGCCCGACAGCACAACCTCAACATCATCTCCCTACGCCGACGACACCCAGCTGATCCTCTCCCTCACCAAAGACCCTCACACCGCCAAAGCCCACCTCCACGAAGGAATGAAGGCCGTCGCCGAATGGATGAGGACCAGCCGCCTGAAGCTGAACTCGGACAAGACGGAGGTCCTCATCCTTGGTTCCAACCCTTCAGCCTGGGACGACTCCTGGTGGCCAACATCACTGGGAACAGCCCCGCCACCCACCGACCACGTATGCAACCTAGGGGTCATCCTCGACCCCACTCTCTCCATGACTAAGCAGGTCAACGCCGTTTCCTCATCCAGCTTCAACATCCTCCGAATGCTCCGCAGGATCTTCAAGTGGATCCCCACCGAAACAAGAAAAACAGTCACCCAGGCCCTCGTCACCAGCAGGCTGGACTACGGAAACGCCCTCTATGCAGGAACGATGGCTAAGCTCCTGAGACGGCTGCAACACATCCAGAACGCCTCTGCACGTCTTATCCTCGACATCCCCCGACGCAGCCACATCACACCCCACCTGAGAGACCTGCACTGGCTCCCTGTCAACAAGAGGATAACCTTCAAGCTCCTCACCCATGCACACAAAGCACTCCACAACTCCGGACCAGCCTACCTCAACAGACGACTCAGCTTCTACACCCCCACCCGCCAGCTTCGCTCGACCAGCCTCGCCCTCGCCACAGTCCCCCGCATCCGGAAAACGACCGCCGGCGGCAGATCCTTCTCCCACCTCGCCGCCAAGACCTGGAACACCCTCCCCACCAACCTCCGACAGACCCAAGACCTACTGGCCTTCAGAAGACTCCTCAAGACCTGGCTCTTCGATCAGTAGCAGCACCACCCCCTCTTCCCCCAGCGCCTTGAGACCCTCGCGGGTATGTAGTGCGCTTTATAAGTGACATGATTGATTGATTGATTGATCTCCTGATAACAGGTGAGTAAATCGGAATTCGTAGTTCTGCTGATTTTAGAGGAATATTTGTATGTTCCAAAATCGACACTTAGAAACTTTTTCAGCAAAAAGCAGGCAATGATATCCTATGGAAGGAAATTCAAGTTACTGGTAAGTACGGTTAAAATTACTTTTCTTGATTAGTACCCGGCTCAAAGATGCAGCACTGAGGTCTCTCCTGATAACCGGTGAGTAAATTGCAATTCGTAGTTCTGCTGATTTTAGAGGAATATTTGTATGCTTCAAAAATCGACACTTAGAAACTTTTTCAGCAAAAAGCAGGCAATGATATCCTATGGAAGGAAATTCAAGTTACTGGTAAGTACGGTTAAAATTACTTTTCTTGATTAGTACTGGGCTCAAAGATGCAGCACTGAGGTCTCTCCTGATAACAGGTGAGTAAATCGGAATTCGTAGTTCTGCTGATTTTAGAGGAATATTTGTATGTTCCAAAAATCGACACTTAGAAACTTTTTCAGCAAAAAGCAGGCAATGATATCCTATGGAAGGAAATTCAGGTTACTGGTAAGTACGGTTAAAATTACTTTTCTTGATTAGTACCCGGCTCAAAGATGCAGCACTGAGGTCTCTCCTGATAACCGGTGAGTAAATTGGAATTCGTAGTTCTGCTGATTTTAGAGGAATATTTGTATGTTTAAAAATCGACACTTAGAAACTTTTTCAGCAAAAAGCAGGAAATGATATCCTATGGAAGGAAATTCAAGTTACTGGTAAGTACGGTTAAAATTACTTTTCTTGATTAGTACTGGGCTCAAAGATGCAGCACTGAGGTCTCTCCTGATAACAGGTGAGTAAATCGGAATTCGTAGTTCTGCTGATTTTAGAGGAATATTTGTATGTTCCAAAAATCGACACTTAGAAACTTTTTCAGCAAAAAGCAGGCAATGATATCCTATGGAAGGAAATTCAAGTTACTGGTAAGTACGGTTAAAATTACTTTTCTTGATTAGTACCCGGCTCAAAGATGCAGCACTGAGGTCTCTCCTGATAACCGGTGAGTAAATTGGAATTCGTACTTCTGCTGATTTTAGAGGAATATTTGTATGTTTCAAAAATCGACACAGAAACATTTTCAGCAAAAAGCAGGCAATGATATCCTATGGAAGGAAAATCAAGTTACTGGTAAGTACGGTTAAAATTACATTTCAGGATCAGCACTCGGCTCAAAGATGCAGCACTGAGGTCTCTCCGGAAAAGATCACGCCTGCTACCAGGCCACCCCGAAGCGCACCCAAGGGCCCTTCACCTGCCGGAACTGCAGCTTTGCCAGCACCCGCCCCGCCAAACCACCGCCCAGGAAAGAACCCAACTACCTCAGATGCATCCTCCTCAAAACCCGCTCCGCCCGCAAACACGCCATCGAACTCTGGGACCTTCTCGACTCAACCTCCCCAGACGTCGCATTCCTGACGGAGACCTGGCTGAATCCCGCTTCAGCCCCCGACATCGCCATTGCCATCCCGGACGGATACAAGATCACCCGCAGGGACCGCACCAACGGAGTCGGAGGAGGCATTGCCATCGTCCACAGGAACACCCTCAGAGTCTCAACCAACACCGACGACACCCTCAGCACCGCCAAACACATGCACTTCCAGATCCACACCGATCCCAACACCACCCTCAGAGGAACCCTCATCTACAGACCCCCGGACCCCGACCACAGTTCAGCGATTCCATCGCTGACTTTGTCAGCACACACGCCATCGCCTCCACGGACTACATCCTCCTCGGGGACCTGAACTTCCACCTCGAGAACAACAAGGACACCAACTCCACCACCCTGATCGACAACCTCGCCACCCTTGGACTCAGACAGCTCGTGACTACACCCACCCACGCCGCCGGCCACACGCTAGACTCCATCTTTTCCGCAAGCCCACACGTCTCCTTCAACCACACCTCCGAACCCCACTGGACTGACCACCACTGCATCCACTTCACCTACAGGAAGCCCACCACGCACCACCGCACCGAACAAATGCCTCGCCGCTGCTGGAGCAGAGTCACGGAAGACCAGCTAACCACAACCCTCGCCCTGAGCCCACCCGCCGAACCCTCCGACCCCGACACCGCCGCCCGCAACCTCAGACAGTGGATCGACGACTGCGCCAACACCCTCGCCCCGCTCAAGAATCCGCCCAACAGCCACACCAGCAAGAAAGCCACCTGGTTCACCGAAGACCTCCAGGCCTCCAAACGAACATGCCGAAAACTGGAGAAGATCTGGCTCCACGAACGGACAGCGGACAGCTACGCCGCCCACAAGAGCGCCACCCGCAATCACCATCACCTCATCAGATCCGCCAAAGGGCCTCACTCAAAGACCGCCTAGACAACAACGCACACAACAGCAAAGAGCTCTTCAACATCGTGAAGGAACTCTCCAACCCCAGCTCCAACACCAACGACATCCAGCCGTCGCAAGACCTGTGCGACTCACTGGCCACCTCCTTCCACCGCAAAATCGCCGACATCCACGACAGCTTCAACACCACGACCGCCCCGGCAACCACCGAGACCACTGCCCCCACAACCACCAACCGCCTGCTCTCCTGGACCAACATCAACGACGAGGACACCAGCGAGATCATGAACACCATCCACTCCGGTTCACCGCTAGACCCGTGCCCTCACCACATCTTCAACAAAGCCAGTACAGCCATCGCGCCCCATCTCCGGAAAATAATCAACATCTCCTTCGAGACAGCAACCTTCCCGGAAAGCTGGAAGCACGCCGAGATCACCGCCTTACTCAAGAAACCCAAGGCAGACCCCAAGGACCTCAAGAACTTCCGACCCATCTCTCTGCTCCCGTTCCCCGCGAAGGTCACCGAGAAAATCGTCAACAAACAACTGACCCGCTACCTCGAGGAGAACAACATCCTGGACCCTTCCCAGTCCGGCTTCCGCAGCAACCACAGCACCGAAACCGCCCTCATCGCCGCCACCGATGACATCAGGACCCTGCTAGACAACGGAGAAACAGCAGCCCTCATCCTCCTGGACCTATCAGCCGCCTTCGACACGGTCTGCCACCACACACTATGAACACGCCTTCACGACCGCCGGGATCCAAGAGAAGGCCCTGGACTGGACCACATCCTTCCTTTCCGGCAGAACACAAAGCGTCCGCCTCGCCCCTTCCGATCCAAGGCCACCAAGATCATCTGCGGCGTACCCCAAGGCTCCTCCCTCAGCCCAACGCTGTTCAACATCTACATGGCACCCCTCGCCCACGTCGCCCGACAGCACAACCTCAACATCATCTCCTACGCCGACGACACCCAGCTGATCCTCTCCCTCACCAAAGACCCTCACACCGCCAAAGCCCACCTCCACGAAGGAATGAAGGCCGTCGCCGAATGGATGAGGACCAGCCGCCTGAAGCTGAACTCGGACAAGACGGAGGTCCTCATCCTTGGTTCCAACCCTTCAGCCTGGGACGACTCCTGGTGGCCAACATCACTGGGAACAGCCCCGCCACCCACCGACCACGTATGCAACCTAGGGGTCATCCTCGACCCCACTCTCTCCATGACTAAGCAGGTCAACGCCGTTTCCTCATCCAGCTTCAACATCCTCCGAATGCTCCGCAGGATCTTCAAGTGGATCCCCACCGAAACAAGAAAAACAGTCACCCAGGCCCTCGTCACCAGCAGGCTGGACTACGGAAACGCCCTCTATGCAGGAACGATGGCTAAGCTCCTGAGACGGCTGCAACACATCCAGAACGCCTCTGCACGTCTTATCCTCGACATCCCCCGACGCAGCCACATCACACCCCACCTGAGAGACCTGCACTGGCTCCCTGTCAACAAGAGGATAACCTTCAAGCTCCTCACCCATGCACACAAAGCACTCCACAACTCCGGACCAGCCTACCTCAACAGACGACTCAGCTTCTACACCCCCACCCGCCAGCTTCGCTCGACCAGCCTCGCCCTCGCCACAGTCCCCCGCATCCGGAAAACGACCGCCGGCGGCAGATCCTTCTCCCACCTCGCCGCCAAGACCTGGAACACCCTCCCCACCAACCTCCGACAGACCCAAGACCTACTGGCCTTCAGAAGACTCCTCAAGACCTGGCTCTTCGATCAGTAGCAGCACCACCCCCCTCTTCCCCCAGCGCCTTGAGACCCTCGCGGGTATGTAGTGCGCTTTATAAGTGACATGATTGATTGATTGATTGATCTCCTGATAACAGGTGAGTAAATCGGAATTCGTAGTTCTGCTGATTTTAGAGGAATATTTGTATGTTCCAAAAATCGACACTTAGAAACTTTTTCAGCAAAAAGCAGGCAATGATATCCTATGGAAGGAAATTCAAGTTACTGGTAAGTACGGTTAAAATTACTTTTCTTGATTAGTACCCGGCTCAAAGATGCAGCACTGAGGTCTCTCCTGATAACCGGTGAGTAAATTGCAATTCGTAGTTCTGCTGATTTTAGAGGAATATTTGTATGCTTCAAAAATCGACACTTAGAAACTTTTTCAGCAAAAAGCAGGCAATGATATCCTATGGAAGGAAATTCAAGTTACTGGTAAGTACGGTTAAAATTACTTTTCTTGATTAGTACTGGGCTCAAAGATGCAGCACTGAGGTCTCTCCTGATAACAGGTGAGTAAATCGGAATTCGTAGTTCTGCTGATTTTAGAGGAATATTTGTATGTTCCAAAATCGACACTTAGAAACTTTTTCAGCAAAAAGCAGGCAATGATATCCTATGGAAGGAAATTCAGGTTACTGGTAAGTACGGTTAAAATTACTTTTCTTGATTAGTACCCGGCTCAAAGATGCAGCACTGAGGTCTCTCCTGATAACCGGTGAGTAAATTGGAATTCGTAGTTCTGCTGATTTTAGAGGAATATTTGTATGTTTAAAAATCGACACTTAGAAACTTTTTCAGCAAAAAGCAGGAAATGATATCCTATGGAAGGAAATTCAAGTTACTGGTAAGTACGGTTAAAATTACTTTTCTTGATTAGTACTGGGCTCAAAGATGCAGCACTGAGGTCTTCCTGATAACAGGTGAGTAAATCGGAATTCGTAGTTCTGCTGATTTTAGAGGAATATTTGTATGTTCCAAAAATCGACACTTAGAAACTTTTTCAGCAAAAAGCAGGCAATGATATCCTATGGAAGGAAATTCAAGTTACTGGTAAGTACGGTTAAAATTACTTTTCTTGATTAGTACTGGGCTCAAAGATGCAGCACTGAGGTCTCTCCTGATAACAGGTGAGTAAATCGGAATTCGTAGTTCTGCTGATTTTAGAGGAATATTTGTATGTTCCAAAAATCGATACTTAGAAACTTTTTCAGCAAAAAGCAGGCAATGATATCCTATGGAAGGAAATTCAAGTTGCTGGTAAGTACGGTTAAAATTACTTTTCTTGATTAGTACTGGGCTCAAAGATGCAGCACTGAGGTCTCTCCTGATAACAGGTGAGTAAATCGGAATTCGTAGTTCTGCTGATTTTAGAGGAATATTTGTATGTTCCAAAAATCGACACTTAGAAACTTTTTCAGCAAAAAGCAGGCAATGATATCCTATGGAAGGAAATTCAAGTTACTGGTAAGTACGGTTAAAATTACTTTTCTTGATTAGTACCCGGCTCAAAGATGCAGCACTGAGGTCTCTCCTGATAACCGGTGAGTAAATTGGAATTCGTAGTTCTGCTGATTTTAGAGGAATATTTGTATGTTTCAAAAATCGACACAGAAACTTTTTCAGCAAAAAGCAGGCAATGATATCCTATGGAAGGAAATTCAAGTTACTGGTAAGTACGGTTAAAATTACATTTCAGGATCAGTACTCGGCTCAAAGATGCAGCACTGAGGTCTCTCCTGATAACAGGTGAGTAAATCGGAATTCGTAGTTCTTCTGATTTTAGAGGAATATTTGTATGTTTCAAAATCGACACTTAGAAACTTTTTCAGCAAAAAGCAGGCAATGATATCCTATGGAAGGAAATTCAAGTTACTGGTAAGTACGGTTAAAATTACTTTTCAGGATCAGTACTGGGCTCAAAGATGCAGCACTGAGGTCTCTCCTGATAACAGGTGAGTAAATCGGAATTCGTAGTTCTGCTGATTTTAGAGGAATATTTGTATGTTCCAAAAATCTACACTTAGAAACTTTTTCAGCAAAAAGCAGGCAATGATATCCTATGGAAGGAAATTCAAGTTACTGGTAAGTACGGTTAAAATTACTTTTCTTGATTAGTACCCGGCTCAAAGATGCAGCACTGAGGTCTCTCCTGATAACCGGTGAGTAAATTGGAATTCGTAGTTCTGCTGATTTTAGAGGAATATTTGTATGTTTCAAAAATCGACACTTAGAAACTTTTTCAGCAAAAAGCAGGCAATGATATCCTATGTAAGGAAATTCAAGTTACTGGTAAGTACGGTTAAAATTACTTTTCTTGATTAGTACTGGGCTCAAAGATGCAGCACTGAGGTCTCTCCTGATAACAGGTGAGTAAATCGGAATTCGTAGTTCGGCTGATTTTAGAGGAATATTATAAAGTTCCAAAACTCCACACTTAGAAGAATTTCCAAGTGAAACCAGTCAATGTTAGCCTATGGAAGGAAATTCAAGTTACTGGTAAGTACGGTTAAAATTACTTTTCAGGATCAGTACTGGGCTCAAAGATGCAGCACTGAGGTCTCTCCTGATAACAGGTGAGTAAATCGGAATTCGTAGTTCGGCTGATTTTAGAGGAATATTTGCACAATGGTGAAGGAAGGGGGTGGGGCCTGAGGTGACATGTCTGCAAACACGCCCTGTGGTGTGTTTTAAGTTGGAGAATTAATTCCTCCTCAATCCTGAGGGTCTCTAGGGGCCAACTAGCCCACCAGATACCTCCAGTATGCGCTAGAGAGCTGAGTTGCAGAGAGGAGTTCAGAGGCCACACCCCTTTTTACAACACTCTGCAACGCAGCTCCGTGGCGCTTACTGGAGGTACCTGGTGGGCTAGTTGGCCCCCAGGGACCCTCAGGATTGAAGGGGATTTAATTCCCCATCTTAAAACGCGCCACAGGGCCTGTTTGCACACATGTCACCTCAGGCCCCGCCCCCTCCCTTCACCACTGTGCAAACGCGCCCTGTGGCGCGTTTTAAGTCGGGGGATTAACTCCCCTTGAATCCTGAGGGTCCCTGGGGTGCAACTAGCCTACCATGTACCTCCAAAAAACGCCACAGAGCTGCGTTGCAGAGAGGTGTAAAAAGGGGCATGGCCTCTGTACACCTCTCTGCAAGGCAGCCCCCTGGCGCATACTAGAGATTCCTGGTGGGCTAGTTGGCCCCCAGGGACCCCCAGTATTCAAGGGGAATTACTTCCCCTTCTTAAAATGCGCCAGGGGGCGCGTTTGCAGACTGCTGCAGGGAGGGGGTGGGGCCTCCGTCATGATGCTGGCCTTTTTTTTTCTTTCGATTTTTTTTTGTATGGGAGGGGGGCTGCGTGGCCCCCCTTCCCTGGGCCTCTATTGGCCCCGGGGACCCCATCCCCTGGGCATGCCCTCTTTTTTTTTTAATTAAAATCTTTGGAGGGGGGCTGCGTGGCCCCCCTCCTCAGGCCATTTAAGGCCCCGGGGACCCCATCCCCCGAAGCCGGCCTTGCCCTTTTTTTTTTTTTGGGGGGGAGGGGGGCTGCGTGGCCCCCCTCCCGGGCCACTAATGGCCCCGGGGACCCCATCCCCCGGGCCTGGCCACTGGTTGGGGACCGTGGGGGGGTCCCCAATCCCCGCACGGTCCCGCTGGCTCCCCGCGTCCTACCGGGAGCCGGCATTGCTTTTCCATAAGGGGAGCTGATGACATGCAGCTCCCCTTATGGAAAAGCAATTCTGCTGCTTCACTGGAAGCAAGAGCAGGTTTCCTGCTCTCGCTTCAATGAAGCAAAGCAAGTTTACAATGACAGGACGGGAGCCGCGAGGCTCCCGTCCTGCCATTGCAAGCAGCAGTGTCCCAGGGGTAGGCACCCGGGACACTGCAGGAGCCGGCCCTGGGGGTGGCTGTCCCCAGGGCGATCAAGGGCTCCAGGAGGGGGCCGCGTGGCCCCCTCCCATCCAATTGCACAGCCCGGGGAGGTGGTGGTCCCGGGGCTCGGGGTCCGTAACGGACCCCCAAATTACAATATTAATGCCCCGGGAGGTGGTGGTCCCCGGGGCATGTGGGTGAGCTCGAGCCCCCACACAGGTTTATTTTAAAATTAAAAAAAGAAGCCCCAGGGGGTGGAGGTCCCCGGGGCTGCGGGAGGGCCGAGAGCCCTCCCGCACCATTTGTTTTTAAAGCCCCGGTGGGTGGCGGTCCCCGGGGCTTGGGGGGCCTGTAGAGTCCCCCATTCATTAAAATCATAACCCCCTGCATGCCCCCGGGACTTGGCCCACCCGAGGGCCAATTGCTAACAAAGCGCTGGAGACCGCGCTTCATTTTTTTTTCGGCGGGATCCGCGCACCCTAAGCGCATCCCGCCGATTTAAAAAAATGCTTTTCTGCCCAGGGTGTCCTTGTGGGACCCCTGAGCGAGACCTAGAGGGTCAGGGTGTTTCTACCCTGCCCCCTTTGTGCGCTTTGCGCACTGTTTCTTCTGCCTCGATTCCACCGAGGGACAAAATGGCTGCCAACACTTCCTGATTTGGAGTGTTGACAGCCACTTGACAGCCAATTAGCATGCAGCTCGTGATCGGGACGGTGCGCGCAGGGTGCACTCAGGGTGCGCGGATCCAACGCGGCCATAGATATATATGTGATTTTACTTGTGATTTTCTCAGAAACTACTGAACGGATTTACACCATTTAAGCAAAAGGCACGAGTCTGAACCAAGGGTTACCTCTTTTTTCTCGGCCCCCGCTTGACGAATCACCCCGCGACTTTCAGGATAGGAGCGGACCGGAGCGCCCCAACAAGTTGGAAGCTTTGCGAAGATTCGTCAACCGGCGCCAACGTTATTTCAAATAGAATGTTGCGGATTTCCTATGGAAAATAGGTCCTAACTATAACTATCTATCTAATATATATATATTACCTACTGGCGGTAGCCAGTTGGCAGTTATAGTTAGGACCTTGTTTCTATTCAAAGCGTTTTCTTTTGCCAATATTTTTGGCGCCATTTGACGAATCTTCGCAAAGTTTTCAAAACTAATGTTTCAATTTCCATAGGAAATTTTGGAACAGGCTACAGCCCGAACTGCTAAACAGAATTACACCAAATTTGGCAAAAAGGTAGCTCTCGGTTCGGTTTTAAAAATTCTGTAAATCCGTTCAGTAGTTCCTGAGAAATTAAAAAATAAAATGTATATATCTGAGCACCGAGGAGGATTCGCGAATCCTCCCGAGGACGAGCTTAATTCTGATTGGCTGCCAACACTCCAAACCAGAATGTGTTGGTAGCCATCTTGTGACTCGGTAACTGAGTCACAAGAAAACTGTGGAAAAAATTATAAAAAACAATAAAAGGGGGCAGGGTAGAAACACCCTGACCCCTAGGCCTGCTCAGGTTGTCCCACAAGGACCCCCAGGGACAAAAAAAGCATTAAAAAAAAAAAATGGGCCGAATTTGCTCTGGGTACGTGAATCCGGCTGAGAAATTTAAAAAAAAAATGAAGCGCGGGCTCCCGTGCTTTGTTTCTTTGAGCCCCCGGGTGGGCCAGGTCCCGTGGGCAATATTGACTGTTTGGTGACCACAGCTCAGAGCTAACCTCCCCCGAGAGGGCGAGAGGGGGGCACAGGCGGCGATCAACTGTCTATCGCGTGCCAGTCAGAGATGGCAAGAGATCCTGCGGTCCACCTGACCAGGACAGAGCACCCCTGGAAACTTTTGGCTTCATGGACTCGAAGCGCTTTGTCGGCGAGGCGAGGCATGGGACCAGGGAGTAATTGGAAGAGGCGCCAAGTGTACCTTCAGTGTAACCTCTGAGAATCACTGGGAGGGGCACTTCAGAAAGTACCCCGAATTCATCATAATCCCCCCACGCACACACACGCACTTTCCCAAAAGCGGTTTTACACACGAGAAGAATGGATTGGGTAAGAGAGGGCGATCTGTGGCAAAGGGGGAGAAACGGTGATGGATTGACGAGTGACAGAGGGTGGGATCTCAGCCCGTGGTTTGCGGTTCTGGTATTAATCTATCTACACCTGCACGTTTCCCCCGCCCTCTGATGGGATTTCAGGGCCATAAACTGGCGAGTGCTTTGGGGGATCAGAAGCAGACGGGCTGGGGCAGGCTGCGGTGAGATGAATGCGTGTTGTGTGCTCACGGCGTGCACGTTCATGCACAAGTACTGCGCATGGAGCTTCTCCAGTCCCCGTGCCTTTTTGCTCATGCAGCATCTGCATAGCGTGTCAAGGGAGAGGGGGCGTCGTGGCGGGCCTGTGTGTGTGGGAGGGGGACTGTACTCCTGACAGGGCGAGAAGGCACATATGATGAGCATTCACATCTCACGTACATCCTCCAGCATGCGTGTTTGCCTTCTTCCTGTTTAAGTCAACAAATGTCTGTCCGTTTTTGATTAAATGAAGCAAATATAATATCTATTCTTCTTTGGGCATTTGAATCATATCTGTACTACAAGGAGAGAAATGCAGATTTACACTGGCCACTGGAACATTTGCACGTGTGAGAGGAGAGTGTGTGTGCATGTGTGTGAGAGAGAGTGTGTGTGTGTATCTATCAGTTTAGGGCTATGTGTTTGGGATGTAGGTGCACCTATGTGTTTATGTGGCTACTGATGTACATACATGTGTGTGGGTAGGTGTATATAAACCTATATATGCATATGTAAACCTTTCCACGCGCGTGCACTATGAACACATCTAACCTTACTAGCCTTCTTTAATGAATGTGTTTCTATAGGTGGGGGGCTGACAGCTGTCTTCAGGTGATTTTTTGATTACGTCATATTAGTGAATACTGGCAGCAGAACACGCAGGAAACCCTCCGCATAACCCCGTAGTGTGGCAATGTCGTGCACTACACTCCAGCATGCTGCAGCTACATTCACGGACTGAGAGCATGCCCCTACCCTCGAGTCTGTGCTCGTGGTGCGTGAGTGTTTTGCACTGCACACTGCCATGGTGTGGCTATATTCATAGACTGAGAGAGCACGGCCCATGCCCTCGTGTCTCTGCTTATGGTGTATCAGTGCATGCACTTCACACTCGCGTGGTGTGCTCCATCCACGGCCCCTGCCCACGTGTATGTGGTGTGTCAGTGCAGTGCACTGCACACCCCCATGCTGTGTCTCCATTTACAGTCTGAGAGAGCACGGCCCTTGACCTCGTGTCTGTGGTCATGGTGTGGTCACACTCGTGTGCTGTACTCCATTCATGGAGTAAAAGAGCACGGCCCATGCCCTTGTGTCTGTGGTCTGTCAGTGTCGTGCACTGCACACCCCCGTGCTGTGCTCCATTCACGGACTGAGAGAACACGCCCCCTGCTCTCCTGTCTGTGGAAAGTCAGTGCATGCACTTCACACCCCATGCTGTGCTCCATTCACGGACTGAGAGAGCTCGGCCCCTGCCCTCGTGTCTGTGGTGTGTCAGTGCGTGCACTTCAAACTCGCGTGCTGTGCTCCATTCACAGACTGAGAGAGCAAGGCCCTTGACCTCATGTCTGTGCTTGTGGTGTGTCAGTGCGTGCACTTTACACTCGCGTGCTGTGCTTGTTTCTGGACTAAGAAAGCACAGCCCCTGCCTTGTGTCTGTGGTTGCGGCCGTGGTGTGTGCCTGCAGTGCACTTCACACTCGCGTGCTGTGCTCCATTCACGGACTGAGAGAGCACGGCCCTTGCCCTCATGTCTGTGGTGTGTCAGTGCGGTGCACTGTATACCCGCGTGCTGTGCTCCATTCACTGACTGAGAGAGCACGGCCCTTGCCCCCGTGTCTGTGGTGTTTCAATGCGGTGCACTGCACACACCCCTGCTGTGCTCCATTCACAGACTGAGTGAGCAGGGCCCCCTGCTCTCATGTCTGTGGTGTGTCAGTGCGGTGCACTGCACCCCCTCGTGCTATGCTCCATTCATAGACTGAGAGAGCACACCCTCTGCTCTCCTGTCTGTGGTGTGTCAGTACGGTGCACTGCACACAACCCTGCTGTGCTCCATTTACGGACTGAGTGAGCAGGGTCCCCTGCTCTCATGTCTGTGGTGTGTCAGTATGGTGCACTGCATGCCCCTGTGTTGTGCTCCATTAATGGACTGAGAGAGCATGGCCCCTGCTCTCCTGTCTGTGGTGTGTCAGTGCGGTGTAGTGCATGCCCCCGTGCTGCGCTCCATTCATGGATTGAGAGAGCATGGTCCCTTGCCCTCGTGTCTGTGGTGTGTCAGTGCGGCGCACTATACACCCCATGCTGTGCTCCATTCACGGACTGAGAGAGCAGGGCCCATGCCCTCATGTCTGTGGTGTGTCAGTGCAGTACACTGCACACCCACGTGGTTTGCTACATTCACGACTGAGAGCAGGGCTCCAGCCCTCGTGTCTGTGGTGTGCCAGTGCGGTGCACTGCACACCCTCGCGCTGTGCTCCATTCACGGACTAAGAGAGCACGGCCATTGCCCACGTGTCTTTCGTGTGCCAGTGCGGTGCACTGCACACCCTCATACTGTGCTCCATTCACGGACTGAGAGAGCACGACTTATGCTTGTAGGGCGTGAGTGCCATGCAAGGCACACGCACCTGCTGCCGCACCATTCACGGCCTTAGAGACCATGGCCCTAAGAAAATAGCAATAGGGAATAGGATTGCGGAATTCAGCCCTCTCTCGTGCATGGACTATGAGCATTGATCACAGCGAAAGTGTCCGCTGACCGTACGCAGGATCACCCGGGAAATAAAAAAATAATAACTTGTTGATCTGACAGAACATCACCCAGAAATTACCCACACTGCATCTGTACGATGTTAATGGCGATGGATGGATGTGTGAGGGGTGGGTGGATGGATGGACGGACAGACACACTGGCAAGCAGATGAATGTGTGCGGGTGGATGGATGGACAGATGGGCTGACGGGTAGATGAATGTGTGTGGGGTGGGTGGATGGACAGACGGACGGGTAGATGGATGTGTGAGGGGTGGGTGGATGGGTGTACGGATGGAAGGGTAGATGGATGTGTGAGGGGTGGGTGGATGGACGGGTAGATGGATATGTTAGGGATGGATGGATGGATGGATGGATGGATGGACGGATGGGTAGATGGATGTGTGAGGGGTGGATAGACAGAGGGACGGATGAGTAGATGGATATGTTAGGGGTGGGTGGATGGATTGATGGATGGATGGACAGACGGACGGGTAGATGGATGTGTGAGGGGTGGGTGGATGGATGGAGGGAGGGACGGAGGGGCAGCTGGATGTGTGAGGGGTAGATGGATGGAATGAGGGATGGACGGGCAGATGGATGTGTGAGGGGTGGATAGATGGATGAATGCGTGTATGGATGGTTGACTTGGTGGTAGTTGGAATCCGGGCGGATGGATGAATCCGTGGGTCTGTACGTTTTTGGATTGCTGGACGGGTGGCTAATGAAACAGTGAGGGCAGATGCCTAAGGGCCCCAAGGCCTGAAGTGTGGCTTCGTCGCCATTGGCTCTGGCTTGTGTTGTCTGTGTGTGAACTGATGCCACCTTGGGTGTCGTATTTCCTGTATTTGGCTTTTCTTTTTGAAACAATCCTGTCCCTAAACTTCTACAATCGGTTTATTGGTGCTAAAACAAGACTGTGGCCCTCAGAATGCATTAGTTGCTCAGAAATGGCGAATGTGTGCTCCGGTGGCCTAGGGCTATAAAACCACCTTCATTGAGCACTACAATCTTGTCTTTCCTGTGAGATGTGTGAGTGGGAGGGCTACAGGCGAGGGTCAGGGTGACTCCTGGAAGTGCAGTTAACCCCTTTCCTACCGGCCTTGATTTCACACTATAGGACCGCCATGTCAGTGCTGTTCAAACATACTGAACACCAAACCTCTGCCAGCCACCCTTTCACCCCCTGCCTCTCCATCCTTCCATTCACAGACTGACATCCACCCACCACCACTCCACCCATCTTCGTGTCCTTTCATCTGCACAACCATCCGTCCAGCCACCCACAAACACATGCAACCACCAACCTCCACTCCACACGTTTAAAAATATTCTGACACTTTCATCTATAGGGCCCTCCTCCCATCTACCCATCGAGTCATGCTTGCACGCCTTGTCCCCCCTGCCACTCATGGGTCTTCTCAGGGGTCCCTCCACAGGATCCTCTTTCAAACCATCTCCATAGCCTTCCACTCCACCCGTTCACCAACTCACTAACCACTTTATACACAACGGTATCCATCCATTCACCCATCTATCCATCGAGTCACGCATGCACACCCGCCCCCTCTGCCACTCACGGGTCTTCTCAGGGGTCCCTCAACAGGATCCTCTTTCAAACCATCTCCATACCCTTCCACTCCGCCTGTTCACCAACTCACTGACTGCTTTATCTAAGAGGGTATCCATCCATCCACCCATCCATCCATCGAGTCATGCATGCACTCCCAGCCACTCACGCGTCTTCTCAAGGGTCCTGACAGGATTTTCTTTCAAACCATCTCCATACCCTTGCACTCCACCCATTCACCAACTCACTAACCGCTTTATACACAAGGGTATCCATCCATCCACCCATCTATCCATCGAGTCACGCATGCATGCCCCGCCCCCCAGCCACTCACGGGTCTTCTCAGGGGTCCCTCAACAGGATCTTCTTTCAAACCATCTCCATACCCTTCCACTCCACCCATTCACCAACTCACTGACTGCTTTATCTACGAGGGTATCCATCCATCCACCTATCTATCCATCGACTCACGCATGCACCCTTGCAACCCCAGCCACTCACCCATATCCATACCCCAGCCACTCACCCTTCCACTCAACCCATTTACCAACCTAACCGCTTTATCTACTAGGGTATCCATCCACCCATCCATCCATCGAGTCACGCATGCACCCCCAGCCACTCAAGTGTCTTCTCAGGGGTCCCTGACAGGATCTTCTTTCAAACCATCTCCATACACTTCCACTCCACCCGTTTACCAACTCACTGACCGCTTTGTCTACAAGGGGATCCCATCCATTCACACATCCATCCATCGAGTCATGCATGCACCAACCGCCACCCCAGCACCTCACGTGTCTTCTCAAGGGTCCTGACAGGATATTCTTTCAAACCATCTCCATACCCTTCCACTCCACCTGTTTTCCCACTCACTAACTGCTTTATCTATGAAGATATCCATCCATCTACCCATCCATCCATCGAGTCATGCATACACCCCCAGCCACTCACACGTCTTCTCAAGGGTACTGACAGGATCCTCTTTCAAACCATCTCTATACTCTTGCACTCCACCAGTTCACCAACTCACTAACCACTTTATCTACGAGGATCAGTGGATGACTTGGAGCCATCTCAAATTGAATGCTTCCAAAACGGAAATACTCACAGGTGGCGATTGGAAACATTATGACCCACTTGCCACCTGGCCTGATGAACTGGGATCACCACCTAAAGTATCGAAGGAAGTAAGACACCTCAGAATGACCATGGACTCCAAACTATCAATGAATGCCCAAGTGGACAAACTAGCAAGATCAAGCTTTGTCACTATAAAAAATCAGATGAATCTTTCCCCATTTGGGATTTCCACACAAGGTCCAAGCTACCATCTCCCTTGTTCTGTCCAAACTCGATTACGCCAATAGCCTCTACCATGGATCACCTTTAATGACCATAAAAAGACTACAACAGATTCAGAACTCGGCTGCCAGACTACTCTTGCATATCAAACCACAAGACCACATTTCACCTGCCTTGAAAGCCCTGCATTGTTTACCAGTTGCCAGAAGATCCACGTTCAAGCTGCTTTGTATCACGCACAAAGCGATACATGGAATGGGACCACTCTTCATCAGGAATAAAATCACCAAACACATTCAACAAAGGAACCTCCGCTCTAGAGTGCCACCTCGCCTCAAAATCCCAAGATACAAGAAAAAAACCATGGGTGGCACATCCTTCTCTGTTCAAGCAGCCAAACTATGGAACTCTTTACCCCCCAACATAAGATCCACGGACAACCACCTTATCTTCAGAAAACTACTCAAGAATTGGCAAACAGAAATATTCAGCATATCCCTCTGTATATATGCATTTATTTGTACTATAGATATGTACCTGTCTTTGTGTATTGCTTTGTATAAACATGTAGAATAATTATGTTGTTAAAAAATAAATAAAATACATTTTTAAGTACAACAACACTTGAAAGCCAGAGTTTATCTAATGCATCTTTAATCTACATATACTCACTTCATTTATGCATCTATATACCTTCCATGTACTTGAATCTATATATTTATTACTTTCTCCTAAAAAGCATATTCAATGCACTACCCTATTTCTCAGCCTGTACCTCTATCAATATCTTTAATCTACATATACCTACCTCCTTTATGCATCTATATACTTTCCATGTACTTATGGATCTATATATTTATCACTTTCTTATAAATCAGCATATTCAATGCACTACCCTATTTCTCACCCTATACCTCTCACAATATATCTTCTACCCAACTCTGACTCATCTCAAACTTCTTTCTACTACTCCTTCCAATGCACTACCCTATTTCTCACCCTATACCTCTATCAATATATCCTCTACATCCACTCTCATTTATCCCAAACCCCATACCACTACTATTATCCCAAAAATAACCCTTTCTAGACTCTCCCCTACTCTACCCTTCATTGCATCATCTGACACCACTTTTACTATCCCGATCCCCCTAAACAAGCCTTTCTAAACTCTTCCCTCTGATTCTTCCCCTCCACATCCCTTTTTACTCATCCCAAGCCTCCTCCTACTGCTATGACCTCCAAAACAAACAACAACAAAAAAAGTCTAATTCCTTCACTCTTCTATCCCTCCAATATCCTTTTTCAATCAAAATAACAGACTAACATGTACGCTTCTCAAATTTCATATTTCACTATACTAATTCACCACTAATCCTTTGTGGGTTCCAGAGTAGCGTGCTACTCACCAAAAAAAGCACTTCAACACCCCATCAGGGGTAACAAGCGCTATATAAATACAAACCTTTTTTTCCCTCTTCTATCCTTCCGCTATCCTTCTGAATCCAAATAACTGACTAACATATCCATCACTCAAATTACTTTTATATTTCACAATACTAATTCTACACTAATCCTTTATGGTGTCCGGAGTAGCGTGCTACTCATCAAAAAAGTGCTTTGACGCCTCATCAGGGTTAGTAAGTGCTATATAAATGCAATTACAATACAATAAAATACAATTACAATATGCGGTGGCCGCACAGGCCCCGGCAGCCCTGGGGACCGCCACCTCCCCGGGGCTTGTTTAATTAGGGGTGGGGGGGCCTCCCAGGCCCCCCCAAGCCCTGGGGACCGCCACCTCCCTGGGGCTTTATTTAATTATGCACGGGGGCATGCGGCCCCCCCGCAGCCCCAGGGGCTGCCACCTCCCCGGGGCTTTGTTATTTTGTGGGTGGGGGGCCTCACGGACCCCCCCAAACCCCAGGGACCGCCACCTCCCCGGGGCTTTCGTTAAATATTTGTGAAGGGCCTCGCAGGCCCCCCCAAGCCCCGGTGACTACCACCTTCCCGGGGCTTTTTTTATTATAATGGGGGCCTCGCGGGCCCCCCAAGCCCTGGGGACCACCCCTCCCCGGGGCCTCAAACATGATGGGAGGGGGGCTGCACAGCCCCCCTCCGGGAGCCCTAGATGGCCCTGGGGTCCGCCACCCCCCAGGGCCGGCTCCTGCAATGACCCGGGGTACCCACTCCCGGTACATTGCCATTTGCAATGGCAGGGCAGGAGCACAGCTCCCGCCCTGTCATTGCAAACTTCTGCTTTACTTCATGGAAGTGAGAGCAGGAAACCTGCTCTCACTTCCATGAAGCAAAGCAGTATTGCTTTTGGGCAAGGGGAGCTGCATGTTAGCAGCTCCCCTTGCCCAAAAGCAATGCCAGCTCCCGCAGGAGGTAGGGAGCCGGCAGGGACCATGGGGTAATTGGGGCTCCCCATGGTCCCCAACTTGAGGGCCAGCCCTGGGGATGGGGTCCCCAGAGGCCAGAGAACAAAATAGTGTTGAACATTGCAAGCACTCACCCCCAGTCAACTGATCTGGGTTTAATCCATCATCATTCTTTAGCTCACTCCGCCACCCCAGTTCAGACATGGCCATATGCAAATCAGTCTGACCCTGTGCCTCATGGGAACAGTCCAGCCCGAACTGCCAAGCCATGTCTTCCCTGGACCGGAAACAAGCATCCTGGGACCAGTTTCTGGCTTACAGCCGTCATCAGCCAGGCTATCTTGAATCCAGTGGCAAAGTGAGAAAGGGACCAACGTCTGGGCATACCCTGCCAACTTAGGGCGAACATAGCAAAACCAAAGGGGATGATGGACGTGTTGAGCTGCATGGACAGCTGCGAGCTCAACTGAGCATGTGCAAAGCAAAAGAAACTAAATATAACTCGTCTCTAGGCAGATTTCAAGAGCAGTTAACAGGAAGGTAGGACAGAGCACATGGCGAGCACATGGCAGCACATGGCAACCAAAATGGCTGCCAGAAATACAAAATGGATTCCACAAAGCGGACAATTTAGCCTCTGAATACAGGATGTCTTCGGCTAATGCTTAACTTAAGTGCTGCCAAATTACAACAGACGACCCTTTCAGCATTAGCTGAAGACATTCGTTTATCTGGGGTAATCTAAATATTCCTCCCGTACATCTATTAACATTATTTTGGCCACCTCTTTATTCAACATTTGTTGGGCCTTTGTTTCAGCAACGTTCCCTTTGGCAGGTATACAAGCAGAGATGCAAATGGAGCAAAGCATTGGACCACATTGGATACATACACAGCATGTAAAAAGTATCATAATCATTACACACAGGATAGTCAGTAGCTTCCAGCCCCAAGCAGAAACAAGAGTCCAAAACCATCCAGTAAAAGTCCAAGTACCAGTCTCTGAATGAATTTCTGCAGCAATCTTATGCAGTTTTGATATTACGTCATATACTGAAGGTGAGTGATCCGGTATGAATACGCAACAGCTGCTACCGATGATGCGACATGTACCACCTCGATCAGCCAAAAAAGAAAAATAAGCCCAAGTTGAAATCAACATATTGTTGTAGGGTAGTGTCGGTTTGGTCAACTTCATCCATACTTATTGTCCTCTTATTTCTGTTTTTGGAAATATCATTGTACAGTTTAAAATCACGGTGATATAATGCAGGTGCCAGAAACACAGGGGGCAACAGAAAAGATACATAGCAGATTCCTGACCACCCAACAGGTAATTGATAATATCCGTTATTTCCACACACAAAATACGTATTATGCGAGGCTGTGAAAGTGCTCTTATTGGCACCTTCAATGGTCAGGATTACAGTACACTCGCTCCTCCCCACTGGAATTCTTCCAACACTACAGATACACAAATCTGCTTTAGTTTTTGTCACAGAAATCACAAAAGGTCCAATGTTCTTTATTATTCTCACATTTGTGAAGGCATATGGTGTTGAAATATTGTCCGGTTGATATGCTTCCCATTCCCATTTAGTCCCTTAGGCTTGTGGATAACCTTCTTTATTTTGATAACACACTTTATTAAGTTGAAAAATAATCCCACCTACTGAAGGCTTTCCAGATGTAAACAAAAGCGCATACCAAGCTTGACAAGAACCATTGTGAGAAAATGGAAGAGGAATAAAAGGTGTTCCTCCTTTCTTTTGATGTGCAGGTATCATCCCACACACCCAACAGTTGGTAGTATTTGTAGCATTGTGAGTATGGTGCAACATCTGGATAAAGGTATTGTTTAGATAGGATTGTCGATGCTTCTGCTCACGGTAGGGAAGAGTAAAGTAGTGGTGTTCCACTGGTACTGGCGTAGTGGCAACAAAAAGCTGTCGAACAGGAGCCACCTTCTCGATGTACCACGTAATTGCTGCCATAGCCACCATAGCAACAACAAACCCTACAGCACAAATGATTCTTTTGTTATTTATTTCAGCAACAGTAATGATTGATCTTTCTAAAAACTTGTTGAAAACAATCGGTGGAGCTCTTCTCCCTGGGCAGCCGTTGATTTCTTCACCATGGGCCAAGGCGGGTGTCACTACACTAATGCAGGGCTGATCCCCCTCAAAAATGGGACGATCAAAAGGGGTACATTACTAACAAAAAAAAGAGTCCTTGGGAAATTGTAGCCGCTGTACAACCAGCCAGAGGGGAGTCTTCTCCCTGTGTCCGTTTGAGCCTCACAGGCAGGCTCTTGTTGTTCCCACGGTGGAGCTCCACAACTCGCAACTCAAGAATCACGGCCCAGTTTGAGAAGAAAAAGTCTTTCAACGATCCTGTCCAGTGTCTCAGGCAGTGCATCAGTTTTCTTCACTTTAATCTAACAGGCACCAAGGGCACAGCACCTGTACCCTAAACTCAAGTCCTTCCTTAACTCCTGTATTGCTCCGCTGGCACACTGCTCTTTTGTTGGGGCCACAGAGTGTAGCCAGTATGCTCAGGCATCCCTTGATCAACAAACAGAGGCGCAGACTTGCATTCACTTTGGGACCAGGACTCAAGGCCTGAAGCAACCCTTGTTTCAAAGGGGGTCACCTCAAGCAAAAGCCTCTTTGCCGTCCTTATCGGTCTGTGACTCTCTCAGCTGGGCATCAAAAACTGGAACCACAGAAAGATTTCTTCATCCTGATTTGTGACCCCGTCTTTCGCCCAAGACAGTGGCAGGGGTACACACTTCACGTCCCAGTGCTTCCGGCCTTCACTGAGGTCCTAGTTGCCAGCAACGCCTGTGCTGGTTCCCTTTATCTTGACTCCAAGCTGGACTGGTGCTGACTCCCAGGCTGGATCTGATGTCCGGGCCCCTCTGGCAATGGTTGTAGGGCAGCAAATATCTATTGGTGGGCAGAACAAAAGGTCTTTAGACAAGGCACAAAAATAATCTATCAACAGAGAGGATAGTCTCAGAATACTTCCTTAGTCTTGGGATGCCCCATTCATTAGCAAGGCACCCAAGAACCACTTCATCTATCTGAGAATAAAAAAAACACCCTAGACCTATTGGCAAGTATAAAAGGAACATTTTGGTGAACTGACAAGAGGAATACGTTACACGATTTGATTTGTTACTCCCAATCCCAGGCAGCCAAGGAAGTCTGTGTTCATTTACTAAAGTCTGAGGAAAAAAGAAAAACAATACAGACATACTCCAAATCCTTACATTTGTGTATTCCTATATTATTCATCTGAAGAACCTCAAGAAAAAGGAACTTTTCCTACACTTCTACTTATGAACCTTGCATTACTTGTACAGGACTGCAGACACTTCTAAAATAATTTCTCTTAATAAAAACATCTACATTTTATGCTTAGGACCATGCTTTCATGTTATAGGCGCAGCAGGAAAATCTAAAACTGCTAATTTAACAGGGATTCTTATTTCATAAAGAACTAAAAAAACTCAACATAGTGGGTACATAAATTTCTCCAGCAGAACATGTTGTGACAAACAAACTCCTATAAAACAATATTTTCCTTCAAAATGTTTGCTAAGGATCACATGAGCGTCTTTCCTGCATTCTACTTTTCACGATCTGGACTATGCAACATCAGCTCTAACAAGGGCTGTCAGCTTATTTACACAGACTAGCTAATAAAGGACTAGCAATGCCCTTGCAAAACTGTATATAACATGAGAATAACATAAACAATAATGGTATTGCCACCTGAGATTGTTGAACAAAAACCCCCACTATACAGTTCCCTTTAAAGATCAAATAAGGGAACATCAATCTGTTCTACTCATTCTTTCATACAGGATGGGCAGTAACATAGTATATTTTTCATCATTTTATTAATTCTAACAATTTTAAAACAGTATTACTGAATAGCCAATTAAATGTCTCATGGCCATTTCCTAGACAGCTTAGACAGACTCAAGAGAGAGTGAGAAAAAGAAGAGAGAAAACATAAATTTGCCTACCCTTAATTTGCCCAGGAGCTAACCTCCTTCCCCCATTTTGACAGTAGGAAAACCTGAAAACAGGTTTACCTTCTGTCAACACTATTTACCCTATCTGTGGCAACTGGGCACAAACAAACTTGTAGGAGATATCTTAGAAAGTGGCTATTTTCTGATTCAGCCTAACACAAGCACATTGAGTTAACTTTAGAAAGCGTTAATAACCAATTACCAATTCCTTCAGCAATGGTGCTAGATTAACATGAGGGCGCATGAATGCAAACTAAAATCCATTGCCTCCTTATCTCAGCCCTTGCACAGTAATCTTTAAACTAAAACCATTATTTTTATATACATGGCAGAGCTATGCTCTACTCAGGGCCCACATACGTCACTGCTTTTCCTTCTTTTCATATGACTGCGCAAAACTCGCTTTTGCCAAAAATAGTAAGCAAAGCTTCTCTTCCTCTCTCTGCGCTGTCATCTCTTCTTTCAAAACTTTTCGGAGGTCGAAGTGTCAAAGCAAACCTTACTTTTAGCCCTGCTAGGTTGCTAAATGCAGAACTCCGACCTTTAACCCTTTCACCAGCTGTCCATTTTTGTGTAAGGCTTTTCATGCGGTCCTTGCAATTCAAAGCAACTCTGGAGAATCACAGCTGAAAGGCAGTCCTGTCCGTCTAATAATTTTAAAGGTAGGATCTAACTTCTGCTGTGTTTTTTTTTTTCAATACTTGTCTCTATCTGTGTGCAGTGTATGGTGTGCATTCTAGCAGGTTAGAGGTCAGCTATTTGTGTTATACTTAAATGTGTGCATTTACTAAAGCCTAAGAGCAGTGTGAAAGCTGCTCTGCTTGGCAAAACTACTTTTAAATAGTGAATTTTTCCCAATTTCGACTTTGGTGGTAGGGGCACTTAAAAATGAATAACCTACAATATTTTGGCATATTAGGGATCCCCAGGGTGTCCTCTAGATATCCCAGAGATGGGGGATCAGAAATGTATAAGGTACACCCTTAAAAAAACGTTTTTATATGCCTGGATAAAGTGAAATTTCACATTGCACTCCCACATCATGGTAAAGTGCTACTTAAATCCAACTTTGATGCTAGGAGCTATATATTATTCACAGTATGATTATCAGACATTACAAAAGATCAAAAACAATTTTAGGGCAATTATTTTTAAGAAACATTTTTTTTTCTTCATATAATCAAAATTCCTTTTTTTTTTCTTTAATAATGATCACCAACCCCTTTGATGGTTACACATATGAAAAGCAAGCCTCATTCCTTTCCTATCACCTTTAAATCTCTAAGCACAGAAGCCTTACTGAAACATGAAAAGTCTGCGTCACTTTTAAAGGACAGTAATCATTTAACATCAGAACCACGGATGTGCTTGTATAAAAAAGCATTAAGAAAGAAAATCCCTTTTAATCTTTTCTCTGTTATCCAAAATAATGAAACTGTCTTTTCTGACTTTTAAAATCAGCAGTTTGTAATGCACGCTTTCAAACCATGTTTGCACTAACTTAAAATCTAGTTGACTCGGCAGTTTCCTTATGACTTGGGACCAAGAATAGCCATGTGTTGTTGACACAGCTGTGTTCTGACCAGCAGGCGTCAACATCTCACGCCTTTCAAGCCAGCACAAATCTATCGTTCTGTAATGTGGTGTTTATTTCAGCAACAACCAATTCACTCAGATGATGTGAATGCCTTTCAATATTAATATATAAGGATAATACTGTAACATTTTTCATTTGAGTCCTAATTGTGTGAAAGCACACAAATTCGTTTTTTTAATACCTTTCTATGAGGCATATTTTATTCATATTGAATGTAAATTCTGATTTATCTGTACCAGTGTGGCAATTTGCACATATCTATAGTTTCTTACTTTATCAATTTTAATGGTAGCGTGCAGCTATTTAGCATATATTACATTATTCATTCCCTGAATTTTAAAAAATGTAGTTTTTAAATGACATTTGCATAACAGAATGACAACAAAAACCAAATTTAGCTCATTCCAGACATTTTCAGAAGGGGGTCATACACTCATAACACACAACACAGCGCGCTTAAGGCTAGCCATTCTTACACAAAAACATAGTCTACTTTACTGAAACAAGTACTTTCAAGCATGTCAGTCCGGAACCATATACAACAAAAAAACAATTAACCCACAAATCAACACTTAGGGCAAAAACAAGAGACAGCCTACAGACTGTACGCAAAACCAAACTATTTGTAAATACTAATTGTAAGTCATATTTACAAGAAGAGCTCTCAAAAGTAGACCAAAAGACTGCACCAAAACAGCCCAAAAGACTGCTCCATGTTATCAGGATCCGTTTTATGTACATATTTAGTTTCATGGGGTACTTAGTCACCAAGAATGAAATATCTTTTTACTATACCTAAACCTATTTAGGTATCCCCTCTGAGGGGAGTCAGCTGAGTACTTACTAAATCCATATTGGTACTTCCAAAACAGCAACACTTTCTACGAAGTGTGCTAGAAGCAGGCATGCCAAAAATATTATAGCATATATAATATTATACTCCAAGTGACACTTAACACAATGTGTGCCGTTCAAGTTTTCAAAGTTAGAGAAAAATCTCCTCATTACCTGCCTATATGTATTGCAATACATATATAATTACAAAACAGATTCCAAAATTGGCCAATCATACAAACAAAGCCACAGTAAGTGTTACTAAACTACCTTACCAATCAAAGGCATCAAACCAACAGCAAGTGCCACAAAGCGGCTCTTACCAATCAAATGGTGTCCAGGTTCCAACTGCCAAGTTCTCAAATCGACCAAATGGTCACTGCACAGCGAATCAACAGAAGAGATCTCAGTCGAGGACCGGCGCCGCCGAGATGGTCAGATCAGAAAGAAAGGAAAACGCCTTGGGTGCCAAGACTCGGGTCTCCTCAGGCAGCGATCGCGTCCAAAGCGAGATTCCAATCCTTCGTCTCGACCAGTCCTTCGGGCATCCGAGTCGCCGATGAGCCCCACGTTGGAAGCGCCAATTTGTTGTGGTGAGCCTCAACAAGGCCTACCAGTGCTTAGCGGTTCTCCCTTCCTTGCACAGAGTCCTCAGACCAATAGGAAGAAGTTGGCACAGAAACTGGAATAGAAAAGACAGAGTTTATTAAACCTCATGAGGTGGAGCTACATTCACACAGCACCCTTCGGTAATGCATGAAGTAGCACACTGAATGGAAGGACCTTGGTCCTTTTATACCCACACAGGGGCTCAAATGAAGGCGGTACAAACACAAATGCTGGTTTTAGGTACATATAAGGTCATACAAGAAATGCACAGTCGACAAGTGGGTGGAGCTAACAGTTTCTACTTCTAGTAGACACATCCTGACATTTATAAACTCGGAACAGCTGCATGGACAGCTGCGAGCTCAACTGAGCATGTGCAAAGCAAAGAAACTAAATATAACTCGTCTCTAGGCAGATTTCAAGAGCAGTTAACAGGAAGGTAGGACAGAGCACATGGCGAGCACATGGCAGCACATGGCAACCAAAATGGCTGCCAGAAATACAAAATGGATTCCACAAAGCGGACAATTTAGCCTCTGAATACAGGATGTCTTCGGCTAATGCTTAACTTAAGTGCTACCAAATTACAACAGACGGAGTGTTGAACATTGCAAGCACTCACCCCCGTCCATCATCCCCTTTGGTATCGCTTTGTTCGCCCTAAGCTGGCAGGGTATGCCCAGACGTGGGTCCCTTGCTCACTTTGCCACTGGATTCAAGCTAGCCTGGCTGATGACGGCTGAATAGCCAGAAACCGGTCCCAGGATGCTTGTTTCCGGTCCAGGGAAGACATGGCTTGGCAGTTCGGGCTGGACTGTTCCCATGAGGCACAGGGTCAGACTGATTTGCATATGGCCATGTCTGAACTGGGGTGGTGGAGTGAGCTAAAGAATGATGATGGATTAAACACAGATCAGTTGACTGGGGGTGAGTGTTTGATTAGCTCAAACGCTCCGTCCATCATCCCCTTTGGTATCGCTTTGTTCGCCCTAAGTTGGCAGGGTATGCCCAGACGTGGGTCCCTTGCTCACTTTGCCACTGGATTCAAGCTAGCCTGGCTGATGACGGCTGAATAGCCAGAAACCGGTCCCAGGATGCTTGTTTCTGGTCCAGGGAAGACATGGCTTGGCAGTTCGGGCTGGACTGTTCCCATGAGGCACAGGGTCAGACTGATTTGCATATGGCCATGTCTGAACTGGGGTGGTGGAGTGAGCTAAAGAATGATGATGGATTAAACCCAGATCAGTTGACTGGGGGTGAGTGTTTGATTAGCTCAAACGCTCTGTCCATCATCCCCTTTGGTATCGCCAGGGGAGGGGGGCCGCATGGCCCCCCTCCCCTAATTAAAAAATAAAAAAGGCCAGGCCCTGGGGGATGGGGTCCAGGAGGCCAATAGTGGGCCAAGGAAGGGGGGCCACGCGAGTGTAAAAAGTGGTGTAAAAAGGGGGCATGGCCTTTGAGCACTCTTAGCAATCCAGCTGTATGGGCTTACTGGAGGTAACAGGAGGGCAAATTGGCCCCCAGGGACCCTCAGCAAAGAGCACACCAGGTGGCGCGTTTGCAGAGTGGTGGAGAAAGGGGGTGTGACCTGTGTCCACCTCTCAGCAATCCCACTGTGTGGGGCTTACTGGAGGTAAGAGATAGGCTAGTTGGCCCCAATGGACCCCCAGCAGTGAAGGGGTCTTCAATCCCCATCCAAGAGCATGCCAGGGAGCGTGTTTGCAGAGTGGTGGGCAAAGGGGGCATGGCCTGCTATGACAACTTAGCAATCCTGCTGTGTGGGACGTACTGGAGGTAATAGGAGTGGTAGTTGGCCCCCAAGGATGTCCTTGGGGGCCAACTACCCCTCTTCTTACCTCCAGTAAGTCCCACACAGTGTGATTGCTAAGACGTCTTCGGAGGCCACACCCCCTTTCTGCACCACTCTGCAAACGCGCCTCCTGGCAGACTACGGAGATGGGGGATGAAGATCCACTTTACTCCTGAGGGACTTTGGGGGTAAGAAGCCCTCCTGGTACCTCCTATAAGTCCTACGCAGCAGAATTCCTGAGTGCTGGTCGGAGGCCCAGCACCCTTTCTCCACCACTCTGTAAACGCGACTACTAGTTAAAGAAGCATTTGCAATGTAATAGGTTTTGCATTTGCGAGAGTTAGAGCTATTGGCATTGTAAATGTAAAAGTTTTATACTAATGTTTTTTGTTGTAGAGTGGATGTACGTTGTGTGTAGTGGAATTATGTGATATGTTGTGCAGTGAAGTTATGTGAATAGAAAGTATGTGGTATTTAGTGTATAGGAATTATGTGGAGTTGGATTATGTGTTTTGGAGAATAATTATGTGGTATTGTAGTCTGTGTTGTGGAGTGGTAACCTCAGGTTTAATCTTCCTCGTTTCCATAGAAGCTAAACTATAAACTCAATGAGACACAATAAAAGAAGGAAACACTGAGGAGCACTTCTGGACCTAGTCGGAGGTATGAGTAGGGCCACTGGAATTATGTGACTGTTCAGCTGCACCAATTCTCACATAATTAAACATTTTCCGCATTTGCCAAATATTCCATCATCTGCTGCCTAATCTGCAGAGTTGAACGAAAAAAGGCCTTGTTTCTAGCTCAAACGGCTCAAATGTGCAGCGTCATGTGTTACAGCGTGATGGAAGGCCCTTTGTAACGCTGGAATGGTCATGTGATACTTATTGCAGAATGTGGGTGTTAAACTGGTACTAATGGTGCACAAACCTCTCTTCTTTCTGTGCCTCTCTTGCCTCTTTCTGCATTTCTCTTGCTTCTTTCTGCACCTTTCTTCCTCTTTCTGCACCTCACTGTCTTCTTTCTGCACTTCACTTGCCTCTTTCTGCAATTCACTTGCCCCTTTCTGCACCTCGCTTGCCTCTTTCAGCACCTCTGTTGCTTTTTTCTGCAGATCTCTTTCCTCTTTCTGCACCTCTCTTGCCTCGTTCTGCACTTCTCTTTTCTCTTTCTGCACCTCACTTGCCTCTTTCTGCACTTTTCTTGCTTCTTTATACACCTCTCTTTCCTCTTTCTGCTCCTCTCTTGCCTCTTTGTGCATTTCTCTTGCCTGTTTCTGCAGTTCCCTTGCCTTTTTCTGTACCTCTCTTGCCTCTTTCTGCACCTCACTTGCCTCTTTCTGCACCTCACTCTCTTCTTTCTGCACCTCTCTTGCCTCTTTCTACACTTCTCTTGCCTCTTTCTGCACTTCTCGAGCCTTGTTCTGTACCTCTCTTGCCTCTTTCTGCACCTCAAGTGCCTCTTTCTGCACTTCTCTTGCCTCTTTCTGCACATCTCTTACCTCTTTTTGCACCTCTGTTGTGTCTTTCTGCACTGCTCTTGCTTCTTTCTGCACCTAACTTGCCTCTTTCTGCACTTCTCTTGCTTGTTTCTGCACCTCTCTTGTGTCTTTCTGCACCTCTCTTGCTTCTTTCTGCACCTCACTTGCTTCTTTCTGCACCCCTCTTGCCTCTTTCTGCACCCCTCTTCCCTTTTTCTGCACCTCTCTTGCCTCTTTCTGCACCCCTGTTCCCTCTTTATGCACCTTTCCTGCCTGTTTCTGCACCTCTCTTGCCTCTTTCTGTACCTCTGCTGCTTTTTTCTGCACTTCTCTTGCTCTTTCTGCACCCTTCGCGCCTCTTTCAGCATCTCTGTTGCTTCTTTCTGCACTTCTCTTCCTTCTTTCTGCACCACTCCTGCCTCTTTCTGTACCTCTCTTGCCTCTTTGTGCACCTCTCTGACCTTTTTCTGCACCCCTCTTGCCTTTTTTTGCACTTCTCTTGGTTCTTTCTGCACTGCTCTTGCTTCTTTCTGCACCTCCCTTGCCTCTTTCTGTACTTCTATTGCTTCTTTGTATACCTCTGTTGCTTCTTTCAGCAATTCTCTTGCCTCTTTCTGCACTTCTTTTCCTTCTTTCTGCACCCCTCTGCCTCTTTCTGTACCTCTCTTGCCTCTTTGTGCACCTCTCCTACCTCTTTCTGCACCCCTCTTGCCTCTTTTTGCACCTCTGTTGGTTCTTTCTGCACTGCTCTTGCTTCTGTCTGCACCTCACTTGTCTCTTTCTGCACTTCTCTTGCTTCTTTCTACACCTCTGTTGCTTCTTTCAGCAATTCTCTTTCTGCACTTCTCTTGCTTGTTTCTGCACCTCTCTTACGCCTTTCTACACCTCTGTTGCTTCTTTCTGCACCTCACTTGCTTCTTTCTGTACCCCTCCTGCCTCTTTCTGCACTTCTCTTGCTTCTTTCTACAGCTCTCGTACGTCTTTCTGCTCCACTCTTGCCTTTTTGAGCATTTCTCTTGCCTGTTTCTGTACTTCCCTTGCTTCTTTCTGTACCTCGCTTGCCTCTTTCTACACCTCTCTTGCCTCTTTCTGCACTTCTATTGCTTCTTTCTGCACCTCTCTTGCTTCTTTCTGCACCCTTTTTCCCTTTTTTGCATCCCTCTTGCCTCTTTCTGCTGTTCTCTTGCCATTTTCTGCACCTCTCTTGCCTCTTCCTGCACCTCACTTGCCTCTTTCTGTACTTCTCTTGCTTCTTTCCACACCTCTGTTGCTTCTTTCAGCAATTCTCTTGCCTCTTTCTGCACTTCTCTTGCTTCTTTCTGTAGCCCTCCTGCCTCTGTCTGTACCTTTCTTGCCTCTTTGTGCACCTCGCCTACCTCTTTCTGCACCCCTCTTGCCTCTTTTTGCACCTCTGTTGGTTCTTTCTGCACTGCTCTTGCTTCTTTCTGCACCTCACTTGCCTATTTCTGCACTTCTCTTGCTTCTTGCTGTAGGAAGGTGGAATCTGACTATATGGTTGCCCCCACTTTTTTTATGGTGTTTTGCTGGTTTATGACTTAGTTGTACTGGGATCCTGCTATTCAGGGCCCCAGTCTATCTGCTTTCTCTGTATAAAGGTTTCCATGTGCCTTAGGCACATCACTGATTGGGATCTGGAGTGCCCTTATAAGTCCCTAGTATATGGTATACTATGTACCAAGGGCATAGGTACCTCAGAGGCCTGCCAGGGGCTGCAGCATGTATTATGCCACCCTGGAAGGCCATCCAAACTGACACCACAGGTCTGCTACTGCAGCCTGGGTAGGTGGTGCATGCACCCCTTACTGTGATATAGGTTACCTATATCACTAAATACATACACACATATAAACCTATAAGTCACTCCTAAGGCAGGCCTTATCAATCCTAAAGGCAGAGTGCATGGGTCCTATGTGAGAAGGTGCCCCTGCATTAGCAGGGCCCCTCTGCACCGTTCGGAGACCATCTCTGATGCTGTTTGTAGTGCAGCCTGACCATATACTCTTAAGCGCATTATATCCTCGCGGTAAAATGCTAACTTTGGAATGGCTGCACCTAAACATGTTGTGTTTGGTGTCAAACATCTTGGAATACTACCCCCCGCCAATCCTGGTGGTGGGGGTAGCATTCCACCCTTCTAGAGGGAAAGACATGTTAACTCTGACTAGTCTGGTAACTTCTTTCCAGAGCCCTGGCATCACAAAATGGATGCTGCTGCCACAGACACGAGTCTGGCCTCCTGCTGCTGGATGAAACTCCGGCAGGGGAGGCCTGGACAATAGGTTTCCTGTCCCAGGGAGGTGTGACCACCTCCCCAGACAGGATAATGTGTATTGGGGCTGGGCGGGAGCACTTTCGGGTGCTTTGAAGTCCTGCACTGGGGGCACATTTGGTGTCCCTGTGCATACCCCAGTTCAAACCGGATCAGGGGCTTGCAGCCCCTGCTTTGGCGTGAACTGGACAAAGGGAAAGGGGTGTAGCCACCCCTCTGCCCTGACCCACCCATAGGTGGGGCCACAGAGTAGTCCAACCCCTATCTTTAGTATAAAGATAGGAACCCAGTCCTTAGGACTTTAGATTATCCCTGGACGAAACTCTGAAACTGAATCCTGGACCTTCGACGCTCTACTCACGATTAGAGGACAGAAGAATCTCCCTTGGGGTCAAGGAGTGACTCCCCTGCTTGGCAGGCACCAAAGAAGCATCTGTCCGGTTCGCATTTCTGAAGCTCCCGTCGGACGCCGAAGTCATCGCATCACCAGAGGTGGATTCTCAGACTTCACCGAGGCTACCCTGAGGCTCCAGCAAAGCTGAGGCCTGTGGCTATCGTGGGTGACTTGAGACCATGACCCCTGGACACCGAGCACATTTGCAAGTGCATCCTCTTCTGGGTCTCCCAAGAAGTCGTGCTTTGGGCTCCGAGTAACCCTAGCCTCCAGCACTACCTGCACTGAAGATCACTGGCCCCCACTCCACGAGTGTCCTGTAAGCCAGATCCACGTGCGGCGTCACAAGGCTCCTTTGCGGTCACTAGCCCGTTGGCTAGTAGCCCTTAACGAAGGCCAATCCTTTTCTACCTTGGCATCCTGGTTGCTCCAGGACTGCCCTCACTTACCTTCGCTGGGTGAGTTCCACAGACCTTGCTGGTCTGCACCATCGACGATCTACATCTTCACTGAGACTTGCCGTTGCCAAGGCTTGTTGGGTCCAATCTGGTCGCCGACACCTCAGCACTCGACAGACATTGTGTACCAGCCCGAATCCTGCTCCTGGTCGCTGACAACTCCTCCTGGACCTCGTGGCTGAAGAGTCAAGACAACCATCAATGCACCTGAAGCACTCGACATCGGTGGGCATCTGTCCATCGCCTTTCTGGTCACTGGCTAGTGACCCAGACTCTGTCCCCTCTGCTTTCAGGTTCTTCAGAACTCCGATCCACTCTTGGATCCACCCGGACACTTTTCTCTTGGTCGCCAGCAGCACTTTGCAGCAGATCGCCATTCGAATCGACGACGAAACCCGACCCCGAAAGGCACCTATGCACCCGGCTTCCCTGGGTGAGGTAACACAAGTACTCCAGTGCTCCCGTGGGTAGAGACTCTTCAAAGTCCTAGATCTCAAAGGGTTTTGTCCAAGTCCTCTTTTAAGTGTCCCTTTTCTCTAATTTCCCGATCACAACTTTCGCCATAGAAGTCAACGGCGTATCGCGGTTGTGTATTTACACTGCACGCGTCTCCCGTGGGTCCCCTGTGTCACTACCTTGGGTGGTTCTTTGTGGTCCAAGCACTTCTAGAGGCTCTAGGCCTAGTGTCTAGTTCAGTCGTGGTTCGCATACCACTTTATTGGTATATGGTTTGGTTCGCCCCTAGGGCCCAAACGTGTATTTGTGCTATTACTGTGTTTAAATAACTTCTAACTTATGTACTTCGAACTCTAGCCTCATAAAGATACTAGAGGGGTGTGTTTAGCAATAAATACATATATTTTGAATATATACCTGGTGTGGTGCTCTTTCATTTGATCACTCAAGAGATTATAGACTGGTAAAACAAGCTGCTTTACATTCCTTCAAGACTTAGCCTGAAGGCTGCTCTCCATAGCTACCACTAGGATAGCTTTCAATAAGGTTGTCTTTAACCTATCTCCAATAAGGGGTTGTTTGGACTGGTGCAAGGTGCCCACTATAATTAGTGGACAGCATATACCAGGCCAACTTCTCACATTGGTGTGCAGCGTGTGGGATTCCAGCTTGCTATTGTTTTACCAGATAATCTCAATTGAATTGATCAACTGAAAACCACTAAAGGTACCTAAGGTACATATAATTTAAGCTTAGAATACAGTAAGTTCTACTGAACTTAGAGTTGTGTGTTAAGGGATAGCACAACCCTTTCTACAACTCAAGAGAGTTTAGTAGGCCACACTAGAGTAGGTAGTGCATACACCACACCACACTAGTAATGTCTTTAAGGGCAGGATCCAAAGAATCCTTGCAGGAAGCCATTGAGCTTCCACCCTCCAAGTATGATACACTCCCATTCTTGGAATTGAGAGCTTTATGCAACTTGAGAAAAATAAGGACAGGCCAAAGCCCCACCACCCAACACCTCAAGGAGTTGTTGGTGGCTTATGACCTAAGTAAGCCCTTGGGGACTGAAGGGGTAGGAGCTGAAGGTGGGGCAGAAGATGAGGAAGGGACCAGGGGTACCAGTACCCCCAGCCCCCCCTCTGAAACTGGCCAGGAGGGTGACAATGACCCTGACCTGGATAATCCAACCCCTCCTGAGGAGGAGGAAGAGGAGGATCAGAATGATGCACCCTTTGTCCCCCAGGAAGGATTGTGAGTGTGCCCAGAAGGTCTAGATCTTCTTCTCAGGAGTCTAACCACTCTGGCACCTCAATAGGGAGCTCTGTCTCATCTCATAGGAGGGAATCCTCTCATGAGAGAAGAAAGAGGCTGATTCAATATGAGGAAGCTCAGCTTGAACTCAGAAGGAAGCAAGTAGCCTTAGACAGGGAGTCCCTAGATCTCCTTAGAGAGAAAAGAAAGTTGGGACTAGAGTCCCATGGTGGCAACAATATCCCTAGAGATAGGGAAAGGTCTTATGACCATAGAAACCTAAACAAGATTGTCCCTCCCTACCAGAGTGGGGATGACATCCACAAATGGATAACTGCACTGGAGAGGGCCTGTAAAGTTCAGAAGGTCCCCCAGAGGCAGTGGGCAGCAATCTTGTGGCTCTCCTTTGCAGACAAAGGTAGAGACAAGCTCCTCACTGTAAGAGAAGAGGATGCTGACAATTACACAGTCTTGAAGAGTGCTCTGATAGATGGGTTTGGCCTAACCACTGAACAGTATAGGTTGAAGTTCAGAGACACCCAAAAGCTCAGACTCAAGACTGGGTTGATTTTGTAGATTGTGCTACAAAGGCTCTGGAAGGTTGGATACATGGCAACAAAGTGCATGACTTTTTAGGATTGTACAATTTGATTATGAGGGAGCAGATCCTTAATAATTGTCAAAACCAGCTTTTGCACCAGTATCTGGTGGACTCTGATCTGACCTCTCCCCAAGAATTGGGAAAGAAGGCAGACAAATGGGTCAGAACCAGAGTAAAAACTAGAAATCAGGGTGGTGACCAGAAGAAAGATTCTACTAAGTCCCAAGAGAAAGGTGGGGATAAATCTAAGGATAAGTCCCCTACAGGGCCCCAAAATTCCTCTTCTGGGGGTGGGTCCAAAACTCCTTCCTCTCCTGAAAAGAAACCATATTGCCATGTCTGTAAAAAGCCTGGGCACTGGAAAACTGATCCCAGTTGCCCCAGGATTGGCAATAAGGAAAATGTTCCTCCCACAACTACTACCACCCCTCCTGGTACTACCAGTAGTAATCCTCCAGTTGGGAGTAGTGCACCCAAAAGTTGGGTGCTTTTGCAAGAGGAACAGAGGTGAGCCCTAGTTTAGACAGGGACCCCTCAACAGACTCCTCTGACTCTGATGGTGGTATAGGATTTGCCACCTTTACCATGGGTCCCACAGCGTTGGGCAGGTACAGATTGGAGCCAATAATTAATGGTCAGAAAGCTGTGGCATTTAGGGACACAGGGGCTAGTGTCACCATGGTGGCAGGGAAACTAGTCCCCCCTCACCAGTTTTTACCTGAGTTTAAGTACCAGGTGACCAACATTGATGGTGTCAGAACAGATCACCCCATGGCCATAGTCAATCTCAGCTGGGAGGGGGTCACAGGCCCAAAGAGAGTGGCAGTGTCCCCCACCTTACCTGTAGATTGCCTGATGGGCAATGATTTGGAAATTTCAGCCTGGGCTGAAGTTGAACACCAAACCCATCTCAGGATGTTGGGCATCCCTGTAAAGGTTAGTGGGGCTGTGATGGCCACAGCCCCAGCCCAAGAATTTGGAGAGATGGAGCCTGAAAGAATGGCCCACTCTCCCCCAAAAGAGAGCACAAGGGTTGAAGAAAAGTCTTCTTCCCCACAGACAGTAGGTAAGGGTCAGCCTCCTCAGGGAACTGACCCTACCCCTAGTGAAGGAACTGCCACAGAGGTAGTCAGGCCTGGCCTGGCCACACCCCTGATGGCAGAGGACCCTTCCAAGGTGGTACCCAGTCTGGAGCAGGTAACCTGCCCCTCTCTACCCTGCCTCAGTGAGCCCAGGGCTGCAGAGGTCAGGGAGGTCAGTGGACCCCCCAGGACCCCCTGCCCAGAGGAAGCCCCCCATCAGCAGATTAGGGGCACCCAGTCTAGTAGCCCTAGCCAGGTGAAAATTCCTCTACACACTGAGGGATCCCTCATACCTTTATGTAGGGACCTCCCCCAGAAGGACTCTGGTAGGCAAGGGCAAACCTGGGACCAGAAGGTTTCAAACCTCTCATGTCCCTCCAGTAGTCCATCCAAAGGGACCCAACCCCCAGCTGTAGGCAGCCAAAGGTTGACCCTTAGAGGAAAGTGCAACTCAGTCATGGAAAGACAGGCATACATGGTGACCAGTGACCTGAAGAAGCTGAGGCCAACATTCCTAGGGCCTCACTTCCCTACTCAGACACCTCACCAGCCTTGTACTTTACCTAAGCACACCACAGGTAGTGATTCCCCATGGTGGAGACCCTCTCATTACCTTCGGGTGAGGGATTGCTTAGTGGACCATAAGACAGGGGGCAACCATGGTAGTGCAGGTGCTTCCTTATATGACCACTTAGTCAATGAAGGCTCAACTGGCCAAGGTTAGCCTTATCTCCTTTCGTTTGGGGGGGGGTTATGTAGGAAGGTGGAATCTGACTATATGGTTGCCCCCACTTTTTTTATGGTGTTTTGCTGGTTTATGACTTAGTTGGACTGGGATCCTGCTATTCAGGGCCCCAGTCTATCTGCTTTCTCTGTAAAAAGGTTTCCATGTGCCTTAGGCACATCACTGATTGGGATCTGGAGTGCCCTTATAAGTCCCTAGTATATGGTATACTATGTACCAAGGGCATAGGTACCTCAGAGGCCTGCCAGGGGCTGCAGCAGGTATTATGCCACCCCTGGAAGGCCATCCAAACTAACACCACAGGTATGCTACTGCAGCCTGGGTAAAGTGGTGCATGCACCCCTTACTGTGATATAGGTTACCTATATCACTAAATACATACACACATATAAACCTATAAGTCACTCCTAAGGCAGGCCTTATCAATCCTAAAGGCAGAGTGCATGGTTCCTATGTGAGAGGGTGCCCCTGCATGAGCAGGGCCCCTCTGCAGCGTTCGGAGACCATCTCTGATGCTGTTTGTAGTGCAGCCTGACCATATACTCTTAAGCGCATTATATCCTCGCGGTAAAATGCTAACTTTGGAATGGCTGCACCTAAACATGTCGTGTTTGGTGTCAAACATCTTGGAATACTACCCCCCGCCAATCCTGGCGGCGGGAGTAGCATTCCACCCTTCTAGAGGAAAGACATGTTAACTCTGACTAGTCCGGTAACTTCTTTCCAGAGCCCTGGCATCACAAAATGGATGCTGCTGCCACAGACACGAGTCTGGCCTCCTGCTGCTGGACGAAACTCCGGCAGGGGAGGCCTGGACAATAGGTTTCCTGTCCCAGGGAGGTGTGACCACCTCCCCAGACAGGATAATGTATATTGGGGCTGGGCGGGAGCACTTTCCGGTGCTTTGAAGTCCTGCACTGGGGGCACATTTGGTGTCCCTGTGCATACCCCAGTTCAAACCGGATCAGGGGCTTGCAGCCCCTGCTTTGGCACGAACTGGACAAAGGGAAAGGGTGTAGCCACCCCTCTGCCCTGACCCACCCATATGTGGGGCCACAGAGTAGTCCAACCCCTATCTTTAGTATAAAGATAGGAACCCAGTCCTTAGGACTTTAGATTATCCCTGGACGAAACTCTGAAACTGAATCCTGGACCTTCGACGCTCTACTCACGATTAGAGGACAGAAGAATCTCCCTTGGGGTCAAGGAGTGACTCCCCTGCTTGGCAGGCACCAAAGAAGCATCTGTCCGGTTCGCATTTCTGAAGCTCCCGTCGGACGCCGAAGTCATTGCATCACCAGAGGTGGATTCTCAGACTTCGCCGAGGCTACCCTGAGTCCCCAGCAAAGCTGAGGCCCGTGGCTATCGTGGGTGACTTGAGACTGTGACCCCTGGACACTGAGCACATTTGCAAGTGCATCCTCTTCTGGGTCTCCCAAGAAGTCGTGCTTTGGGCTCCGAGTAGCCCTAGCCTTCAGCACCACCTGCACTGAAGATCACTGGCCCCCACTCCACGAGTGTCCTGTAAGCCAGATCCACGTGCGGCGTCACGAGGCTCCTTCACGGTCGCTAGCTCGTTGGCTAGTAGCCCTTAACGAAGGCCAATCCTTTTCTAACTTGGCATCCTGGTTGCTCCAGGCCTGCCCTCACTTACCTTCGCTGGGTGAGTTCCACAGACCTTGCTGGTCTGCACCATCGACGATCTACATCTTCACCGAGACTTGCCGTTGCCAAGGCCTGTTGGGTCCAATCTGGTCGCCGGCACCTCAGCACTCGACAGACATTGTGTACCAGCCTGAATCCTGCTCCTGGTCGCCGACAACACCTCCTGGACCTCGTGGCTGAAGAGTCAAGCTGACTGTCAATGCACCTGAAGCACTCAACATCGGTGGGCATCTGTCCATCGCCTTCCTGGTCACTGGCTAGTGACCCAGACTCTGTCCCCTCTGCTTTCAGGTTCTTCAGAACTCCGATCCACTCTTGGATCCACCAGGACCCTTTTCTCTTGGTCGCCAGCAGCACTTTGCAGCAGATCGCCATTCGAATCGACGACAAAACCCGACCCCGAAAGGCACCTATGCACCCGGCTTCCCTGGGTGAGGTAACACGAGTACTCCGGTGCTCCCGTGGGTAGAGACTCTTCAAAGTCCTAGATCTCAAAGGGTTTTGTCCAAGTCCTCTTTTAAGTGTCCCTTTTCTCTAATTTCCCGATCACGACTTTCTCCATAGAAGTCAACGGCGTATCGCGGTTGTGTATTTACACTGCATGCGTCTCCCGTGGGTCCCCTGTGTCACTACCTTGGGTGGTTCCTTGTGGTCCAAGCACTTCTAGAGGCTCTAGGCCTAGTGTCTAGTTCAGTCGTGGTTCGCATACCACTTTATTGGTATATGGTTTGAGTACGCCCCTAGGGCCCAAACGTGTATTTGTGCTATTACTGTGTTTAAATAACTTCTAACTTATGTACTTCGAACTCTAGCCTCATAAAGAGACTAGAGGGGTGTGTTTAGCAATAAATACATATATTTTGAATATATACCTGGTGTGGTGCTCTTTCATTTGATCACTCAAGAGATTATAGACTGGTAAAACAAGCTGCTTTACATTCCTTCAAGACTTAGCCTGAAGGCTGCTCTCCATAGCTACCACTAGGATAGCTTTCAATAAGGTTGTCTTTAACCTATCTCCAATAAGGGGTTGTTTGGACTGGTGCAAGGTGCCCACTATAATTAGTGGACAGCATATACCAGGCCAACTTCTCACACTTGCTTCTTTCTATACCTCTGTTGCTTCTATCAGCAATTCTCTTGCCACTTTCTGCACTTCCCTTCCTTCTTTCTGTACCCCTCCTGCCTCTTTCTGTACCTTTCTTGCCTCTTTGTGCACCTCTCCTACCTCTTTCTGCACCCCTCTTGCCTCCTTTTGCACCTCTGTTGGTTCTATCTGCACTGTTCTTGCTTCTTTCTGCACCTCACTTGCCTCTTTCTGCACTTCTCTTGCTTCTTTCTACACCTCTGTTGCTTCTTTCAGCAATTCTCTTGCCTCTTTCTGCACTTCTCTTACTTGTTTCTGCACTTCTCTTGCCTCTTTCTGCACCCCTGTTCCTTCTTTCTGCACCTTTCCTGCCTGTTTCTGCACCTCTCTTGCCTCTTTCTGTACCTCTGTTGGTTCTTTCTGTATTTCTCTTGCTCTTTCTGCATCCTTTGCGCCTCTTTCAGCACCTCTGTTGCTTCTTTCTGCACTTCTCTTCCTTCTTTCTGCACCCCTCCTGCCTCTTTCTGTACCTCTCTTGCCTCTTTGTGCACCTCTCCTACCTTTTTCTGCACCCCTCTTGCCTCTTTTTGCACCTCTGTTAGTTTTTTCTTTCTGCACTGTTTTTGCTTCTTTCTGCACCTCACTTGCCTCTTTCTGCACTTCTCTTGCTTCTTTTATACCTCTGTTGCTTCTTTCAGCAATTCTCTTGCCTCATTCTGCACTTCTCTTCCTTCTTTCTGCACCTCTGTTGCCTCTTTGTGCACCTCTCTTGCCTCTTTCTGCACTTCACTCGCTTCTTTCTGCACCTCTCTTGCCTGTTTCGGTACCTCTGTCGCTTCTTTCTGCGCTTCTCTTGCCTCTTTCTGCACCTCTGACTTAGAGGTAGTTTTAACCCCCCTGCCCTATTATGTAGGGCCTTACAGGGCAGGTCTTGCCAATCACAGCAGTACCCCAACCCATAGTGTACCCTAGTGTATGTAGGTGTTTTCACTGTATTCTAAGTGTCTTTCAGCATAGCACTGGCTCCGGGCCCGGTTAGTCAGAGTCAGTACCAGTCAGCAAAAAGTTGGGGGCACAGGATGACTTTACAACAAGGCCTCTTTCTGCACCTCTGCTGTTTCTTTCTGCATATCTCTTGCTTCTTTCTGCACCTTTATTTGTCTTTCTGGACTTCTGTTGCCTCTTTCTGCATTTCTCTTGCTTTTTTCTGTGCTTTTCTTCCTCTTTCTGCACATGTCCTACCTCTGTAGGCATAGTTAGAAATTAGCATTTAAAAAACCTTTGAAATTAACTGAAAAAAACATAGGGTTTAGGGACCTTATAGTTAGAAATTAGCATATAAAAAACCTTTGAAATTCACTGAAAAAACCACAGGTTTCAGGGACGTTATAGTTTGTTGGACATTTCACTCGTATAAAACCAGAGAAATTCGGCCGTTATAGTCAGTTGAGCTAACTATAACTCGCGCCCCCGCAATGCACTGCTGATCACCTCAGATATTACATCATTCATGACATGGTCAGTGACATCACTGATGACATCACTGATGACATCTCAAATGACATCACTGATGACATCACTGATGACATCATCCCCGTGATAATCTGATGCACCTCCTCATACCCTAATATAACCTTTGATACACCCACTCTAAAATACAGACTACCATTTTCAAAACCATAGACACACCAATATCAGTTACTACATACCCACTCACTGATTCCTAGGTCTACACACACATCCACTAATTCACCCATACAGTCACTCATACATGCAGTCACTCATCAATACAGCACTATCATATGCACTCATACACCTATACAGACACTCACACACCACCACTCATCCATAGTGTTACTCACACACCTAGTTATTCATGCAAAGAATCAATTACACTCCCACTTACTCACCTATACAGTTATACACACACCACCTCACTTATTCATACAGATACTAACACATACTTACTCTCTTATACAATCACTGATACATGCATACACTCATCCATACAGCCACTCTCACAATCACTCACTCTCACATATAGTCATTTATATACTCCAACACTCACATATACTGCCTTTTACATATGTAGTTACTCACACATGTACCACTGAGACATCCATTCACTACCCAACACACCCATACACACACTCACCCACCCATACAGCCCTTCACAGATACACTCTTGAACGCATACACCCAGTGAATCACCCACTCACACATCTATACACAGAGTCACACACCCCCCACCCACACAGACACTCAGGCACCCATACCGATACTCAGACAACCAATCAATAATCCATATAGACACTCATGTAGCTACTCACCAACCCATGCAGCCGCTCACACACCAACAGACATACTGATACAGACATTCACACAGTTTACTCACTGACACATGCATTCAGTAAGACATGTTTAATCACTCACTTATACAGTCAGTCACGCACCTACTAAATCATTCATTCAGACACTTATAGACCCACTCATTCTTCAACACACCATGGCATATATATATATATATAAAACATATTTAAACTTTACAGAAACACACAGTCACTGGATAATGTCATCAGTGATGTCATTTGAGATGTCATCAGTGATGTCATCAGTGATGTCACTGACCATGTCATGAATGATGTAATATGTGACGTCATCAGCAGTGCATTGCGGGGGTGCAAGTTATAGTTAGCTCAACTAACTATAACGGCTGAATTTCTCTGGTTTTGTACGAGTGAAATGTCCAACTAACTATACCGTCCCTGAAACCTGTGGTTTTTTCAGTGAATTTCAAAGGTTTTTTAAATGATAATTTCTAACTATAACGTCCCTAAAACCTATGGGTTTTTCAGTGAATACATATATATATATATATATATATATATATATATATATATATATATATATATATATATATATATATATATATATATATATATGCGAAAGTTTACGCCACAAAGATCCCAGAGATCCCAAAATTCATGGAAACTGGAACAGACGATAACAGACCCAGCTGTAAGTGCAAATGAGTATTTTTATTTAAAGCTCAGCATGCCTGCCATGACGCGTTTCAGCCTACCAGAGGCCTTGTTCACATAGCGCCTTGTGAGTAGTATGCCAACATTTAAAGTGCAAAGTGCAGAGTAACACACAGCGTGATTGGTTGCCTACAACAACAATGGATATAGAAAAAATATTTGACCATATCAAAATGGATGGCCATTCAACACAGAGCACCGCAATCAATACCTTAAAAATACTTTTTGTTTAAGAACACTTTGTATGTGTCATTAATCAGTATTTAAAAGTACAAGCAGTAAAAACGATTTTTTTAAAAAACATTTTGTTATAAAAATCTCATTAAACCATAGTACAAACACTGTTGTGCAAAATGCGCAAAGAAAAATAAAACCCTAGTGGGTTGAGATTCACATGAAGGACACATAAGGCTACTTAGTGACAAGTCTAATGGACCACCGCTCAATAATAGAGCATCAAATGGTTGTCATCTATTTAAAATAAACAAGAGAGGGGACCAACATGTCAAAGAGTTTTAAACTACCTGATAGAAGAATTTGGTCACTGATCACGTGTTTACAGACGGCAATATCTTGCTTAAATCACAATGTTTGTACATGAAAAACTGCTAAAATATTGTAGGTGCAACAGTTGTATGTGTTAAAAATCCTCACTATATGTCCTGGAGGATGAAATAGAACTATGTCCAAATAAAAAGTGTTTGTGCAAATAAAGTGCAAAAAGTGCATAGAATAATAAAAAATGGTGTTAAAAAAAATTAAAATTTCATGGATTCAAGGGGCAAGGCCAATGTTTAAAGATATGTTAAATTGGTGCAGTAATATAACAATGGGAGCCAATTTTACAGACATGTATAGAAATCTTCGCTGGAATTTAGACCCAGTGGCGTCTTAGTATCAAGTTCTAGGATGTATTTAGTCTCCAGAGCTCGCAAGAGGGCTTCACGGTTGCCTCCTCGTCTGAGGGGCAACACTGAGTCGATGACAAAATATTTTAGAAGCTCACTCTTGTTGTCATGGTATTCCTTGAAATGACGAGCCACTGGGTAGGATGCATCGCTCCCACTGATTGCCCTAATGTGCTGGAGTATCCGTTTGTGGACCTGCAACTTGGTGCTACCAACATATTGCAGGCCACATGGACACTCCAGCACATAGACAGCAAAGTCTGTCTTGCATGTAAACATCCTATAGATTGGTCTAGGGGCCTCGCAAAAGGGGATCTTATATTCTGTTTTATTAACACCATGTCTGCAGGCTTTACAGCTGGTGCATCTTATGAAGCCCTTACTAGAAAGGAGCCATGATTTGTTAATGACTAACTCAGGACTGGTTTTCACTAGAGAATCGCTCATGGAACGTGCTTTCCTGAATGTAATCTCAGGACTAGCTGCCATTAGATCCCCAATGACAGGGTCATTCCGTACCAGGCTCCAATTTTTCTTAAAGATTTTACGAAGGGCCTGGTGCTGGCGATTATAAGTTAGAATCAGTCTAGTAGGCTCCTTAGCTTGTACCGATGCAACATTGGATGTTTTGCTTAGCAAGACCATCTGCCTAGGAATATAGTTGGCTTTGGTGATGGCTTTGTCAATCATGGAAGCCGCATATCCTCTAGCCAAAAATCTAGATTTGCTGGCTTCCTGTGCTAAAGAGCACTCAGAATCAGTGCTACAGATGCGCCTGATACGCAACATCTCACCATATGGGATGCTGCATATCAAGTGTGCCGGATGGTGACTGGCGGCATGTAAGACAGTATTGCCAGCCGTGGGCTTTCTAAATAGCTGAGTCTCAAGTCTAGCACCTTTAATGAAAATAAATCTCTACATCTAGAAAATAGACAAAATCCTGACTTAAGTTATCTGTAAACTGAAGTTTGAGCTTATTTACATTGATCAAATCGATGAAGTCTGAGGCCTGTTGTTTGGTACCTCGCCAGATCAAAAAAATGTCATTGATATAACGATACCAATGAATGACATGTCTGGTAAAAATCTCATGATGTTCAGCATAGAGGACCTGCTCCTCCCATCTGCCCATATGCAGGCAGGCATAACTAGGGGAGAAGCAGGCCCCCATGGCCACACCTCTAACCTGCTGAAAGAATTGATTAAAAAACATGAAAAAGTTGTTATTCAAACACGTAGCAATCATGGCAATCAGCATCTTGTTGTCATTAAACATTTGGATGGGCCTCTTTCCTAGATAATGGTTAATAGCTTTTAAAACATCCTGATGGTATATGCTAGTGTAGAGGGATGTAACATCCAACGTAATCAACCAGTAAGAGGAATCCCATACCACCCCTTCCAGTTTCCTCAGGAAGTCGCCTATATCTTGAATGAAAGAGGGCAAAGTCCTCACATGTTCCTGTAGGAAGGCATCGATGTAGATAGATGTATTTTCCAACAATCCATTGCGTGCCGATATTATGGACCTACCAGGTGGTTTCTCAGCACATTTGTGTATCTTAGGGATGAAGTATATTGCCGGGATTACTGGATGCTCATTTTTGAGAAATTTCAGTTCATCTTGACTGAGTAATCCTGCGCTTCTCCAGGCCACCAGCTGTGTGTAGAAATCAAATTGCGCCTGTTTCACAGTGGCTATATCACATCTCTTATAGCATTGATGATCATTTAGCTGGTTGTAGGCTTCCTCTAGATACAAATCTCTAGGCCACAACACCACATTTCCACCTTTATCAGACTGGAGAACTATGATCTTATCGTTGGCCTGAAGTTTCTTGATAAGCTGGAAATAACAGTTGTTAGGTGATGTGTGCTTATTGTTATCACGCATTGTGGCAGTATAGAGTCTTTTAAGTTCTGCAATAGATAGTTCATGAAAAATGTCAATGTTATCATGTAACATCAGGGGTGTAAAGGTGGATCTTGGTTTAAAATTGGTATTTCCAGGCATGTTCAAATTGATCTGTTCATCATTAATGCCAGGACCTGAGATCTCATCATTCAATTGTTGTAAGTCTTGTAAAAATTCTAGGTCATTAGCACTTAAAACTTGCGTGGTATCAGAGGCCTGTCCTGTACCAGTCTTGTATACCGTCTTGTTAGACATAAAATATTTGCGGAGTTTCAATTTGCGAGTATATTTATACAGATCTATCCGCGTCTTGGCATAGTTGAAATTGCTTACTGGGCTGTAGGTGAGACCAAGAGATAGTACACGCAATTCTGCTTGGCTTAGATGGATATCAGTGAGATTTATTACAGTCGATGCTGACCCTACTTGGTCAATCACGCCATTTTGAAAACTCATTTCCTGTTCCATCTTTTGTTGGTATTGGTTTTTCTTTTTAATTTGCCATCTATAGCTTGATTTGCGTCATTGCCTGCGCCTTTGGTTTTTCTTTGGCGTTGTTTATGTTTGTCCTCCTGGGTCGCAAGGTTTCTCGTCGGTCCTGTCACAAGCAGTCCACCTCTTGCGCTAGGGAAAATTTTGTAAACCCCAATCTTGCAGCCTGTCTGCTTTGTTCAGTATCCGATTCACTGTCAGGCAGCGAGCTGAGGTCAGATAGTGAGGAAGCCAGTTGAGGAGTTGCATTGGTACTCGTGCTGGCTTCTGCAGGCAGTCGCACTGTTGGGTTCTTGGAGGCTTTAATGGCATCAAATTTCTTGGCGAAGGTAAATACTCGCCCTTGCTGGTAATCGATTTTATCTCGCTGAAATTTGTATGTCTTCCGTTTTTTTATTACCTCCTCCTCTTTGTGTAGCCTAGCTTGCATATCTTCCCGGTATTTGGCACAGTTAGCCGGAGTTTCCACAGCGCTAATTTCATTATTAAGTTTATTAATTTTCAATTGTAAAGACGCGCGATCGCTTTCAGCGTATTTCACCAAAATGGTTACCAGCTTTCGGGAAGACTCCAAATTACACTCGGCCCATTCATTGAGCATATTGGGGTCCGGTTGCTCATAGCTGGGCACTAGCATAATGCGAAGCCCATGAGGGATGCGCCTAACTTCCAAATACCGAGTTAAGGAGCGATGCTCCCACCACTTGGACTGTTCAGCCTTCATCAGTTTTTCCAGCCTCTTAAACATGTCTCGCAAATTAAAGCTCCCAGTTTGCAAAGTCATAGTTTGCGTAATAGCTGATGACTCGCCAGCCGGAGAGTCATCAAACATATCCATGGCCGCCTCCTCTCTACTCTTCAAGGCGTCGGCAGACATTATGCAGTGGCTGAAATTATTACACAAATGTAGAATCACCAGGGAAATAGACACGCGAATGAATGTCGATGTCCACAACCCACACACTCCTTCACCGGACAGTACAACAAATCCCTACCACAGCGACCAGGGTCATCCGACTCGTAGCGCCGCTCTCGTTGCTGGTTCCGGGAAAAGTAAACGTGGTCGGGGGCTGCCGCAGCTAGTCCTGACAGGAACACTAAATCAATTCCGGAGCACCGAAAGAACTGCTTCCTGCTGCTTGGCCCAGGTCCAAAGGAGGGGTCTGTTGAATACCGGGGAAGCAATCCCGGTAAATTAAATGCCGAAAGTTTCGCCACAAAGATCCCAAAATTCATGGAAACCGGAACAGACGATAACAGACCCAGCTGTAAGTGCAAATGAGTATTTTTATTTAAAGCTCAGCATGCCTGCCATGACGCGTTTCAGCCTACCAGAGGCCTTGTTCAAATAGCGCCTTGTGAGTAGTATGCCAACATTTAAAGTGCAAAGTGCAGAGTAACACACAGCGTGATTGGTTGCCTACAACAACAATGGACATAGAAAATATATTTGACCATATCAAAATGGATGGCCATTCAACACAGAGCACCGCAATCAATAGCTTAAAAATACTTTTTGTTTAAGAACACTTTGTATGTGTAATTAATCAGTATTTAAAAGTACAAGCAGTAAAAACGAATTTTTAAAAAAACATTTTGTTATAAAAATCTCATTAAACCATAGTACAAACACTGTTGTGCACAATGCACAAAGAAAAATAAAACCCTAGTGGGTTGAGATTCACATGAAGGACACATCAGGCTACTTAGTGACAAGTCTAATGGACCACCGCTCAATAATAGAGCATCAAATGGTTGTCATCTATTTAAAATAAACAAGAGAGGGACCAACATGTCAAAGAGTTTTAAACTACCTGATAGAAGAATTTGGTCACTGATCACGTGTTTACAGATGGCACTATCTTGCTTAAATCACAATGTTTGTACATGAAAAACTGCTAAAATATTGTAGGTGCAACAGTTGTATGTGTTAAAAATCATCACTATATGTCCTGGAGGACGAAATAGAACTATGTCCAAATAAAAAGTGTTTGTGCAAATAAAGTGCAAAAAGTGCATAGAATAATAAAAAATGGTGTTAAAAAGTTAAAATTTCATGGATTCAAGGGGCAAGGCCAATGTTAAAAGATATGTTAAATTGGTGCAGTAATATAACAATGGGAGCCAATTTTACAGACATGTATAGAAATCTTCGCTGGAATTTAGACCCAGTGGCGTCTTAGTATCAAGTTCTAGGATGTATTTAGACTCCAGAGCTCGCAAGAGGGCTTCACGGTTGCCTCCTCGGTTGAGGGGCAACACTGAGTCGATGACAAAATATTTTAGAAGCTCACTCTTGTTGTCATGGTATTCCTTGAAATGACGAGCCACTGGGTAGGATGCATCGCTCCCACTGATTGCCCTAATGTGCTGGAGTATCCGTTTGTGGACCTGCAACTTGGTGCTACCAACATATTGCAGGCCACACGGACACTCCAGCACATTGACAACAAAGTCCGTCTTGCATGTAAACATCCTATAGATTGGTCTAGGGGCCTCGCAAAATATATATTATATATATTACCTACTGGTGGTCGCCAGTAGGTAATTATAGTTAGGACCACGTTTCCATAGGAAAAGCATTTTTTGATGTGCTTATAACTTTGGAGGCGTTCGATGAATCTTTACGAAATTTTCCAAAAAGTTCCTCTTTTCAGCTCAGCTCCTATTCTGAAAGTTTGGGGGATTCGTCAAGGGGGCTAAGAAAAAGGGGGTCCCAAAACGTGTTTTCTCCATGCAATTTCCATAGAAAATTTAGACAAGGCTACAGGTCAAACTGCTGAGCAGAATTATGCCAAATTTGGCACAGAGAAAGGTCTTGGTCCAGAAAGCATGCTTTTGTTTAAATCGGGTAAATCCGTTATGTAGTTTTAGAGAAATATCAAATTTTCCAGATATCGATATTTAAGAATTCTGACATCTGATTGGCTGAAGCGTTACGGGCACGAGCTTGCGGCTGATTGGCTGCGAACTGTTGAAACTAGGAAGTGTTGGCAGCCATTTTGTGATTCAGTCCGTCAGCTCACAACTCTCCCTCTACAAGGCATCAGGTCCGTAGTTCTACCTCTGCGAGGCAACACTAAAAATATACTGCAGCTCTGTCTGTGCGAGATACCCCTTTCACGGTCCCTCTCCCCACATCACCAGCTCGCGGCTATGCCTTTAGAAGCCAGTCCGTGCGACTGCGAGCTGTGAGCCATTTTGTGACTCAGTCCGTCAGCTCGCATCTCTCCCTCTAAAAGGCATCAGATCCGTAATTCTACCTCTGCGAGGCAATACTGAAAATATCCCACAGGTCTGTCTGTGTGAGATACTCCTTTTACGCTCTCTCTCCCCACATCATCAGCTCACGGCTATGCCTTTAGAAGCCAGTCCGTCAGCTCGCAGCTCTGTGTCTGCGAGCCATCGGGCCCGCAGCTCTACCTCTGTGAGCCACCTCATTAGCTCGTAGCTGTGTCTGTGCTAGGAGGCCCGTCGTCCCGTTACTCTCCCTCTGCGAGTTAGCCCGTCGGGTTGCAGCTCGGAGGGTTCGCAGCTGTATCTCTGCGAGCCAGCCCGTTAACTGATAGCTGTGTGTCTGCTAGCAGGCCTGTTGGCCCGTTGGTCTCCCTCTGCGAGTCAGGCCACAGCTCTCCCTCTGCGAGCCAGTACGGTGCTGTGCTTTTGCGAGCCAACGGCTCGTAGGTCTCCCTCTGCGAGCTGAACACATGGGCCGCAGCTCTTCCTCTGCGAGCCTGCCCGACGGCTAGCGGAACCGCAGGTGACACTCTGTGAGCCTAAATTGGGAATATAAGGCGGCTCTAAAAAGAGCCCTTGTGTTTATTAGTTGGAGCTACATGTAAGTGCAAATGCACAGGTTCAGGTTAATCAGGAAAACTCGGTTTCCCTCATCTGTGAAGTGTACTCCATCACTTCTGTGGATATCAGCCATATCAAAACGTATGTTGTTGTTGTAGATCGACCCCATTCTATGGTCTCTGAGGTATGCAGACACAGCTTTGTTGACATTCTTCCTAGATTTTTCAATCTTATGACAAAATTGGTTTGACCATTTCCAATTCTGTCTTTGGCATATATTGGAATATACAAAGACAGTTTGAGGCAAAAGTAACATCAATTGTCCAAAGGTGTCCTTCATAAGCATTTCCAAACCTACCCCAGTCAATGTGCCTAGGTCGTTACCACCACAGTGCACAATCATGAGATCAGGGTGTTGGAGATGCAAACAGGTTTTAACCAAAGGGAGCAATTGGTGCCACTTCAATCCTCTCTGTGCAAACCATTTAATGTGCACATTTTGTAAACCTAGGTCTAAGTCAATACGTCTCTGTTCTGCATACCTCTTGCACCAGAAAATATAGCTATGTCCTACAATCCACACTAGCATTTTGAAGGTATGGCTAGAAGATATGGATAAATGTCTGTAGCTCATGCAGTCTGTTCGTAGAGATATGTTTAAACATGGGGAACTACTTTTTTTTTACATACAAAACGTTAACCGATTGGGAGATGAAATGTATTGTGTCCTAAAAAGTACGGTGTATATTAGTTTTGATGAAAATCATCTTTGTGATTGGTTAATAAAAAAGCAGTTTATACGTGGAGTACATATTATAGGATGACATTTGCTCAGCTCAACCACACCTGCTAATTGTATTTGGAAGGTGCAGTTCAAACTTGAAAGCATGGTGAACTTTTGACCTCCACGTGCCGTTAAATGTTGGAGAAAATGTTGCAAAAAAAATATCGGTAGGTTTAAAAAAATGATGAACTTTTAACCTGCACGTGTCGTAGTATGTTCTAGAAAGTGTTGATACAATACGCTGAACTTTTCACCTGTATGTGTCCTTAAATAAACTGTTTATATGGAAAGTTCAAAAATAACCAATAAAGAGAGTAAGTAAGTAAGTAATTCTTTATTGCTCAGTTAATTAAAACCATTGCAATCAGCTGCATGAGCTTATACATATAAACGAACTTAAGATACAATTTTATCTAGTACAACCCTTTTTATAAATGAATTTGGTTAAAATTTCTTTCAAACGTTAAAAGCTTTTCATAAGGCTAAAAAGTGCATTCTGAGAATTAGGCTTCATTAACGCTTTCCATAAACTAAGATAAATATGAGTCGTTATGTGGCCCAAAGTGTCTATATTCAAATCCATGCGACTACAGGTTCTTGGAACAATTTTGCAAATGCAAGGTTTTAACATTGAAGTGGTTGTTCCTAGTCATTGCCGAGTGGGGCAGTTGGGCTTAAATGCCGTATGAGTTTGTTTCGTCCAATCTCTCTCTTTGGCGTTCTGCTTTTTTCCGCTTTTTCCAGAAATTTAACAAGATGGCTTGCTAATTGGATGTTTTTGCCATCAAAGCATGCTTTAACCGCCTGCCGGCATGTTATTATTCCCAGTTTCTTTAGGGTTGGTTTCAAATGATATCTGCGCTCCTTTTCCAGGCCTTTGCAAATGCATATTAGGTGAAGGATATCCTCTTTTGGATCCCCACATAAACGGCAATTTGTTATCGTTTGCAGCCGTTTCCACGGGGGGAGATGATATTGTGATGGGAGAATACCCAGCCGTAATCGTATAAACTTCTCCTTTGTAGTTTGTGTGTAACCGACTCCTAGGTAACTTTGACAGGCGCTGCTGGTATAGTTTTGAATGACGGTCCAGCCATGAGCCCTGTTAGCTAGTGTTGCTTTGTCCTCTACTAGCGAAATAATCCTTACAGATTAATTTACTAGTTGTTTAAACGTATTATGAGATCCCATGCTCTTCCAGGCATCTTGTAGTTCCAAGGAGTCTATTGAGAGCTTTAAATAGTTTGCAGCTGCATTTTTATTTTTATTTCTAACTCCTTCCAGAGATGGTAATCCAAGCTTGAGACTTCGGCTCCCTGTATTTTATGCCAACTTTTGGCATAGGCGCCCATTCTTTCTATTCTTTGATTCCTCAGGCCAAATTCAAGCATTATTTGTGCCTGCGAGGTATACTTAGGCAGGTTGAACATCATTCGCATTGCCCTGGCTGTTGTGTTGTCCAATATCTTCGCATCCCTCCCTCGGAGGCATTCGCTTCCGTAGGTGATGGCCGGTATTAGTTTTGCTTGGATCACTTGTAGTAGTGGGGTAAAGCTACGGCCAGCTGCTTTCATTTTGAGATTCCTCAGTGTGACTGATATTGAGATTCCTCTCCTTATTATTGCTTCTTTCTGTGGTTGAAATGACCCTTTTCTATCGACAATTACGCCCAGATGTTTATATTCGTCCACAGTTTCCAGTGTTATTCCTCCCATTTGCCAGCAAGACTTGGGTGTAGACGTCTTCGCGTTTATTCTCATGGCTTTTGTTTTTGAGAGGTTTATGCTGAGGCCGTTCATTGCCGAGTAATTATATGTTGTGTCAATTAAGTGTTGTAGCCCTATCGGCGTACGGCTAATAAGCACAATATCGTCTGCATACATCAAGTTCGAAAGATTTTATCCACCTAGGTTCGGGGCATGAGGGTTACTTTCATCTAACTTCAATGAGAGATCCGACATAAAGATGTTGAAAAGGGTAGGAGCTAGCACGCACCCCTGTTTGAGACCCTTGGTCGTCTGTATTTTCCTTGACAGGCAGTCGCCCGACCCCAACTTAATTTGTACCCACATGTCCGTATGTAGTAACATCAATTGTAATAATAGGGTTGATGGTATTTTTCTGTTGGCCAGCTTCTCCCATAATAGATTTCTGTTGATATTATCGAAAGCTGAAGTAAAATCGATGAAGCATATATAAAGAGGCAGGTTGGCGAGTTTGACAGCATCTATTAGGAGTGTTAAAGCCAGAATATTTGTCGTTGTTCCCAATTTTTTCCGAAAGCCTGTCTGGGAAATGGGAATCACTGCATTTTGATTCGCCCATTCCGTAAACTCCTCTAGTAAGAGGCCGGCATAAAATTTGGCCTCATTGTCGATTAAGGCAACAAGTCTGTAGTTTTTTGGATCGTTTATGTTGCCTTTCTTATGAATTGGAGCTATTATTGAGCCTTTCCATGAGTCAGGCATTGTTTCGGTTTCAGAAATCTGTTTGTACAGTGGTAATAACGCAGCGGCCCAGTATTCCGGGTTTCGTTTGTACAAAATGGGGGGGATTCCGTTGGGGCCCGACGCCCCCTCTGTCTTTCCTTTCCCTATCCTGCTTATGATTTGTTTTTCCGTGAAAGTCAATGTAGTTGTCTCCGTTAGTAGTGCACAGTCTTGGATTTTACTGTCAGGTTCTGCTGACCTCGTTATGGTGTTCTTTGGTGCTATGTTAAAGTGAAGCGAAAGGTAATCGGACCAAGCTTCTTCAGTAAGGTGTGAATTAATGCTGGGTCTTCTTGGGTTCTGGAGGTTGTTCACCATTTTCCAGAATCTTCCGCTGGTGTTATTTCCTTTTGCGTCGTGGAGCAACTTAGCCCATAGCTCTTCCTCTGCTTCCCTTTTTAAGTGCCAAATTAGTTTCTTTTTGCTGGTTTTTAATTTTTGCAGTTCCATTTGCGCGGCTTTGTCCGGACCATCTCGGTGTAGTTGCCGCAGTAATTTGTTAATATTTCTCTTGAGGGACTTTAGGTTGGTGTTTTGTTTTATTAGCTTGTTGTGACCTTCCATGATATGAGAACACTTTATGGGGCTTTTTTGGTTTTGGTCTACCATTGATGTGTGGACCTTTTTATTCCTTGTTTGTGCAGTCCCAAGGCTGCTGGTGAATAGCTCCCATCGACTTAAGTTGTCTATCTGAGTCGCAGTGCTTTTTTACCACTGTTTTTTTGCTTCCTTCTCGAAGCCTACCAGGTTATGCGTTTTACATTTTATTCTTTTTTGTGTGACCGAAAGTGAGGATCCCACGTTTACTACTGGCAAGGTTGCCGCTACCCCGTAGATGTTATGGGTGATCTCTTGCAGTAAGTGGTCACTGGATGACATTGTTCCTATTCGGAAATCCAACACTTTGCCGACAAATTGTAGAGATGAAAATGTGAAGTCTATAGTTGAGCTTACGGTCGAATTATGAAAGGTGGCTGCCGAGGGGCTGTCGTTTGTAAAACGGCCGTTTAGAGCTACAAGATTAAGATGTTCTAAATCCTTTAAACTGTCTCTTGCCAGCCTGTTTTATTTGCCACATTTACTTGCATCCTGTTGTGGTATGCCCCATGCAGAAAACTGTTCTTCCAGAAGTGAATCCCTTGTCTGGGGCCCTCCAAGATACATGTTGAAGTCCCCTGTTACTATGAGGTTAGATGTTAGCTCCTCTGACAGTGTTTTTGTCACTTCTGCAATCAGTAGTTTCATCCCAGCTTTTTTCTCACAAGGGTGTAGGTATACATTAAGCAGTATTAGCTTTTGGTTTTGTTCTTTTCCCCCTAGATCCAGCTCTATTGTTTTTATGCTTTTGTTACCTAACTGTTTGGCGTCTTTGTTCTTTATTTCATTAATACTCTTAATTGAAGTGTATATTATTTGGCCTCCTTTTAAGTGGCCGTATTTGGAGTTTCTTTTAGCTGGTAGGTGATATGCTTTATAGCCCTGTATTTGATGCGGTTGATCTAACCAGGTCTCTTGAAGGGCAATTATGTCAAATTTTTGGAAGTAAAGTAAAAGCTGAGTATCGTCTGCTTTGTTCCCTAGACCGTTTATGTTCCAAGAACATATTCTTAATTTATGTTTTGTTACAGTTTTTCGTTCCGTATTTTGTCATGTTTTCAAGGCCCTTATGTTAATAGTCCTTGCTATCCAATTCCAGTCATTTTGTCCAAGTGATCCTTGGGCTTGCCTTGGGCTCAATGAGTTGGTGTCCATCTGTGAGATTGATAAACTTCGGGCCCCCTTCAGGACGCTTTCCGTTTTCGCTATTTTTTGTTTGTTTGGAAAACTGCACTTGTCTCTCTCTTTTTGTGCCTGACATAGAGGTTCTGGATACCCTATTTTTTCCTGTCTTTTTAGGCGTATCCCCCATGCTTGAAAGCGCGGTTCCATCTCCATAATTCTTTCGGCTGCTTCCTGCGTGACCCATGTTGTTTTAGTGACCTCTTGATCTGCCAGGTAGTTATAGTGTGCAAACTCCATGGATTCTAGGTCATTTGTACTTATATCCGTCAGGTTGCTGCTGGTGGATAATAAGCGTAAAATGTTGCCTCGGTTGAGAATATCCCCTCTGCCTCTTGACTTATACTCCGGAATGAGTAAGATTGTGCCACTTTCGGCTCCCTCCTGCCTGTGGACCCGTTGTTTGGGATCTTCCGTGGCTGGTTTGACCTGTGTCCAGTCGGCTCTCTTTCCGAGTAGTGGCTCTTCTACTCGCATATCTGATTCCTCCGTGTCTTCTGCCGACTTAGGGCCCTGTGTCGGAGGGGCTCCCTTGATGACAACTAGCGACTTTCCCAGCCTTTGGGTTTTTAGGGGATCAGTACTGTCTACCCTCTCTCTCCCGTTGTTAGGCTTAATTTTTCGGTGAATGGTTTCTGTTTGGCGCTTGCTGTTTATGCCTTTGCCTGTATGGTTGGAATTCTGGCTTTGTGCGGTTTGTACTGTCTCCTTGGCCGGTGATGTTGTTGTGGTCGCTGTTGGCCTATCTGTTTCTGCTTCATCTTCTTCTTCTGGAGTCAGGTTTACCACTTTAAAGAATGCTTTTATATTACTGGTTTTCTTTCTCCCTTTCCTTTTTTGTTTTCGCCCTCTTTTATTTTGTTCCCTGAGTTTTTCCGGGCTTTCTTTCCCCATGCTTTTGTCATGAGGGCTTCGGAGATTGATGATTTCTGGAACCTTCCCTTGTTGCCCCTGCATATAGCTGGGCTGTGTATTTGATTGCTCAAAGCAATCCTTTCATGGTGTTTCTGCAGGCGACTTTGTAACTTTCCCTGTAACTGTGGCGTAGGTTTCATCTTTAATTTTCTCCAAGGTATTTGGGCTGTTTGGCTCACCCCCGCTTAGGTTTCGGGTCATGTGCCCATTCTTGGTTTTGGAATTTGGTGTGTTGGGTTGGTTCCTAGACTCTTTTGTTAGCTGCCCGCTGCCACCTGGTTGTTGGAGTGGACTTATGTCCCTGCCATCTATTTCTCTTTTATTGCTGCTGTGGCTGGTGGGGCGATCATGCGCTGTGTTCAGCAGATTTGGGCTCCCAGACTGTTGTCTTGGCTGGCTGAAATGTGGCTTTATTGATGCATTCGCCATACCTGTGTTTGCTTCTTCTTTTGCGTTGTCAATTGTCTTTTTAGGTCAGACAGGATGCCCCCAGTAATAGTGGGATCGTTGTAAGTTTGTCCACAATTGTGTAGCAGGCACAACTTGGCTGTGTTATTTTTGTTTCTGCTTGGACCCTCTTAATCATGCTGTTCATGTCTGCCAGCTTGTTATCGATATTGGCTACATGTATGGCTAGGAAGTTTAGGAGGGATAATTGCATATCCATTTTGTCCGAATGGTACTGCATCGCCTTTATTGATAACTGTAACGTGTTTAGCAAGGATGACCATAGTATTTCCGGTCCTTTTGGAAGCTCTTCTGTGTTTAGGATTGTGTTTGGGATTGTATTTGGAATTGTATCGGGTTCTCATTTGCTGACTTCCTCCTGAGGGATAGCTGGGGAGTATGATGCTACTAGCCTCTCCACTAGCCTCTCCCACTCCTCTGTTGTAAGCTGGGGGGGTATTTTCTAGTTTGGAGGTATCCGTTAGATCATACTCTATCTCTGTTTTTTCCATCTCTTCTGTCTCTTCTGTTTCTTCTATATACTCTCTTTTCAGCATTTTTCCTAGCTCTCTCCCGTCTCCCGCTGGGTCATGGTCTGATTGGTCTAATTGAGTCGGCTGTACTGGGGCCTGGTCTGTGGCAATTTCTGTCACTAGGTTGCTGATATTGGGCCGTGGATTTGCTCTTAATTGGTCCAGAGCGTTAAGGTCCCTAGTTGGTGGCTGTCTTGAGGTCTGTGGCTCTGAATCTCTGGATGGATCTGATTTTCCGTTGTTAGCGAGCTCTTGATTGTTTTGCTCTGCTCCTATTTCTGTGATTAATGACTGCAAAGTTGGCAGAATTGCTATCTTCGGCTCAAGCGGGTAGCCCCTTTCATTAGCGGTGCAATTATTGACTTTATAATTTTCCCTGCAACCACCGTTGCCAGTGCCGGTCATTTTGGCTTGAATTTCGGCTTGAATGGGGCTTTCTTTGGGTGTGTGTAGTCTCAATTCACCCTCAGCCTTGCCCTCCATCCCGCTTCCTTGATCTTGCCCCCGTCCAGCCCCTATGCCTCTCTCATATCTCATTGTATCTTGTGTTATGTTTTCTGTGTTTTCGCTTTTTTCGCCTCCAGGGGCAATGTTTTGAATGCTCCCCTCGGGTTCCATGGGGGAAGGGAGTCCCTTGAGGTTGCTAATTGAGGTACTTAGGAGCGAGCCAGGATCTTTCAAGAATGAAAAGATTGTGTATATTTTTGGTTGATGACCCTTAGTTGCTGGTCTGCTCTGGGTTTCCGAGACTACCTCTTCACAGCTCAGGTTTTCTGATGGAGATAGCACCTGCACCAACAAGTTATTTGTTTCGTTTGGTGCCTTGGGCTTGCTGTTACCGCGCCTTCTTGCTGGAACGTTGTTTGTCGTTTTCCTGACTTTCCCTGACCTCATGGCGCTCTCAAGAGCTTACTGTTGTAGTTAACCCCCCCCCCAGGTGATAAGTTCAAGATTATCTGCTTGCTTGCTGCTGGCCTGCTCAAGCGGTTGATTACTTGGTATTGATTGATTGCTTGGATTGATTTGATTAGTTGATTGGGATACTGTTTGGCTGGATTTCCTGGTCTTCCTGGTCTCTCCTGTGTGGATTTTTTTTTTTGGTAAACTCTCTGCGGTTCACCGCAGTTCTCTCTGTGATAATTGCCCCCCTCTAGGCGCCTTATTCAGCGCCTTCTTAGTGCCCGAGTGGTACTGGTAGGCGTGATGGTAGGCGTGAGAGGAAACCTAATTCACCCCCAATTCGGCCCCAATTCAGCCTGTTTCCTCCTGGCGGAGCTCTGGCTCTAGTTCTGGCTCTGTCTCCCGTTCCTGCTCCTGATGCGCTGCAACCACTCTATCGTTGTGTCTGGGTGTAAGCTCGAGGAGGCCGGTGGCTGGAGGACAAGCGGGGCATTCAGGGTAGAGTCGCAGGCTTTTTCGAATGTGCCCAGGCCCCCTTGCTCTACCGAGGACGCGCACTCGCTGCGACCGCCGACTGAGGCTAAGGCGGCCGCGCTTGCCTCAGAGACTCGGGGGCTCAGAAGCCAAAATAAGCGCCAACTCCAATGCCGGCAGTAACTTCCACGGTCTCACGCTCACCATCCGCAACCGCCGCCTTTCTTTACTCGCTGTCGAGATGTCGGTCCACAAGAGGCAGCGGTAGCGGCGGCTCGGTAATACCGCTATGGTGTTGAAGTGAGGGAAGCGAGGAAGCCGATTGACTCCGCTTGACTCCGCTGCCGCTACTGCTGCTGCCGCTCCGCTCCACTCCACTCTGCCGCTCTGCTGCTGTGCTGCTCTGTGGTCATGCCTCCGTGGTGTATCATCCAATAAAGAGAGGTTTTGCAATCTAAAAAAAATAAGGAACTATTCTGATTTGTACTTTACATGTATTTATGTGTGGAGCAACAGGGAAATTGTGCCATTACTGGTTCCATTCTTGATGAAAGCGGTGCATTACATGTACTGTGTGACAAGAAAAGAATTGCATGCGTTTGTGACATTTGAAATCTGCATACCAACTACGAAGGTAAATTAGAAATTAAGAAGGTGTGTTATGTGTTTTGTAGAAGTGGTTAAGTATTTGAGACGATATTTTTAACTTTGAAAGTATTTTTTATTTCTAAATAACATAGTGTTAGTAAAGTCTGGTGTTTTAGTGGTTCTAAAATATGCATAATGTGTAACTAGTTGTTGAACAAGTACTTTATATATGTTTAGGAGTTTTTCACAAAGAAAAGGTGTAATTTGTCATATGTAGAAGACTGTGGACCATATTCTCAAGACCAGCGATAATTTTATCGCCGCTTTAGCGGCAGTTTCCTGCCGCTAAAGCAGCGAAAATGTTATCGCCCTTCTTGTGAATATGGCCCTGTATGGTTTTGAAAATTCGATGTAGCGTTAATTTCGATTTGTATATCTGTTCCGGCGAGATAAACAGAATGTTGCACGTTTGGAAATTATGCTCAGTCTGGAAATAGTGGAGAAGGGGTGACAGTAGAAAATTCATGTGTTATTAACTTAACAGAGATGGGGAAAAAGAAGAAAGGTTATGTGCACAGTTTGTGGTCTCATTTTTTACACTGAGAGGTAGATTTCAATGTCAGTCAAGGCTAGTGTGGTACTGCGAGGCTTTGCATTTGGGTGTTCTTAGGAAATCTAAGTTGTTGGGGAGCACTTCTTCAGAAGTCATTTTTTACATATGTGAGAGATAAAAAATAAATGAAAATGTTCTTTGTATATTTTCTGTATGATTTTGTTCACAGTGGTAAAGTAATGCCTTACAATACACGCAGCACACCAACAATGCACCAGGCCACAAAATCAGTCCGCGAGCACACATCACCCAAGTCAAAAGCAAAACAGGCCCCGAAAAGCACACAATACAAAGGCACCCCATTTCAAGGGGAGAAGGCTACACAAAATCAGAGCTGCAGGGGCAACTCCCCCACAATGCAGCCCACACACATAGCAATCACAGAACATCAGCAATGAAGGCAATGTGGTACAAAACTCCCCTCATACGGGTTCTGTGTCCGGTGTGTGTGGCGGGGTGATGGCTGCATGGCTGTGTGCCCCTGACACATCAGACTGCGTAGGTGATGGGGCTGCATCAGATGTTGTCCAGCACCTATGCAAAAACAATGTCTGGCTCACAGAGGCGGAGCTTGCCAAAGGGATACACCCCAATTGCACATGCGACAGTCAGTTCTTCCCTGTGTTGGGACGAGGCTCATTGTGGCACACGAGTGGACAATCTTTACAACACACCTCACGGTTAGACACCAGTGGAGTGGCATAGGCTTTATTGGCATGTGCGTGTCAGTACGGACGAGGCAGCGGCCACAACAGGCACAGACATGCTTAAGACACTTAAACGCAGCATGGGTATATGTCGAGGGGCAGATGATGTTGGGGCTGAAATGGACAAGATTCATCACATATGGCAACGCTCACAGCCCACCTTGCCTTGCTGGACGAGTCATGTGCTGTTTGGCGTCTGCACAGTGCCCCGTGTGAGGGGGCACGACTCACTGTACGTGGGGTCTGCATGGTGCTCTGCCTCCGGGGTGCGGCAATTGTCTGCTCTGCCGACAGTGATCAGGTGTGAGGGTCCGACAGGTTCACATGTCATGCTACATCGCCAAGTGTGTGCTCTCACCCAGCAGTGTGTCTGAATTGGCAACGTTGCCAAATGACGCTGTGTTGCTCCGACCATGGACCTGCGTCGCCTTGGACAGGTGTGTGTGAACATGCGTTATTCCACGCACATGCATCCAGAGCCCGACCGAAGGCAGACATGTCCTTTGTTTTGGTGGGATATGTGAGCAATCCCCACTGTGCAACAAGTTGTTGGGCCATGTGCTGTGGGTGGCAATAGGATGTGGCTGCAGGTACATAGTTACTCATCCATGAATGCCCGTGCAGCTTCATGTGCAATGTGTTCCAATAGTACATCGTTGTCGTGTTCAAGGAACACCTGGGTGAGCCAATCCATTAGGTGGTCCGGGCAGGTGTGCTCAGCCCACGCCGTCTCACCAATCCGCAATACAGCCCAATAGGGGAGCGCCTCGATGTGGTCCCTGCTCACGAGAAATTGTGGCATCTCCCATGCACAACTACCAATACATACGCAGTATGTCAAGGCATCCCATGCACGGCTGTCTCTGTTACACTTCTGTTCGTGATCCAACACGGGGTGCAAACACAAGTCATAGTCCAATTCATCAACAGTTGTGTTGGATAGGCAGACATCCATGGGACACTCGAATGTGCATGTTCGACAGTGGAACCAGGGCTGGACGCAGGTGACATGGGTAATGCGGAAGCTGATCCTGTAACTGATCCGCAGCACTGCCAGTGGCAGTGCGCCCAGTAAATGCAGCATACGTGCACGGTACTGTTCCACGTGACGGATGCTGTGCATGTGCCCGGTATGGCCTGCCATTGCGTTGGTGCGTCTCGTGAACAGGCACTCTTCTGGACTGCGGCTGTTGTGTGGATGATATGCCACAGCTCTGAGCAATGATTTGAATGTGTGTGCAACATTGTGGGACATGGGTTGCTGTTTCCATGGGTGTCAAGGGCATCCAATGCGGGGGTACCACAGGCAGGGGCTGCTATGTGTGGGCTGTGGATAAGTCGGATGGTTTATTTGTGGAATGCGTGGTGTGGGAGTCGTCCTCATCTGCCATTGTATCTCTATCAGGGTGTTCCAGGCGCGTTCGGGACCAAGGTCAGAGGTGCAGGTGTCCTCCCGGCTTCTGCATTGGGACAATGGTGCTTTCATCCCTGATGTTTGTCTCAGTACTACTTTCGTTTTGGGAATGTGATGTGGCTTTGGCGCTAAGATTGGGACACGGCCTTGGGCTCATGGTGTACGGATGGCGATGTACACACACATGTTGGCATGTGGAGCCAGGTGCCCGTGCGGCCTTGCGCTGCTTGTGCTATCTCACTCCATCTCTCTCCCTCGCTCTCTCCCTCTCTTTCCTTTGTTGCACGCATGGCAAACCTTCTTCTCTTGAATTTGGTCTACCGGGCTGTGTGCTACGGATTGTTCAGTGGGAGCAGCTAGGACTCATCCTATGGGTTGTTTCTGCTTTTGTTTGTCTGGGGTTTTGTGTTGGTGGTTGCATTGCGTATGACTGATTCTCCATTTTCTGGTCACGCATGTATGTTTATTTTGCTGCTTGTGCGACATAAGGCAAGAAGTTTGTTTTGTGATTCGTGGTGTTGGTGTGCAATTTCTTAGTCCGGGGTTGGGGGTGGTCCCGGGGGGGGGGGTGTTCCGGGTGTGGGATGGGGTCCTGGGGTGTTGGCGGTGGGTGTTGTGGCCCTGTTGGGTGTTCGGGCCGCATGATGAGTTGCTCCATGGCATCTGTTGCCCTTCGGATGTGGCTCTGGAATGTGCTCCCTTTTGTGGTGCTGGCTGCTGTCCAACTTCACACCAGGTCAGAGCAGGTGTAAATTTCCTGGTGCTAACGTGCCTTATCGCCGTTTTTTTTTTTTTATCGCGGATGTGGCTGGTCGTTGTGAATGTTGAGGTGTGCTGTTGTCTCGGCTTTTGTCACGGGAGCGCCTACTCTGCATCTCATTAGCGATATTTGCGAGGGTCCTCTGTGGCGATGTTTTTTGAGGCTGCTATCGCGGGTATACCGGTGCTGTGGGCTGTTAACACCGGCTTGTGAATGGGGGGGTAAATTTATCTCGAGTTTGGCTGCGATAAAGTGCCGTTAATTCGGCGATGGCTCCTTGTGAATTTGTCCCTTAATTTTTCCCCCCTCTCCATCTCCATGTCAGTGATTTTCGTTGCTGTCTAACAGTTGATCTGTACTTGTTTATGTACATCCACAATGAAATGTAAGCCTGTACCATATTTTTGCTAATATGGTGCAGTGGTATGCTTGCTAATTTGCCGATAGAAGTGTTAAACTAATAAGGGTAACGTTTACATGTGCCATTTAGTTGAGAATATCACTGTAAGTATACAGATAACAATTTTACAAAATAGTATCTACAAGGTAATCTGTAGTGGGTTGCAGAGGAAGTGGTGTGGGACGGTGGGGTGCATGGCACGGGGGGCGAAGGGAAAAGTAGGAGGTAGTGGAGTCACATATAAAATGGGAAGGTGAATCTAAATAATTCAATAAATATGTGCTGTATGTCGGATGACACTACCTGCCACCCTACTGTTCCCTTATTCCGCTCCAGTACCATGCAGCATTTCCTCTGCAAGCCGCCACTGGAACTTATATAATTGTATGTGATTATTTTGACATATTGAACAGATATAACAAATAATTGAAACTTTTTTTTCATTCGCAGAAAATTATTTTGTTTGGATTAAAAATTGAAAATGCCTAGAAGAACTGGAAAAAAAAGGAAAAACAAAAAGGCAATCTACTTAAAGAAAAGTCAAAAATATGGATTAGAAGAAAATCAGAGTACTACAAAAATAGTTTCTTCTGGTAAAAACACTAGACAATTTCTAAAAAAAAGTACTACGAACATTTAATGAAAATAACATCACACAAAGGAAAAATAAAAAAATTCAAGTAAGGAGAAGCAGACTTCGACTTCAAATTGCAAGAAAAAAACATGATAAGGAAAGAGTATTTGTTACCCGTAGACAAAAACAATTTCAAGAAATTCGTCAAAGAGCTTTTTTGAAATAGAGTAATTCAGAATTTAATAAAAGGATGCCGCAAATATAAAAAGAAAATGCTGCAATTGAAACAGAAACAGTGTGTTGAAAGCATAGTGGATACTGCTTTTAAGTTAAAACAAAAATATTCATTTTCATTTTGAAGAGGATGAAAGTGTTGGATAAAACAATGAAGATTCTGAAAGACAAAAGTAAAAAAAAAAGACGTGTGAACAGAAGCAACTTTTGTAAAATCTTCAGTGGAAAATGGAAACATACATCTAATAGTGAACTTTTTTAATGAAGAGAGTTACTTCCAAGAAAATAGTTTACCTTTTGCAGTTGATACTGGAGGTCGTTGCTACGAAGTTCAGAATGGTTGTCCTGTTGCAAAAGAGGAAATGGTTACTACTAGTGCAGAACAGTTAATAGCTGAAGAAGTGCAAGGGAAACGAACACAAGCTCCCATGTATAAGTGGGGTTGTAGCAGTATTTGTAGTATTCGACAGGAATCTATTGACATAATGCGAAATTTGTTATGAGAATATACACAGAAAAGTGTAAAACAGAAGATTAGGTTGTTACAAACATTAGATCCTTGTAATGTAAGAAAATATACTGAGAAACATGGGCATTCTCTGGCTTGTCTTTCAAGAAAAGTGTGTAAAAGTGTTTTTCATCACTTAAGGATGTTAGCAGTACACCATTCAGAAATGCAGAAGTTTGTAAGGAAATTGTACTATGTAAAAAGTCCTGCATTATGTTTAGGTGAACTGAATACAGCTCTTTTACACGGTTCTTTATCAGATGTACAAAAAAAGTGTGATGATATTCAGTTCCGATATTTTTGTTCAGAAGAGCAGTGTATAGAAAGTGAAAGTTTGACAATTACAGATGTTGAATAAGATGGGAAAGTGATTATGATTGATCAGTTTGAAGAAGAAATTGGAAAGTTTAACATAGTGTGCTCTGAAATTCCAAACTATGTTTGTGTTTGTTGTTGACGTACTAATTATAAAACTCAAACTAGGAATGTTGATTTGTATTTGAAATCAGAAAAGAAGAATAATGATAAATGGAAAGAATTTGCAACTTACTTGTTAGTGGAAGGTCAATTTAAGTTAGGCAGTGATCAACGTATTTGTAAATATTGTTATAACAAATTAGAAGAGAACAAAATGCCCGCTAGAGCAGTACATAATAAGTTAGAATTAGTAGCTATTCCGGAGGAACTAGCAGATTTGAATGCATATGAGTCAGTTCTAATTCAATCTGTTCATCCATTTCAAACTATAATTCGCATGGAGCCTAAAACAGGTAAACTGCCACCAACAGACTTACAAAGAGGGCTGAAAGGAAGAGTAGTGTACTTACCTTTGGATTTTAAGAAAAATATTGAAATTGTTGGTGGAGACAAAGATGAAAATGAAGCAGTAGTCATTCTAGTAAAGGGAGTACCAACAAAGAGTCGGAAAATATGGCAAGAATTTGTGGATGTTAAAAAACTTCAAAAGGCTACGTTATATCTTGTGGAGAATAATATTTATTATAAAAGTGTAAATGTGGAACAACAGGTAATAAGTTTGGAAGAAGAATCTGAAATTTCAAGTGGTCAAATAGAGAAAGTGGACAAGTAAAGGAGTGAAGAGATTTATGAACATTACACAATATGTCCTCTATATTCAAAAGAAGTAATAGGAAACAGTATTGAGTTATTTCAAACGAAAAAGCAAAGGGAACTCCAATGAGTGTATGGGAGAAAAGCTTAGAAGCTCGTACTTTTCCACAGCTGTTTCCTACTGGAGAAGATGGATGATATGATGACCGACCTGTACGTATTCCAGCTTCAGAATATCGCTCAACAAGATTATACTCTGAAGATCCTAGATTCCGGCAGTGTATACCATATATATTTCACCTTGTGTTTGAAAGTGATCTGTCTTCTCTGTCCTATGCAGTGAACCACATACTGAAAACTGGAGTCATCAATTACTTCTTTCAGCGAAAGAATTTGTGGAGAAAGTTCAACAAACAGATGAAAATTTAGAAGCACAGTTAATTAATTTGATGGCATGTCAACGAGGAACAAATGAGTGGGGCATATCATCAACGATCAGCGATAAACATCGCAGAGCGCGTTTAGCGCGATTTTGTTTACCGCCATCTATCGCCGGATTTGATCGCCGAGATATCGCGTTATTTACAACGCTTATGTCCACGGCGATGAAAAATCCGGCGATAGCGGCGAAATGCAGGTTTATCGCTGTGAATCCAGCGATAAACCTGCATCGATAGGGGAATCCTTAGTGATAGGGAGATGTGGATTTAGCCGTACAATCCACCTCCCATGTAAAAGATAGTCAAGTCAGGATTTTCACAGACGTAAAATACCGGCGATAACCGCGATTAGCGCGGCTTTTAATATCGCTATATGTGTCCTGGGCGGGCTTGTAAATACCGCATAGGACAGATAGCGATATTTTTAATGTTGTATTGCTAGGGAACACCTACTTTGCATCTCATTAGAGATGCGATGCAAGGTGTAAGGAAAACCGGTGCTAAGACAAGGAAACATGCGCTAGCGTGTCCTTGCTAATACTGCGATGCCATTATCGCCGCTTTTCGGCCAAAAACGGCTGCTAAAGCCGTGATAATAGGCTTGATAATATGTCCCGAGTATTGGTATCGTCATCATGGAGAACTGAAGTGTATGTTACGGAACTTAGGTACACCAACATGGTTTGTGACACTTAGCTGTGCAGAGTATGCATTGGAAGATTTGCTTGAATTTCTACGAGAAGCAAATTCCAATATAAAGAATGTTGAAATGAAGACACCTGGAGAACTGTGTTCTTTGGATCCTGTAAATGTGTGCAGATATTTTATTCATATGTTTCAATCTATGATGTCTTTCATCTGCAATAAAAAGAATCCACCTCTTGAAGAAGTTACCAATTTCTTTTGGAGAAAGGAGTACCAAGCGAGAGGTGCTCCTCATAGACATATGCTATTGTGGATCAAGGACGCACCTAAATTTGGAACTGATTCAGATGAAATAGTATTGTCTTTCATTGAACAGTATGTGACATGTGAGATTCCAAGAGAAGGAGGAGATAGAAGCTTTAGACAGCAAGTTTTACGTTTCCAAAGTCACCGTTGTGGAAAGTACTGGCGACGAAAATACAAGTCTAAAGGAAAATTTTATACCAAGTGTCGGTTTGGATTTCCACGTCCAGTAATTTTTAAAGGAAGAGTAAATTCTTTTTTTTCTTCTGTAAAGCACACAATAACTCGCAAATCTCCAAAGAATACCTACAACTTGAAAAGAACAGAACTGTCAAAGTATATTAATGACTACAATCTGGTTATTTTAAAAATGTGGAATGCAAATATGGACATCCAGTATGTTGCAGACAACTCAATTGCTGTTGCACGCTACGTTACATCATATATAACGAAATCAGAAAAAACTAAGATGAAACAAATGTGGGAAGAAATTGCACAAGAGAAAAGCCTTAGCAAAAATTGTACAGCTTTACTTTGAAATGCTTTCCCACAGAGAAATTGGATCGTATGAATGTTCAGACCGGTTGTGCTCTTCAAGTTTATATTCAAAATCACGAGGGATCATTTGGGTAAGTTTAGGTCTTGCCTGCTCACGAAATAGAGTGTTGAAATCATTAGAAGAAATTGAATACTTAGCAGCAAATGAACCAGACAGTACAGACATTTTTTAAACTAATATGTTGGATACATACTATCCGAAAAGGAGTCGACATCTGGAACAGCTATGTCTGTATGAAGTACTTCAACATTACAGCTTCAAAAGAAATGTTAAACAGAATTTAAAAAAGGAAAATATGCAGTACTTGGATGTCATGGATGTTTAGTAAAACACACAAAAGGTAACCTTATCAACCACAGGAAACTCAGTTGTGAAACTGCAGACAAGCGAGAATTTTACTATTTAGCACTTCTCCAACTGTTCAAACCATGGCGTAGCGAAAGTGAATTACTTGGAGATTTCGACTGCTTCGAAGATTCTTTTAATGCATGTAAAGATAGCATTGCATATTCAATTTTCCCTACATATTTAAAAATGTTGAATGATGAAGTTGAACAGGAAAAGACTATTACAGCTGAAGTTGCAAATGAAAGTTCTCAAGATAGTCAAAGTTCTGGTCCATGTAGTCAAGATCCACTTGGACAACTAATAGTGGAAAATGAAGCAGCGATTGCTATGCATGAAGTGGAAATTGCAATGCAACAAGCACAGGAGGAGAATATTACATTGGAAAAGTTAGAAGAAAAAGTAAATATTGAACAGAAAGAAATATATGTACAAGTGAGAGAACAGATAGAGCATGGTTTGTTGCATGAAAAAAAAGAATGTGTATGTTCATCATTTAAACCTATTCAGATGTACATCAGTGGTCAAGCTGGAACGGGTAAAAGTTTTTTAATTAAAGTTTTGACCAGTTATCTTAAAAAACTACTGGTTCACATTTATGTTGTGTGGTAACAGCTCCAACTGGATTAGCTGTGCACAATGTTAAAGGAATTACTTTGCATAGATTACTAATGTTACCAGTTGAGCATGATAATAAATTAGAATATCAGAAGTTGTCTGGAGAAGCTTCTTATGAAGTGTCAAGAGTGTTGAAGAAGATGAAACTTCTAATTATTGATGAGGTGAGCATGGTCTCAAACTTAATGCCTGCTTTCATGCATTTAAGAATGCAACAGGTATTAAAAACAGATTACGACGTTCTCTTTGGAGGAAAACATTTAATTGTATTTGGAGATCTGCTACAACTAACTCCTGTAAAAGGAGAACCAGTCTTTAAAACTCTTCTACATGAAGACACTAGGAAATCTTTGGGAAGTATTGGAAATGTGAATCTCTGGCTAAATTTTGAATATAAAGAACTCACTCAGAATATGCGACAAGCAAGTGATGAAGATTATGGAAATATTCTGAAAGATGTAAGAATTGGTGTTCTAAGCAAACATGGTAAACAAGCTTTACAAAGTCGTCTACTAAAGAACTTGTTTACAACTGAAAACACACCAGCAGCAGTACTGTACAAGAACATTGCAGAAAAAAAGTCTATACTTTGCTTAATGCCTACACTGGAAGAGTGTTATACATTTAATCAAGAGCTTCTGAAATTGGAAAATCAAGAAATAGTTCACATTGAAGCTATTGATAAAATTGAGCATCAAGGAATAACAATTCTTCTTTCAAATAAACTACAGACTAAATTGGATTCTTTGGAAAAGTCTGTATCAAAAACTGCTGGCTTAGAAAAAAAATTCGATCTATGTATAAACTGTCAGGTAATTTTGAGGCGTAATTTGAATATAGAACAAGGTTTAGTGAATGGAGCAATAGGGAAAGTTGTTGAATTTGTAAAATATCAAAACAGAAATGCAATTGAATTCTTGAAAATTAAATTTGATCAGATTACAGAGGTAAAACAAATTGGGCGTTGTGCTGTACGTTTGTTTCTGGTAAAAGACTTGTATGTTCGTAGAAAACAGTTTCCTTTCTGTTTAGCATATGCAATAACCATTCATAAATCTCAAGGTTAAAGTGTAGATAATGCTTTAGTAAATGTTGGAAGAACTGTGTTTAAAGAGGGAATGGCATACGTTGCATTATCTTGAGTTAGAACATTGTCTGGTTTGTATTTAATTGATTTCGATGAAAACAAGGTTAGTGATGATGTAAATTGTGTAAGAGAATATAATCGTTTAAGAACACTTTATGCACCAAATTTAGGTGAATATCCTATTTATGAAAAATGTGCTGTGTGTTCAAAACGCAAACATGTTGATGAATCAAGTGTGGTTGAAAAGCAGAAAAAAATTCAAGAGAAAAGATGCAAAGAAACAGAAAATACAAACAAGTGATGATGTTGTAGGATACCAATTAGAAAATGCTTCTGGTGTCAACTGCTATGGTAATGTTATTCTAAACGTTATATTTTATCTAGAAGATCTTTATGGTGAAGTTATGGAAAGTCAGGAAAAAATATTATGTTCTGCACTTTATACTTTATTTGAACAATTGAGAACTGACAGAAGTAAGATCCATACTGCTTCTGGTATTCGACAACTCTTGGATACATGTACTGGATCTTTAACGTTCAGTCCTAATATACAACATGCACAAGAGTTTCTGATGGTTATGCTTGGAGTATTAGAAGATGAAGAAATCCAGATTGAGAGTTTATATGGACTCAGTTACAAATGGGATCACAAATGTGAACAGTGTTCATTAACTTCAAGTACTATAGTTGACAGAGAACAATTTCTATATTTAACAATACCTGACTGCAAATCTGTACCTTTTCCGAAATTAGTAAAAGAAGCAAATCATGATATGAAATGTTCTCGTTGTCAATCAGAAATGTTATCTACATTATGCCTAGAAAGATATGGAAAATATCTAATTTTAATGCTACAACGCTGTAGACCAAATGGAAAAAAAGTGGAAACGAAAATTAAAAGTTTTGTTGCTAGTCAAGTATCTATTTCTGGAAGAACTTTCACAGCACTGGCTACTGTTTTCCATGCTGGAGCTACTACCACATGTGGACATTATACTGTATATTTAAAATGCAAAAATGGCTGGAGTCACTGCAACGATACACACTTGGAAATTAAACCGAGATTACCTTATGAATTACCCAACTCATACTTAATATTTCTGAAACAAAAATTTTTGATACATTATTCGGCCTAGAGGAAAAATGGGAAGATGCTTTAAGAAATTGATACTGGATGATTTTTTTTTAAAAATCCACGCTTTATTTGGCCTTGAGGAAAAATGTGAACAGAAACTACACAGTAAAGGTAATATTTAAAAATTGGAAATAGTATTGGATGTGTTATTTGTGTTGATTTGGTATTGTGTTTGCTAGAATTAGTCATTTGTTTTTTTTAACAATCTACTTGATTGTTTTTTTTCCCAGCTGTTTATGATGATACTACACTGACGTCACTGTGAATAGTGAAGTTAAGTAGAATCTGATAGCAGAAAAAGGGAGAAAAATATGTTTTCAAAATGTTAAATTATGTTGTATTATTTGATAAGTAGCACTGTAATTTGTGAAATATATTACATTACACAACAGTTTTACAGTTTATTTTCTTTTCTGTAGTGGAAAAGTCAGAAAAAACAGTACTAATGACAAATTGCAGAATAGTAGTTTAATATTTAAAAAAACCTTTCAAATTCACTGAAAAAACCATAGGTTTTACAGACGTTATAGTTAGAAATTAGCATTTAAAAAACCTTTGAAATTCACTGAAAAAACCATAGGTTTTACAGACGTTATAGTTAGAAATTAGCATTTAAAAAACCTTTGAAATTCACTGAAAAAACCATAGGTTTCAGGGACGTTATAGTTAGCTGGACATTTTACTCGTACAAAACCATAGAAATTCCACTGTTATATTTAGTTCAGTTAACTATAACTCGCGCCCCCGCAATGCACTGCTCATGACGTCACATATTACATCATTCATGGCATGGTCAGTGACATCACTGATGACATCACTGATGACATCTCAAATGACATCACTGATGACATCATCCACGTGATAATCTGATGCACCTCATCACACCCTAATATAACCTTTAATACACCCACTGTAAAATACACACTACCATTTTCGAAACCATCCACACACTAATACCAGTTACTATATACTCACACACTGATTCCTAGGTCTACACACACATCCACTCATTCACCCATACAATCACTCATACATACAGTCACTCATCAATACAACACTATCATATGCACTCAAACACCTATACAGACACTCACACACCGCCACTCATCCATGGAGTTACTGATACACCTAGTCAGTCATGCAAAGTATTAATCACACTCCCATTTCCTCACCTATACAGTTATTCACACACCACCTCACTTATTCAAACATATTTACTCTCTTATACAATCACTGATACAAGTACACACTGATCCATACAGCCACTCTCACAATCACTCACTCTCATGTATAGTCATTTATATACTCCAACTCTCACAAACACTACCTTTTACATATGTAGTTACTTGGACATGTACCACTGAGACATCCAATCTCTCACCAACACACCCATACACACACTCACCCGCCCATACAGCTGTTTCCACACGCACTCTGAACCCATACACCCAGTGAATCAACCACTCACCCATCTATGCACAGAGTCACACACCTCCCACCCACCCACACACACACTCAGTCTCCCATACAAATACTCTGGCAACTAATCAATAAGCCTGGGCGTAGTTCGCGTAGTCGCGCTACGCGAAGCTACGCGAAGACGTCGGAGCGCTAAGCGAGCTACGCGTAGCTGCGCGGGCGTGCGTAGCTGCTTATCGCGCCCGTTCGCTATGCGTTTTTCTTGCTCGGGAACGCGTTGTGGTTGTTCGGGACGCTGTTTGCGTGCTCGGGGGCGCGAACTTACCCATGCGGTCGCCTATGGGCGAGGCCATTTTGTTTTTCACTTGTCCCGCCCGTTCGCGATCCCTTATTTCCTGTTCCGGGTCGCGTATAGCGTGCTCGCGATGCGCATTCCTTGTTCGGGAACGCGTTGTACGTGTTCGCGACGTTTTTGCGTGCTCGGGGACAAATATCACGCGAACTTACCCACGCGGTCGCGATGGGCGCGGCCATCTTGTTTTACCACTCTATGCTATGGTTCTGGGCCTGCTTTTCTATCCTCCCTCAATCTTTGCAATCCTTAGTTTTTTACACTGTTTTTCAATTTTTCTTTATTTCTTATCTATCTCACTCTCTGCTTAAGTCTATATTTTGCATTTTTTCTACTTTTTACTGTGTTTTTTTACTTTTCGACTGTTTTATATAACTTTCTTCTTTAAGCTCCTACTTCTTCCCCTAACTTTATTTTTCCCTTCTAACTTTTCTTTTTCACCTCCTCCCACCCCAGAACCATGGCGAAGGGTAGCAGCAGTGGCTCAAAGGGCAAGGCGCGTGCGCCAAATCGCCTCCTGCCTTGCGGCAGACTGCGCCCTGCAGGGGTGCAAGCCCGCCAGCTGTTTACTGAGGCGGAGGTGGCCGCCCTTGTTTTTTTTATTCAGCGCCACCTCCCTTGACCTTGGGAGCAGGCGGCAGGCCAGGCTCCGGGTACCCGACCCAGGAGCGTCACCGCCGGTGGGCGAAGGTGCGTCGGGCAGTGTTTCGCTGCTCCGAGGTTCAGCGCACCCATAACCAGCTGGCCCACCGGTGGTCAGACATCCTTGACCGGGAGCAGGACCTGTTGGACCTGCTAGGTGTCGAGGTCGTGGGGCTTGGTGAGTAGCCAATATATATATAGTAGTATAAGTATTGTGATTTGTGTATACATTTTTTACAAATAACAAGAATACTGCTGCTTACATTGCAGGTAAATTACGTTTCAAAATCTTCTGTGATTGTAGGACACAGGTGCTGGGCGGTACTCTTACTTTTTGCAACTTTGCGCTCGCTTGTCATTATTATGTAAGAGTTTACTTTAGAGAACTTCAGTTAGGTAATGCTATTGCTAGAGAGACTGTAGTCCTTCCTTTGTCCTCCTGTCAAATAGTGGTGGATGCATTTGATACTAGGTTTAGTTACTATTAGTTGATAATTTTGAGCGGTCTGCGTGACGCATCCTCTGTCACTGAGTGCTGCTTACCCCAGTCCTTAGAACCTTTTGTAGTTTGTTTAGTGAGTGGTACTGGTAAGCTTAGCTTAGCAGTGTCAGTCAGCTGCAGAACATCAGACGCAACCAACCATCAATTTGGTGTATGCATTATGCACTTTATGCATGTGTCCTCCTTCTCATCTATGCATTTTTGATGGCAAAAAAAATGGAAATGCAGGCTTAATGAACAATTGGCCCGCCTGGAATAGGTGGGCTAGGTCAGAGTGGTACTTAGGCTTAGTTAGTGTTCTGGATTTTATTTGAATCAATCAGAATGGAACACTGAATTAGTGTTCCCAAATAAGTAGACTGTCCGTGAATCCGCAAAGCCAGTAGTCGATCGGATTAGATAGGTCAATTTTATTGCAATTTTTGTTTCCTAAAACGTTTTTGAGCGTTTTTTTAGATAATTTATTTGTTTCACAGCAATCATTAATGTTTGTGTCTTTCTTTTTCTTTATTATATCTTACATGATCACTGATGTGCAGCACCCAGGGGCAGGAAGACGGGGTCCGATTCGGCGGGACAACCACCAGAGGACCGCTCCTCTACCGAGGGCCCTGCTGCTGGTCCCAGTAAGTCCTCCAGTGGTTAATATTAACAATTATATTGCCCTAACTTTTACTGCACCTTATTTTTTCAGAACTATTAATTCTGGCTCCACTCCCTAATTCTATTTTTTACAAAAGATTCTTTGATCTTGACTTGACTATCTGTTTCTAAATTCTGGTTATCCCTGCCTCTAAGTTCTAACTGCCTCTGCTATGAATGTCTGTACTCTGTACTACTAATATTAGTATGTCGCTAAGCTTGCCCAGTTTGCATTGCCACTCTTTATTGTACGGTTTTGAATAAAACTCAGATTGACCAATACTAATAGCTCTAGCCACTGAGTCCAGTCCTTTCGGTTGTCCTCTTCTAGGCTTCTTAATCTTGAGGCTTTGACAATTACCACAAACAAAATGCCCAACCAGATATTTGACTATTTTTGATAGGATATAGTACATACTACTTGGATTCTGCACAGCCCCATGCAGAACTATGCACAATGAAATAGGATGTTGGTGATGCGAGTTTGGAACTTGGACGTTCCTCACACCTCAGTCAGAAGTGAACCCACAATCCCCTGAACGACTAGCTATAGTGTCTCATTAGGTCCCCGAACCCCCACCCGAAGATACCCAATGATTATGATTACACAACCCAGAACATAACACCCTTTCGCTCACTCACTCGTGTAAGTCCACCACCACCACCACACCAAATACCACAGAGTCTATGTGTAAGTTCAAAAGGTTTATTTTCAACTAACAAGCTCTGTATGTATGTTGTTCTATAAAATTCAGTGTACTCCAGCCAGCTCCAACAGCAAAATGCATAAGATTAAAACAATAAACAGTGTTGTAACAAGTGCATGATCATTGATGATATATAAGACAAAAGATCTGTGCGAATTCTGGGCGACTCCTCACCGTAGAACGTAGAATTACTGGTTACATGCATCATTCATAAGCTCTGCAAATATCTGGTTCATAGAAGGGAATCCTCTGCCTGAGAAAAATGGTGCATGTTATATAGTATAATGCAAGCATTTCTCAGTCCTGCCCAAAAAGTGTAACATGTTACCTATGGCTAAGCAATACGGACTAACCGAACTCCATAACAAAGTGGCTTGTTTTTCGACCTCTTGTACGCAACGCTCAGACAGTAGCTGTATGTGCTCATGTGGGCTCAAAAGGCATCTTACTGTTACTGCGCAACAAGCTGCGAGGTAACATGCGCAAAAGACATGAAGCGGAAAATGGTTGCATGGCTCAGGCTAACTTTGCAAAGAGTAGAGTATAGTATAATAATGACCCTAGGGACCATAACACTACTAGTGTCTACTGACTGTACTCTAGTACCCGATTTGGACTATTGAATGTGATTTATAATAATATGTATGTATTAAATTTTTTTCAATCTTGCTAATGAAAAAGAATAAATAGGGGGAGGTGTACAGGCATCTAAAAATGTGTCATGTTTTTATCTAGGTGGACTAGCAACCACCAGTGGCGGCGGGGCCACCGGCGATTCTAGCCTTCCGGAGGGGCAGGAGAAGATGCGGCACCTGCAGGAGCTACAGGGGGAGCCAGCAGCGGTGGCGGGCGGTGGTAAGTTATATTCATGACTTATTGACATTGCACTAGCTGGAAGGGTGTGTGGACTTCACTCACTGTACTGTTGTTGAGACTTATTAGGTATGAAGTTGTAGTGAACATTATACAACGGTTAAAGAAGACACCCTTTACTTAGCATGAGCAATGCAGTAGCAATAGCATTACCAGCGTGACTTGATTAACCAATGGCCTCTTATATCTGACTCCAACTCAGCTGTGAAAGTTTTATGGAGGAGACTAAAAGTCAGATCAGATGACCTTGATGGATGTGTTGAACAAAAAGGGAAAGAAGGGTTGAAGGAGGAAGGGCGGGCGAGATTTAATATGATGACTGGCAGAGAAGGATACGTTGGAAGCATGGATAGGTGGCTGATAGGAATCAGATGCATGTGTTGTTGAAGGATGGGTGGAAGGTGAAAGAAGAATGGATGCCTGCCTGGGTGGACGACACAGTATGGGTGGATACTGTGGATAGCAAGAATCATCAGCGGTGTTTGGGTGAAACTCAAAGCCAAGGCAAGCAACGGAGTGAGTGGACGCATGCGTTGTTGTTGGTGAAACAAAGTAAGGTTTGTGGAGAGATTAAGAAGAATGATTGACATTTACTTAGTTGGATGGATGCCTGTATGTATTCATCATAGACAGCATAGGTGGAGACTGTCACGGGATGCACAGTTTTAGGGAATGTAAAAGAAACCGCGCCAGAGTAGCAAAGCCGATGTGGGGAGGGGCAGGGTGGGGGGTAGTAGTAAACAATGTATTACGCGGGCAAATACAGGTAACTTTACTGTAAACATACAAATAAATAAAGCAAATTTCATTGTGCGCACTGCACCGCCAAATGCGATGTAGTGTGCGCAACAAAATTAGTTTCATTTATTTATATGTTTACTTACCTGTAATTGGCCGTAATCCATAGTTTACTACCCCCATCCTGCCCCTACCCACGTCACCGCCCGGCCGAACTCCCCGAGTCCCACCACCGACCGCTACTGACCTTATGTCGTTGTCCCATATAAAAGCAACGATCATTGGATCAGATATATAATCTGCCTTTTGTAGTAGCCAAGGCACTGTGAAATTGAGCAATTGCCCTCCATGTAACAGAGAGAGTATGGCCAGTGCCACCCGTAATAGAAAAATACGAGCTTCCCCACCTGCAAACAGTAGTAAATCCAACTAACGTGAGTCTGCGTCATGACTCGTATGTTTGTCTTGGGTGCAAGCATAGATGACCGAGCTGGCAATGCCGGCTACAACCAGGTTATGTCATTTCGCTAATTTAGAGATAAGAAGAACACTGGTGTACTGTGTACTGGTTGGAGTCCATAGTGCTAGTATAATGCCTGAAACTCCCACAAATGTTAGAGGCCGAGGAAGTGGGAGGATATATAGATTATTACCACAAATTGTATGTACTGTGCTTCTTGCTAGTGCTACTGTGCCATTATGTGTTGAATTAATTTTGTGTTACTGTTTAGCTAAGAGTACTGGTTACAACAATATTTTTTTTCTTTCTTGATATAGATAGTACTCCTTCCCAAGACAAACCATCACGGAAGGAGTTGGCAGCCAGGGCCCGGTGCCGGAAACTGGAGGCCATATGCCAGGAGTACCGGCGGCTGGTGGCTCAGGCGGAGGAGGAGGAGGCGGCAGCAGCAGCTGCAGCCTCGTCCGATGCCCCGGGCCCCAGCCAGGCCACAACTCCAGCAATACGGCGCCGCGGTCTGGTAGCCGCCCGCCGCCGCCGCAATTCGCTAGCAGCCAGCACTGCTGTCCCCCATCCTGGATGCCACTGCAGGGCATTTTGCAGGAAGATTCTCCTCCGGATTGCACGGCTAGAGGAGCAAATGGAGGAGCGGGTCAAAATCCTGGTGGACAAACACCTCAAAGCCCGCCGAATTTAACATCGAGGACCCTGTTGCTTTGCCCCTTTTTATTCCTTGTTTTGGTGGGTGGGAATTGGGCGTTGGGGTTTCGGGACATTCTTTGGACTTTTTCGTTTTGGACATTGGTTGGGGTTAGGGAGAAGGGTGGGTCAGGTGTGGGATAGTTTATTTTTGTTAGGGTAATAAATTATATTTATACTTAAACATACAATGTTAATGTTTTGTGGGGGTTACTGTTTTACGAATTAACGTCACATTGGTTTCCTTGCTGCTGCAGGGCCGCAGCCAGTGTTTGATTTAAATAATCTGCCGACGATGATGTAACACAAACAGATAGATGCGGTACCCCTCACTGAGTTATTTGTCCTACTAGTACTGTCAGTCTCTCCTCCTAGTCCATTTATACCTCCCACCAAACTTATCTTACCTGTGATTGATGATGATTACGTTCGGCACAGCGATGGCTGCATGGTTTCCAGAGAGAATGTAGAAGATGCCATGGTTGTGGTGGTAGTAGTAGAGTAGACACTGGCAGTAGCATTTGCTAAAAAATTTAAAAGAGACAGTCACTTTCCTGAGAGCGACTGTGGGAGGAGTAGTAGAACGAAGTAAAATACAGTACAGAAGAAGACTGCCAAACAAACAATATTGCAGTTGCAACTGCTAAAGTCAAATTAAACATAATGGTGGCGGGGACAGCCTAGTACAAGAAGTTACAAACTGTAGTTGTGTCGAGTGAGTCACTTAACTTAACACAATCGTAATTCGTAACCTTTACTGCTGTGTGGTAGGAGTTTGATGATTAATCCAATCAATGACGGCAATTAATTATGATGTATTACTATTAGCCGGTGAGGGCTTGCACATAGACTGAGCATGGGTGGGCAAGCAGAAGAAGCTCCTCGCCCTGCCTTGCAATTGAATTAGTGTTGCTTTCACCACATCTGCCCCAGCAAGCGTGTGATCAATTGGTGTACATTTTATGTAGTCACATCACACCTCAATATAAATCACAGCCCGGGGAAGAGGGTTAGAGTTTGATGAATGGATGGGAAGGGGGTTTGGGGAAAGGTTTGAGAATGAAAAACAGTACGCATGGACAACAAAAGCAAAGCGCAATCTTGGCAGACGACCATGATCTTGTACAAAAAATCTATAAAGGGAGAAAAGGGAAATGCATGCATGATGATGAAGATAACTTGATGGTTAATGAGTAGTACTTAATAACTCCTACTAGACAATTAGACAGTACAGGGCAGCAGTATATTCTATGCAATTTGCCTTGCCTGTAATATGCCCTCAGAGACCCAAATTCCATGTTGTACTGGGCTTACTTGTAAAGATAGCAAAGACAATTAAAACACAGTTTAGGGATCAATTAGCAAACAAACAACACACAACACACAGTCCTAATGATTGAAGAGAAAAAGGATTCAAATTAATTAAAAGATGAATGATGAATGATACTAAAGTTACTGTATTATCATGCTCAAATTGTGGAGTTGAATCTCGTCCTTCCTCTTGGTCCTATCTTCCATGGACGCTCCGCACATCAATCTTGGTGGCCTTCCTGATGCCGATTGGTAAGGTAAATGTGAGTTGTGTCTCCCAGTATAGCAAGCACAGGGTAAAGGCCGGCCTGTAACGTCTAGATGGAAAAACAAAAGGGGTATTGAAAAATCAATGAATAAAAAAAACATCAATTACGGTGGAGTCCAAGAAGAGAAGAGAGAACACTTTCAGAGTGAGGCGGCTTGGATATATCGTGTAGATTCTGTTTACAGCATTAAGCTACAACAACAACAGGACAGAACAGGCCCACCACAGCACCACCCCCGTGACCCAACCTCCATTTACCTTAATTTTTGACATAGCCAGACAAAAGGCATACACAGCAACTTAGCATTTTCCTAATTAAGTGACAAAATCAATGCGCCGCTGTCAGTCATCACTACACTCGACTACACACCACTACATGGACATGTAGGTCTGCTGTGTTTACTTTCTTGTTGAATTGTTGTGTTTATGTTTACCTTATGCCACTTCATGAAATGCAGTTATTCCTTGAATCATCTCCGATCCAACTGAATGACTGCGTGCAAAGATAGTATGGTCATCATCATGGTGTGGTACGTGTTGTCCAACTACAACTCAGTCTGTAGTGACTCCGATTAAGTCCATATTCCATATTAAAAAATTGCAACAGATATTGGCCTGCACCTGCAGTAGTAGGAGTACAATTTGGTTATTAAACAACAAGAAGGGAAACATTGACTGTCACTGACTTGAGTCACTTTGTAGATTAACTAGTATAGTAGAGTTCGACTTCATGCACAACATCAACAACAAACAACAGCAATCGCTCAGAGTCTGCAAGCATCCAATGCATTCCATCATTACCTGTCTTGCTCTTCTCTTTGGCTGTCAGATCATCAGATGCCTAGTTCTGACAGTTGTTATTTTTTTTTACGGGGCAGTGGCCTCATCATTACTCCAGTCCACATTCATTTTGAGTGTTAGTCGCTGTTTCGGTTTTCGTCTTATTCTCCTGTGGCACTTTGTCACAGTTTAGGTTGCTTCCCATGGTCAGCACTGTGATGATGGGCCGCGGCCTGGGTAGCGCTCATTGATGGTCATTTGAGTTTGCACAAATGTCAGCAAGTTTCTTCAAAGAGTCTCTTGTCTTTCTCTGCCAAGTACCTTCTGTCCTGACAGTGAGGACCTTTGGATGCCTGCTGAGGCTGTAGCCTTCGGACACTGATGAGTTTCGGCTCGAAAACAAAACGGAGGATAGCTATAGTCACATTTCACTTCTTATGGAGGCGGGACTGGTAAAGGCAACATTTCTTGTACTAATGTCTGGCTTGATGGAAATGTACTTGTGCGAGACAGGAAGATGAAGCAGGACTCTGAAGAGTGGACAGTTAAATGCACAGACATCCAACTCCAATAGGGAAATAAAAAGAGAAGACGGTGGTGATGGATTTGTTGTGATTTGAACCAGAAAGACAGATACACAGACACATAAAGGAAGGAAGAAAGTAACAATTTGAAAGCCTAGTTGTCAGGGAAGAGGAGCTCGTCCTCAAACTCTGGTGGTTCGGACAGAAGTAGGTCCTGTAACGCACTATTTACGTCATCCAAGTCGCTCTCCTCTTCCTGCTGTGATTCACGTATTTTGTAATCCAGTGGTATAAAGTGCTGATTCATTTTGATCATGGTTAACCTCTCCACGCTTTGGGCCGAGAGACTGGTCCTTTTCGAGTTACAATGGCACCAGCAGCACTGAAAACACGCTCAGAAGAGACACTTGCGACAGGGGAAGCCAGATACTTTATCGCCAGCCTGCTGAGCACTGTCCATTGGCTTCTTTTCCCATACCAATACACCAATGGGTTTCGATCCATGAAGACCTCTGTTGGGTCATCCAGATAGGCCTGGACCATCCGCTCAATGTTCAGGGGTGCTCCAATGTGCTCGGCCTGTTTTGCCTTTGCATCAGCACTGGACTTACCATACCCCTGCTGTAGAAACCAATCAGTTGCACATTGTGCTGTGGATGATCCTGTTCTTGATGTTATTGTTGGTGTAGGTGACTGCTGGGAGGCAAATGCACTGCCCTCAGGCTCCGAGTAGAACTTGACTCTGGATGCCCTGTAGTACTGGTTATGGCCTGGGGTGGGGGCCTGTAATTAACAGCCGTTCGCTTTCGAAAATAGTGGCTTCCTTAGCTATTAAAGTTCTGTAGTTGGCAACATCCACTTCCGAAAAGGAATTACTGCCTTGCTGTTCAGAAACACTTTGTACCGTGGATCCAAAATTGTGGCACTAATGTAATGTGGTTGTGACAAAATTTTATTTTTAATCCTTGTATTTTCCGATAAGCGAGCGGCTAAGGTCTCCGCCAAATGATATGCGTCTTGTTTGTCATCCACACCTGCGTACGTTTCAGACACATCCTTCAGCTGTTGCTCTAGCATGTGCAACAATGGGATAGCTTGGCCCATAGTACAGTCCTCCCTGCTGACTTCACGTGTGAAGATCTCAAAAGGAAGTAGCATCTCAGTCAGGCATTTAATGAGGTCCCATTGAGCCATCTCAACGGTCATGCCTCTCACAGTAGGTTCCCCTAATCTTTGCATGACATAAGCATTGAGTGGTATGTACAGTTCAAACAGACGATCAAGCATGTAATAAGTTGAGTTCCAACGTGTTGGCACCTCCTGGATGAGCGCTTTGACTGGCATTTTATGCTCATGTTGAAGGACCCTCAGCTGCTTCCGGGCTTTAAAAGAATGGCTGAAATGTGTGCATATTCTTCTGCAGGTGACCAGTAAGTTGCTGACTTTGGATTCATTTTTCAAAAGTCTTGAACAACAATGTTAATGCAGTGTGCCAAACACGGGACCCTGAAATAGCCACCATTGCGCATGGCCAAAACTACATTACTGCCGTTGTCCGTGGCAACAAAACCAATCGTAAGCCCTCTTGGGCGCAGCCACTCAAAGACCTTGGTGTTAAACTCTTCCAAAATGTTTGCAGCAGTGTGAGATTTCTCCATGGCAAACATGGCTACAGTTGCATGTTTGCGAGTGGCATGAAAAATCTCTGCAGTATCAACACCAGCAGATATCTGTTCTCTAACCCCGCAAAACAGATCCAGTGTGCAGTGATGCACATGTAATCTGTGGCTTGGCAACTGGTCCACATGTCTGTAGTCAGGTGGATACTGTGAACAGCACTCTGCTTCAAGGCCTTTCCTAGCAATTCCAGCACGTCGTGATGTAGTGCTGGAACTGCAACTCTGTCAAAATAGTAGCGGCTGGGAACATGCCATTTTGGGCAGATGGTTGACACAAATTCCAGAAAACCCATCCCTTCAACAAAAGAAAAAGGGAGAAGGTCCAGTGCTAACATTTTAGCCAGCTTCGCATTGTACAAACGTGCTATTGGGTGGTTGCGTTCGTACTGCCCCTCACCCACAAACATGCTGATAATGGTAGGCTGCATGGTTTTCCTTTCTCTTAGGCTCAACGCACTTTTGGTAGTGCGGACCTGGTACTTCTTGGTGTCTCCGGCTGACTCTTACTCTTGTGCCACTGAGATGTTGCTGAAGATGTGTGCAACGTTAAGACTGCACTGCTGGGGTCAGGGACACCTTGTGTACCACTACCAGAGAGAATGTCTCCCTGTCCTTCCTCTTCCACCGTGATCGGATCTTCTTCTTCTACTCCTTTATCCCCACCAACACCAATGGTTGCAGTTTTTTTTCTGCCGCTAAGGTGGTCCTCCCAGCTGATCAAGTGGTGTTTTTTCAGATGGGTCATTTGGCCTCTGGTACCATAGTTTGTACCAAGCTTACCACGACTACAGAGGTATTACAAATGGAGCATATAGCAATGTTCTCCTCCTTTACGCTAACCGTAAAGAAGTCCCAAACTGGGGAGCTTAACTTTGGCCTCCTGCTGGAGGTTCCACTTCCAATGCCGGATGATCTGTAGGGTGTGTGTTGAATTTGACTCTGTGCTGCTGTACCACTACCTACTCCTACTGAGGTGGTGGTTGTGCTGGATTTAGGTCGCTGCCGGGCCTTTGCTAATGCAAATATGGAAGCTGTAGGTCGTGTTGGTGTTACCTGTGGAGGTATGCGTGCTACATCTCTCGCAGCAATTTTGGATAGGGTAATAATGTTGGTCTCCATCTCCTCGGGGCCGGGAGTGATGTTCGTGATGACTGGCTCGTCATCATCATCATCTTGCTGTTCTACATCGACCTCCATAAGTGTAAGGCTTTCCGGAACCTTCCTTTTCCCTAGCTTGGTCTTGGAACGTGGCTCCCTCTCACACTCAGTTTGTGGCTTCCAAGTGGCATCTAGATCATCAGAAGGGGGGCATGGCGAAGAACTTGATGGACTACCCCTCCTTTTCCTTGCTGGGGATTTGGAAGACAATGGATCTTCTGAATGAGTAGCTTCTTCTTCTACCTCTGCATGAGGCTCAATTTCCTGAACTGCCCCTACTTCAGGAGGAACAACAACTACTATTGCGGGCGGTGGTTGCGGCTGTTGTTGTTGACCACTTATCTGCTGTGTTTCCTCCTGCGTTGATTGGGTACTACTTTGAGATAGCGATAAGTTTATCTCAGGCTCAGCATCACTGCTTTCCACCATTAGGCTGGCTACCTCTTCCACACTCATGTGCTTGGGCCTGGGTTGGTGGGTTGGGTCCACTGATGCGGAGGTGCTGCCCCCAGCTTGCCCCCGGACACCGCTGCTGCAGGCGCAATTTTTTTTCCCAAAAAGGTATTGGCCGGCACACCAGACTTAAGTGTCACTTCCTTCTTCTGTTCCTTCTTCTTCTCAATAGCAACTTTCTTGGTACTGGAGGACCTGGTACCTGCTTTCTTTGGGCCCATCTTCTTCAGATGTCAGCAGCACTCAGTTGCAGAGATGTCTGGTCAGGTCACACGTCACGTTGTGTTGTGTGTACAGCAGCAGGATGTCTGTCTGGAAGTGCAACGGGCAATGATGAGAGACACACCTCCTCCTCAGTCTTTGTGCACCTAAAAGCAAAAAGCCAGAACATCAGTCAAACATAGCACAAATCAAACAAATAGAATATAGAACTTAGTGTGTGGTGGCCTCAATTATTAAATTTCAGAAACTCTGTGAACAACAACACACAGTCTAGCCATTTATGAGACGTTGACAACAAGGCCAGGGCTTTCCTGGCTACTGTGTAGTGCTAGTGTACACTCTGGAAGAATAAGAATAGTAAAGAACAAAAACTAAAATGTAGAGGAGCATGTTTGGCCTAAATTTGTGCATCACGTGGGATGTATTATATAGCAGCATCAGGGAGCTGCAGCTGGCAATGGGGATGGATTTGGAAGCAGTAAGACAAGAGGAACAATGGAAAGACACGCAGGCCTATGTGGGAAAAACAGCACACTAATAACTACCACAACAAAATGGCCCCCAGAAACATGGTGACTCACAGGCACAAGGCACGGCAAACAATGAACTCAAGCAGGCCTATATATGGGCAGACAAAGGATGCCTTATAAAACACACACAGCTTTAATGCAAAAACTAAAATCCACATGGCTAAAAACACTTTTGAAAGTTAGACAACCACTACAACAACACAATTATAATTACACAGTACACACGCAAAAAAGGCATTTATTTAACACACCCAAAAAGTGAAATAGTCAGACCCTCAAAAAAAAACCACATTTCGCAATTCAATTGAATCAATTCAATGCCATCCATGGCCTAAATGATGTCAAAATTCCACAGACTACACAGAAACAGTTTTATGCACCCATGGTGACTACCTCTGGGCCTACTGGCATACTGGGCCGCAAGCTTGGAGGCCTATGGCAAAAGCACAGTGGCTGGCTTTACAAAATGGCCGCCACCCACATGGCCAGGCCACCCAAAATAACAAAAAAGTGAAGACAAAGGACAGGACCAGGCAGTTGGAGACTCTGGGCAACTTCCTTCCTCTTGAAAAAAATTGTAAAACAAAAAAAAGTGACTCCTTGCTCACCAAACTACATCTAAATGACAACCTGAGGAGTTTTTTGTGCAAAATGAACTAAATCAACATTTTCGAGAAGGTTTTATGATGCTCGAGAGATATTCTTCGCCAGATTGTAAATTCTGCGTGTTCGGCATCGCGATCGTCACAAAAAGTCGTTATCGCGCGCGCAAAACGTACATTGAGCGCGCGAAGAAGATAAAAAGTGTAAGTCCGCGTTGTCGCGCAGTGCGGACCTGCCCAAAGTCCGCGAGCTGAACGCCCAGGGTTACCTACTGGCTGAAAAGGCCTATTTATTTAACAAACACCAAAAAAAATAAAATACCACCCCAAAACCCACGATTTGCAAATCAATCCAATGCCATCCATGGCCTAAATTATGTTACAATTCAACAGACAACACAGAAAGAGTTTTTATGCACCCATGAGGATGACTACCTCCGGCACACTAGGCCGCAAGCTTGGAGGCCTATGGCAAAAGCACAGTTGCTGTTCACACAAAATGGCCGCCAACACACGGCCAGGCCACCCAGAACAACAAGAAAAGGAACACAAGACAGACAATGCAGGCCTATGGCAAAAGCACAATGCCTGGCTTTACAAAATGGCCGCCACCCACATGGCCAGGCCACCCAAAATAACAAAAAGTGAAGACAAAGGACAGGACCAGGCAGTTGGAGACTCTGGGCAACTTCCTTCCTCTTGAAAAAAATTGTAAAACAAAAAAAAGTGACTCCTTGCTCACCAAACTACATCTAAATGACAACCTGAGGAGTTTTTTGTGCAAAATGAACTAAATCAACATTTTCGAGAAGGTTTTATGATGCTCGAGCGATATTCTTCGCCAGATTGCAAATTCTGCGTGTTCGGCATCGCGATGGTCACAAAAGTCGTTATCGCGCGCGAAACGTACATTGAGCGCGCGAAGAAGATAAAAAGTGTAAGTCCGCGTTAGTCGCGCAGTGCGGACTTGCCCAAAGTCCGCGAGTTGAACGCCCAGGGTTACCTACTGGCTGAAAAGGCCTATTTATTTAACAAACACCCAAAAATGAAATACACCCCAAAAACCACTTTTACCAATTCAATCCAATGCCATCCATGCATGCCCTACATGATGTTTAAACTTTAAATTCAACAGACACCACAGAAACATGCACCCATGGGTACCTCTGGCTCTAGTCCGGGCCTACTGGCTGAAATTCCAATCAAAGAAAAACAACTAGGCCCCTGCCTAAACTACAGGCCACAACAATACATTTTAAAAACTATGGAAATCCCCCAAAAAATGTAGGTACAAACAAGCCCCAATCAAACAAACAAGTACACCAATTCTCCAACTTACTTGTAAAATCTCAAATCCAAGAGTCCTCAAATCCAATCCAATGATATGATGCAGCAGACAGACACAAAAAGTGATCCTTCCAGCTCCAAATCCAAATGAAAGTGAACAGCACATGGACAAAACACTGGGAGGAGCCTGCTGGACAGGAACAGGAAGTTTGAGAATCAGGGGCACTTCCTTCCTCTTGGAAAAAGAAAAAGGACTCCTTGCTCACCAAACTACATCTCTAAATGACAACCTGAGGAGTTTTTTGTGCAAAATGAACTAATTCATCATTTTCGAGAAGGTTTTATGATGCTCGAGATATATTCTTCGCCAGATTGTAGTTTTTCGTGTTCGGGATCGCGATCTTACCAACACTGCCGCCGGAAGTCAGATCGCGCGTCCGAATGACGTGTTCGCGTTCGCACACTCTCGCGGGATCGTGCGGCCGGATTCCAAATCTCGTGGCGCCCGCGAACGGATAGGAAGTCGCGTCAGCGAACGCAGAATCACGGTAGGTCGTTACGCGCGCGCGAGAACGTATATTGAGCGCGCGAAGAAGAAAAACAGCTACGCTATGCCGCAAATTGCGTAGTGCACGGTAACTTCGCGTTCTACGCGAATCGCGAAGTTACCGAAACTTCGCAAATTCCGCGAGCGTAGCGTAGTTCAAAGCCCAGGGTTACTAATCAATAACCCATATAGACACTCATGTAGCTACTCACCAACCCATGCAGCAGCTTACACAACAACAGACATACTGATACACACATTCAGACAGTTTAGTCACTAACCCATGCATTCAGTAAGACACATTTAATCACTCACTTATAAAGTCAGTCACGCACCTACTAAATCCTTCATCGAGACACTTCTACACCCTCTCATTCTTCAATACAGCTTGGCATATATATATAAAACATATTTAAACTTTACATAAACACACAGTGACTGGATGATGTCATCAGTGATGTCATTTGAGATGTCATCAGTGATGTCACTCACCATGTCATGAATGATGTAATATGTGACGTCATCAGCAGTGCATTGCGGGGAGGTGGTGGTCCCCGGGGTGTATGAGGGGGCTCGAGCCTCCCCACACAGGTTTATTCATTTTTTTTTAAAATGCCCCGTGGGGTGGCGGTCCCCGGGGCAGCAGGAGGGCCGTGTGCCCTCCCGCACATAATGTTAAGAAAGCCCCGGGGGGTGGCGTACCCATGGGCTGTGGGGGCCCCCGTGGGCCCCCGCATATATTTGTTACAAATGCCCCCGGGACCTGGCCCACCCGGGGGCCTCAATTAACCGAAGCGCGGGAGCCCGCGCTTCATTTGTAAAAAAAATGTTGTCCGGATTCGGGTACCCAGCGCGAATTTGGCCGATTTTTTTTTTTAAATGCTTTTTGGGCCTGGGGGTCCTTGCGGGACCCCTGAGCAGGCCTAGGGGTCAGGGTGTTTCTACCCTGCCCCCTTTTCTTGTTTTTTAATGTTTTTTCTACTGTTTTCTTGTGACTCGGTTCTACCGAGTCACAAGATGGCTGCCAACACTTCCTGGTTTGAAGTGTTGACAGCCAATTAGAATAAAGCTCGTGGTCGGGAGGGTCCGCGGATCCACCTCGCCTCTAGATATCGAAACTTTTATTTTTTGATTTTCTCAGCAACTACTGAACGAATTTACACCATTTAACAAAAAGGGCTCTTTCTGAACCAAAGGGCTACCTTTTTGCCAAATTTGGTGTAATTCCGTTTAGCAGTTCGAGCTGTAGCCATGTCTAAAGTTTCCTATGGAAAATAACACGTTTTGGGACCCCCCTTTTTCTCGGCCCCGGCTAGCAAATCACCCGAAACTTTCAAGACAGGAGCTGACCGGAGCGCCCCACTAGTTTTGAAAATTTCGCGAAGATTCTTCATCCGGCGCCAAAGTTATTGGGAAAAGAAAAAACGCTTTTCCTATGGAAACTAGGTCCTAACTATAACTATCTACTGGCGACCGCCAGTAGATCATATATATATATACAAATATATATCAAATTATGCTCCCTTGTGCACTGAACGCACAAAAACAGGTACGGACAACTTCTTTAGCTGGTGCCAGATATTCTTTTATTTATTTAAAGTTATGTGCAAAGCTCCTTCATGACGCGTTTCGGGCCACTTAGCCCTTGGTCACATGATCGCATTACATACATGTAGAGTTTTTATTGGTGATACTACCACCACCTGACCGTGCATGTGACTATAATTGTAGAGCTAGAAGAAACACTTTCTCCTGTGGCGTAATCATACTGTACAAACTCAATGAAACACGTTTGGGTAATTAATACATTGCTATCATGCATAAAAACCTCTATTAGTAAATCATTTCAATTTGATTGTATGAATGAATTGAAAACCGCATTTCACATCAATTGTCATAAATATCTTGGCACAAATGCTGAGATCCCTATGCTGCAACAACTCATTAAAAATAGTCAAATTTTGAACATTTTAAATGCCACATAAATATAAATATTAATGCATATTATATATAAATAGTTGATAAAAAATTAACAATGTCTGTGCAAATACTGCAAGTGCAAAAATTACAGACCTCAAATGTCCATATCAACTATCCTGACACAACAACATAGCTCTCATATATAATCATAATGTGCAAACCTTATGTGCAAAGTGCATGAAACTTAAAAGTGTCTAAAGTGCTAGGTAATATGGATAAAAACTTTGTTTCAGACAGCGGAGAGACGAGAAAATATTTGTAATTTAGATAGAACTCGCCTGCAAACGCCACATTTTACTTAACATAGGGAGCCCCCTTAAAATGGTATACACACTAAGGGGCCGATTCCGATTCGGGCCAGAAATCTCTCCGACTGAGCCGGACCCGGAGAGAATTCCGACCGAATCGGACCCTAGCAGTCCGACCGAACGAGTACGATGCGCACGTATGCCATCGGACTCGGAGTCGGTCGGACTCCCATTGAAGTCAATGGGAGCCTGTCGTACAACGCGTACGCGGGCTCCCATTGACTCAATGGGTGCGAGGTGGACAAGGGCGCCCCCTACAGCGTGTACGCGTCCATGCGCATCGCGGCGTACATGCACAGGTAGGGGGGACCCATGGGTCCCCCCTGTGTGTGACTCGCGCGCCTACGCGTACAGGGGGGTCCGACACGGACCCCCAAAGTCCGGCTCCGACAGCTTTTTCAAGCCGGACGGCGCGAGTCGGTCGGACTGCTCGCGGCGCACATCGTACTTACCCGGCCGGGAAACGTCTCCATAGCACGGTGCGAGTCGTGTCCATGCGAGTCGGTCGGAGCGTGTTGTAGCCGCGTTCGAGTCGGTCGGCGATTTCGCGGGTGCTTGCATCGTACTCGCTCGGCCGGACCCGCGTACGATTCGGTCGGGAAACAGGGCTCCGAATCGGATCCGGTGAATCCGAATCCGATTCGGAGCACTACCGGCCGAGATCGGAATCGGCCCCTTAGTATGGAACTTTTATGACAAAATACCAGACAAAATACCAGACAAATGGACTACCAAGGCCACTAATTCAAAACCAAGTGATGGAAATGGATCGGTGTTATTTGTGTCCCATCATAAAAACTTGCAATAGTAGTATATAATATCTTCTGACAGGTATTACAGGGATCTAAGCATTACCCAACAGTGATCCTTGTGTTCCGAGAGCGCTCAACAGCGGGTGCTCTGCAAAGGGGCCGGATCCAGGCCCAATGTATTAATTCACAAAACAAAAGATGCGGCACTCTTTAGCAGACTTTTTCGTGCAAGTTTATTTCCAGATAGTCACTCCACCAACGCGTTTCAGCCTCACTCGGCTTTTCTCACGGTCAGTGAGTCTTTCTTCTACAAACATTTATACTTGCCCACGTGGCCCTAAGGTGGCACTGTGGGATTTGTAGTTTGGAAGCGTAATTTAAAACTTTATACATATATACAAGAAAGACACAGCGTCTTATGTCAACATTAGCGGTCATATGCAGCATTATATCTTGAATAATTCAATTTGCCTTGTTCAAACCTTGTCATGTTATATGCACTTTTCAAATATTAAACATGGTATAGTACCAAAAATATTCAAATATGATCAATAAACTACAGTCTGCATTGATATTGTATACCATATAACAGGGTATAGTACCCTGTATAATATGCAATTGGCATTATGAGACAATGAATAACTTACTTATATGTCAATTAGTCCAAATGTACAAAAAGTTCCTCGTCATTATTGATCCCCTTGGGCTTTTTGTCCTGAGTCTTATAATAAGGCGGGATTCTGTTTGTCTTAACCTTTTAATTCTATCCCCACCACGTTCACCTTGTGGGATCATATCAATTCCATAAAAAACCATAGATTTCCAATCTCCATTTTGGCATTTGCTCATGTGTTTAGCTGTTGCATATGTCATATCCGCATTTTGACAGCGCGTATGTGTTCTAATATGCGCTTTTTCAACAAGCACGTGGTGCTTCCAATGTATTTCATACCACATTTACATTCTATGACGTAGATCACAAATTTCGAAATGCATGTAATGGTTTGATTTATCATAATCAATTTACCATTTGGTTCCACAATGGAGGTGACATTTTTGCCTATTTTACAAGCTTTACATGAATTGCATTTTCTGAATCCTTTCTGTTGCTCTGTAAGCCAGTTAGTTTGTTGAGTGGGTTGAAAGTAGGTTCTTACTACTCGGTCTTGAAGTGATGTTGCTTTCCTATAGGTCACTACCGGTTTTGTGCCCACCAGTTTGCCTATATCTGGGTCTTTTGAGATTAAATGCCAGTATTTCTTCATTTTATTCACGATTCTCCCACTTTCTTTACTGTATGTAGTAACGAATCGAGGTATATGATTCACAGTAATCTTCTTTGGTTTCTCAATTAAGATTTCCTCCCTTGTTTTATTGTCAATTCGTTGTTTACATTTTTTCAGTGTTCGATCGCTGTAGCCTCTCTGTTTAAATCTTTTCCTGCTTTCATCAATCTTTTGTTCTGCATCTGATTCTTTTGAGCAATTTCTCTTCATACGTGTGAATTCGCCATATGGTATGCTATTAATCAATGGACGTGGATGAAAAGATGTCCCATGCAACACACTGTTGGTGGCAGTTTTCTTTCTGAATAAGGTAGTTTGTATTTTCCCATCCTCTATATACACTTTGACATCTAAGAAATCAATTTCTCTTTTGTGAGTTGTGCATGTGAACTTTAGACCTATTTGGTTGTTATTTAGTTTGGAAAAGTATTCTCGAAATCCCATTTCTGTTCCATTCCAAACCACAAATAGATCATCAATGTATCGTACCCATAGAATGATCTTATCTAAGGCATCCTGGTTGTCTGAGTCCCATGCAATCATCCTTTCCCACCACCCCATGGTGATATTTGCATAATTTGGGGAAAAAGAAACTCCCATGGCAGTGCCACACTCTTGTCTAAACATTTGCTTGTTAAACAGAAAGATGTTGTTAGTTAGACATATTTGTATCATTTTGAGAAGCATTTCCGTGTGTTCTAATTCAGATACATTACGTTGTTTAAGAAAATACTTGCATGCTGTTAATCCAATTTCATGCCTTATTGACGTGTAAAGCGATACAACATCTATGGTAACTAACAGGTATCCTGGATTCCATACCATACCTGTTAGGATCCTGAGGAAGTCTCCAGTGTCTTTCAAGTAGGAGCTCATTCTTTGAGCAATAGGTGCTAAAAATTTGTCCACATATTGAGATAAGTTTTCATACAGTGAATCACAGCTTGAAACTATAGGTCTACCAGGGGGATTGATCAGAGTCTTATGAATTTTAGGCAAAAAATATATACATGGTATTGTGGGATGTTCCTTAGTCAGGAATTTGCTTTCATCATCATTGATTAGGCTTTTCTCATACCAATGTTGTAAATTTTGATTCAATTCTATTATCATTTTGTCTATTGGATTTTTCTGTAATCTGCTGTAATTCCCGTGTCATTTAGCTGTCGTAGTGCTTCTTGAATGTAATCACAAGTGTCCATTATCACAATATTTCCCCCCTTGTCAGCGGGTTTAATTGTAATTGCTTCATTTTCCACCAGATTCTTTAATGCTGTTCTTTCTTTAGAGGTTAAATTTTCACGATGTTTGGGATTGCATATTGGTTGCATTTTATCCAACTCCTCAATTATTGCATCTGAAAACAAATCTATTTTATTTCCAGGAGACAGTATGGGGCAGTATTTGGATTTTCTACGTAATCCACTCTCTGGTCGTATGTTTGTTTGAATATCCAGATGTTCTAATACTTGTGATTCTGTCATTGCCTCATCCTCCAAGTCATATAATAGATCAAAGATGTTTTTAAGATCCGGTATTTGGTCTATTGTTATTGCTAGACCCTCTTCATTGTTTTCCTGATTTGAATCAAGAGCTTTGCTTGCTTTATTTGCATGTATTTTGGCCAGCTTGAGTTTCCTGATGTATGTGTAGAGATCTAAGCGTGTTTGCGTATAGTTGAAATGTAACTCTGGGCAAAACGATAATCCTTTATTCAGGACTGATATTTCATCTTGTGTCAACAAATACTGGGAGATATTCATAATCAAATTGACTTTTTCTACTTGCGACTTCGAAGTGAGTACTGTTTTCTTGCGTTTGGCCCTTCTTGTTTTTCTTGTGCCGACGGGGGATTTTGGATTCCTCTTCCTTGGTTTGCGGCTCTTCCTCTGCCGCCCCCTTGCTAGGGTCTTGTCTAAATTTATTAGTCTCACCTCTTCTAAAAAGAGGTTCTGGGAATACCACTTATGTCCCTAGATGTTTCACCATTGCTTGCTTCTGATTCGCTAGTGCTCACTATAGTCGGTTGAATGTAATGCCCAGAGTACGTTTTTTCAAGGTATCAAATCGCCTAGCAAACGTTAGTATTCTACCATGTAGATAATCTTGTTCATCACGTTTGAATTTACGAGCTTTGCGCTCTTGTATCTCCATTTCGTATTTATCAAGTCTGGTTTCCATTTCTTTCCGCAATTTCAATACTTCCTCTTGATTGGTTTCGTTGTTAAGTGCTTCCTCCATTTCTTTCAAATTTCTCTTTGTTTCATCCACATCGATTTTGGCATGTTTAATAAGTATGCGCATCATATTCATTGAGCACTGTGAATTATTTTCAACCCATTCATTCAACAGTTCTATTTTCTAAGCATTACTAGTTCATAATACCTTCTTGAAACACGCAAACATTTTTCATATCATGCAAAAGGGTCTAAAACTTATTAATGACCAATTTAAAACCAATTTAGAACAATATGGATAAAGATGTTAACGTGAAGATATCAGGCAAAGATTAGTACCCCAACGGAGGCATAAAATTATGTTGGGATAGTGGAGGAATAAGATTATAAAAAGTTATGCATGTCCTCCCCTGTGTTAAGGCCGTGTGGGTCCTATATATATTAAAAATATTTAAACTTTACAGAAACACAGTCACTGCATGATGTCATCAGTGATGTCATTTGAGATGTCATCAGTGATGTCATCAGTGATGTCACTGACCATGTCATGAGTGATGTAATATGTGACGTCATCAGCAGTGCATTGCGAGCGCGAGTTATAGTTAGCTGAACTAACTATAACGGGGGAATTTCACGGGTTTTGTACGAGTGAAATGTCCAACTAACTATAACTGTCCCTAAAAACCTATGGTTTTTTCAGTGAATTTCAAAGGTTTTTTAAATGCTAATTTCTAACTATAACGTGCCTGAAACCTATGGTTTTTCAGTGAATTTCAAAGGTTTTGTAAATGACAATTTTTAAATGTATTAATTGTTATATTTATTTTTTTGATACTGATTTACTACATTTTTAAAACTATTTATTTTTTGATATTTTATTTATTAAATTACATTGTAATTACATTATACATTACATTACAAAATATACTTTCTCAGAATGAATTACTTTAGTTTAAATACTTTGCAAATAGGCAATAGAGTTTTAAGTACAGTAGTTACAGTTGTTGCAATGGGCAACACAATTTCAAACACAATGCAACATTGAGCTCAATGTGAATTTCTAGTTAAATGCAATTAGTTACTTTATGGATTACTTTTTCTAACCACAGGACTGGATCCTAGATTCAGTCCTGGGACATCTCCTGTAAACAGTTGAGTAAAAGCGTTTTGGTTTCAGTAGTGATTTTTAAGGAATATTATTGTATTTTAAAAGTTGACACTTAGAAACTTTTTCACATAGAATCACCAATGTTATCCTATGGGAGGAAATTCACTTAGCAGGTAAGTAGTGTTATCGTTACTTTTTCTTACTCAGTGTTGGATCCTGGATCCAGCACTGGTGCATCTCCTGTAAACAGTTGAAAGAATGCGTTGAAGTCATACAGGCGATTTTTAAGGAATATTTGTAGTTTGTGAAAATCGACACTTTGAAACTTTTCTGCTGAAAACCAGACAATGGATTACTATGGAAGGAAATATAAGTTACTGGTAAGTACGGTTAGAATTACTTTTCAGGGTTAGTGCTGGGCTAAAAGATGCAGCACTGGGTTCTCTCCTGATAACAGGTGAGTAAATCGGAATTCGTAGTTCGGTTGATTTTAGAGGAATATTATAAAGTTCCAAAACTCCACACTTAGAAGAATTTCCAAGTGAAACCAGTCAATGTTAGCCTATGGCAGGAAATTCAAGTTGCTGGTAAGTACGGTTAAAATTACTTTTCAGGATCAGTACTGGGCTGAAAGATGCAGCACTGAGGTCTCTCCTGATAACAGGTGAGTAAATCGGAATCCGTATTTCGGCTGATTTTAGAGGAATATTATAAAGTTCCAAAACTGCACACACAGAAGAATTTCCAAGTGAAACCAGTCAATGTTAGCCTATGGAAGGAAATTCAAGTTACTGGTAAGTACGGTTAGAATTACTTTTCAGGATCAGTACTGGGCTGAAAGATGCAGCACTGAGGTCTCTCCTGATAACAGGTGAGTAAATCGGAATTCGTATTTCGGCTGATTTTAGAGGAATATTTGTATGTTTCAAAAATCGACACTTAGAAACTTTTTCAGCAAAAAGCAGGCAATGATATCCTATGGAAGGAAATTCAAGTTACTGGTAAGTACGGTTAAAATTACTTTTCAGGATCAGTACTGGGCTGAAAGATGCAGCACTGAGGTCTCTCCTGATAACAGGTGAGTAAATCGGAATTCGTATTTAGGCTGATTTTAGAGGATTATTATAAAGTTCCAAAACTCCACACTTAGAAGAATTTCCAAGTGAAACCGGTCAATGTTAGCCTATGGAAGGAAATTCAAGTTACTGGTAAGTACGGTTAAAATTACTTTTCAGGATCAGTACTGGGCTCAAAGATGCAGCACTGAGGTCTCTCCTGATAACAGGTGAGTAAATCGGAATCCGTATTTCGGCTGATTTTAGAGGAATATTATAAAGTTCCAAAACTGCACACTTAGAAGAATTTCCAAGTGAAACCAGTCAAGGTTAGCCTATGGAAGGAAATTCAAGTTACTGGTAAGTACGGTTAGAATTACTTTTCAGGATCAGTACTGGGCTGAAAGATGCAGCACTGAGGTCTCTCCTGATAACAGGTGAGTAAATAGGAATTCGTATTTCGGCTGATTTTAGAGGAATATTTGCATGTTTCAAAAATCGACACTTAGAAACTTTTTCAGCAAAAAGCAGGCAATGATATCCTATGGAAGGAAATTCAAGTTACTGGTAAGTACGGTTAAAATTACTTTTCAGGATCAGTACTGGGCTGAAAGATGCAGCACTGAGGTCTCTCCTGATAACAGGTGAGTAAATCGGAATTCGTATTTCGGCTGATTTTAGAGGAATATTATAAAGTTCCAAAACTCCACACTTAGAAGAATATCCAAGTGAAACCAGTCAATGTTAGCCTATTGAGGGAAATTCAAGTTACTGGTAAGTACGGTTAAAATTACTTTTCAGGATCGGTACTGTGCTCAAAGATGCAGCACTGAGGTCTCTCCTGATAACAGGTGAGTAAATCGGAATCCGTATTTCGGCTGATTTTAGAGGAATATTATAAAGTTCCAAAACTGCACACTTAGAAGAATTTCCAAGTGAAACCAGTCAATGTTAGCCTATGGAAGGAAATTCAAGTTACTGGTAAGTACGGTTAGAATTACTTTTCAGGATCAGTACTGGGCTGAAAGATGCAGCACTGAGGTCTCTCCTGATAACAGGTGAGTAAATCGGAATTCGTATTTCGGCTGATTTTAGAGGAATATTTGTATGTTTCAAAAATCGACACTTGGAAACTTTTTCAGCAAAAAGCAGGCAATGATATCCTATGGAAGGAAATTCAAGTTACTGGTAAGTACGGTTAAAATTACTTTTCAGGATCAGTACTGGGCTGAAAGATGCAGCACTGAGGTCTCTCCTGATAACAGGTGAGTAAATCGGAATTCGTATTTCGGCTGATTTTAGAGGAATATTATAAAGTTCCAAAACTCCACACTTAGAAGAATTTCCAAGTGAAACCAGTCAATGTTAGCCTATGGAAGGAAATTCAAGTTACTGGTAAGTATGGTTAAAATTACTTTTCAGGATCAGTACTGGGCTCAAAGATGCAGCACTGAGGTCTCTCCTGATAACAGGTGAGTAAATCGGAATTCGTAGTTCGGCTGATTTTAGAGGAATATTTGCACAATGGTGAAGGAAGGGGTGGGGCCTGAGGTGACATGTCTGCAAACACGCACTGTGGCGCATTTTAAGTTGGAGAATTAATTCCTCCTCAATCCCGAGGGTCCCTAGGGGCCAACTGGCCCACCAGATACCTCCAGTATGCGCCAGAGAGCTGCGTTGCAGAGAGGTGTTCAGAGGCCACGCCCCTTTACAACACTCTGCAACGCAGCTCCGTGGCGCTTACTGGAGGTACCTGGTGGGCTAGTTGGCCCCCAGGGACCCTCAGGATTGAAGGGGATTTAATTCCCCATCGTAAAACGCGCCATGGGGCCTGTTTGCACACATGTCACCTGAAGCCCCGCCCCTCCCTTCACCACTGTGCAAACGCGCCCTGTGGCGCGTTTTAGGTTGGGGATTAAGTCCCCTTGAATCCTGAGGGTCCCTGGGGTCCAACTATCCCACCAGGTACCTCCAGTAAGCGCCACAGAAGCTGCGTTGCAGAGAGGTGTAAAGGGCGTGGCCTCTGTACACCTCTCTGCAATGCAGCCCCTGACGCATACTGGAGGTTCCTGGTGGGCTAGTTGGCCCCCAGGGACCCCCAGTATTCAAGGGGATTCTGCCCCTCTGCAAACGTGCCAGGGCCGCGTTTGCAGAGTGGTAAAGGAAGGGGGCGGGCCTGCGGCACAATCGTTTTTTTGGGGGATTTTTTTTTCCTCGAAGGGGGGCTGTGTGGCCCCCCTTTCCTTTTTACTTTTTTTGGGCCCTGGGGACCCCATCCCCCAGGGCCTTACCCCTTCTTTTCATTTTTTTTTTTTTTTAAACGGGAAGGGGGCCGCGTGGCCCCCCTCCCATGGCTGATTCCGGCCCCGGGGACCCCATCCCGGGGCATGGCCACTCTTTTTATAATTTTTTTAAGGAGGGGCTGCGTGGCCCCCTCCTCAGGCCTCCTTTGCCCCGGGGACCCCATCCCCGGGGCAGGCCTTTATTTTTCTTTTTTTTCTTTCTTTTTTTTTGGGGGAGGGGGCCGCGTGGCCCCCTCCCGGGCCACTACTTGCCCCGGGACCCCATCCCCGGGCTGGCCCTCTCCGTTGTGGACCGTGGGGGTGCCCAATCCCCCACCGTCCCGCATTGCTTTTCCACATGGGGAGCTGCTGACATGCAGCTCCACATGTGGAAAGCAATCTGCTTTGCTTCATTGAAGCGAGAGCAGGTTTCCCTGCTCTCCCTTCAATGAAGCAAAGCAGTTTGCAATGGCAGGACGGGAGCCGCGAGGCTCCCGTCCTGTCATTGCAAACTACAGTGTCCCGGGGGTAGGCACCCCGGGACACTGCAGGAGCCGGCCCTGGGGGGTGGCGGTCCCCAGGGCCATCAATGGCTCCAGGAGGGGGGCCGCGCGGCCCCCCTCCCATGTCTTTAAAGGGGAGGTGGTGATCCCCGGGGCTCGGGGGTCCGTTACGGACCCCGCATTTACATTATTAGTACCCTGGGGAGGTGGCAGTCCCCGGGGCATGTGGGGGGGCTCGAGCCCCCCCACACAGGAACTGTTTTTTTAAAAAAAAAAGAAGCCCCGGGGATGTGGTGGTCCTCGGGGCTGCGGAGGGCCGAGTGCCCTCCCGCAACATTTTTATTAGAAAGCCCCGGGGTGGTGGTCCCCGGGCTTGGGGGCCTTAGAGGCCCCCATTAACTATAAACCCACTCTCCGCATGCCCCGGGACTTGGGCCACCCGGGGCAAATAACATCGAGCGCGGGAGACCGCGCTCGATTTTTACGGCGGGATTCGCGCACCCTGAGCGCATCCCGCCGATTTTTTTTTTAAAATGCTTTTTCTGCCCAGGGGTCATTGTGGGACCCCCTGAGCAGACCTAGGAGGTCAGGGTGTTTCTACCCTGCCCCTTTGTGCGTTTTGCACACTTGTTTCTTCTGGGTTTTTGTAATCGGCAGGATCCACGCACCCTGAGCGCATCCTGCCGATTTTCTTTTAAAAAAATGCTTTTTCTGCCCAGGGGTCCTTGTGGGACCCCTGAGCAGACCTAGAGGGTCAGGGTGTTTCTACCCTGCCCCACTTGTTTCTGTCCCTCGGTTCTACCGAGGGACAAAATGGCTGCCAACACTTCCTGATTTGGAGTGTTGACAGCCACTTGACAGCCAATTAGCATGCAGCTCATGGTCGGGAGGGTACGCGGACCCTACTCGGCCATAGATATATATGTGACTTAACTTTTGATTTTCTCAGGAACTACTGAACGGATTTACACCATTTAACAAAAGGGTTCTTTCTGAACCAAGAACTACCTCTTTGCCAAATTTGGTGTAATTCCGTTCAGCAGTTCAGGCTGTAGCTGTGTCTAAAGTTTCCTATGGGAAAATGAATGGGGAAAACACGCTTTGGGACCCCCCTTTTTCTCGGCCCCCGCTTGACGAATCACCCTGAGACTTTCAGGGTAGGAGCGGACCGGAGCGGGCCATAAAGTTTGCAAATTTCGCGAAGATTCGTCAACCGACGCAAGAGTTATTTCAAATAGAATGTCGCGGATTTCCTATGGAAAATAGGTCCTAACTATAACTATCTACTGGCGACCGCCAGTAGATAATATATATATATTCCTATCAGGTTTTAATGCAATTTGAATATGCCTCTTAGATTTCCTCTCAGAATCATATTTCGTCTCCGGTCTTTGCTATTGAGGTTTTCAATGCTGGATCCTAGCCTCCCATTAAAAGGTAGTAATGCCTAGAGGAAGTTGATAATCTGTCCTGATTGTTTTATGCTTCCATTTTACAACTTGAGTTTGAAGATACCATGAGAAGCAGGTTGCAGTGTTTAACTTCCTCTGTTTGTTGGTTTACAGGATTCCACACAAACTTTGATTTTGTCTGTTTCAGTTTCAATTACATAAACTTTCAGGCACTAGAAAATATTTGCATTCAACAATCCATCAGCCTTACTGTAAGCATTTAGAGAATAGTTCCACAGTGGATGTTTTACAGGAAGGATTCTTGCTCCATCAATAAATATTATTACCACAATAAATAGCCATTTTACTGCATAGAAAGTCTGTCTGCACTAAATGTTTCCTATTTATTTTGTTCAAAGTGCTAAATGACCTTCAGATCTCACACACACATTCCCATCATTGGTTTCTGCAGTGCTGAAATTGTGCAACTTCCTTGAGGTGTCTGCCCTGTGACCTGATGAAACTGGGCTCTTTCGTGTTAAAATAGCCCTCAGGTTCTCTGTGGAAAGGACTAATATTTATGTTACATGGAAATGTTTCTTACTAAGGAAATAATGTGTAGATGCCTGATTCCCTTAATCTAATGGAAAATATACGCTAATATCTTACTGAAGATTTGTGGGAAATGAATACATGTACTTTGAACAGGTCAAAAGCAGTGCTCAGTGAGGTAGTTGGGTAAGTATGATCAAAAGACCCTATCGTTTACTTTCCCCAACCCCATGCGGGCAGAGAGGGGTGGGGGAAATTTCCCACAGGGCCAGCACCCAATCCCAGTGGGCAGCCAACACCCATGAGCAGCCAATGCCCTATTGGACGTGTAACCCCAATGACACCCACCTCAAATGTTCAATTTTGTAATTAAATTTTGCGGTATTGCAGCATTTCTGTGGTACTGCTCTACAAGTGGCGCTCTGAGGTGCCACAGAACAGTGCAAGCTTCACTTTTTAACACCTGTACGCTCCTGTGGTACTACACAGTACTCCCGCAGGACCTCACAATAAGGACTAACTGAGTCCCACAGGAGTACTGAGGAACCCATAGCACAAAAAACATTTTTTCTTTATTTTTGGCCCTGGGTTGGTTTATCTTGGATGCTCCTACAAGTGCCAGGGGGTCCCTACCCTGTTCCCTTGAATATATATTATTTTGTTGAAATTCAGGACACGAGGACTGAATCCCCAAGTCCTGAATTGTAGGGCACAGCATTTCTGTTGATGTTGATGTCAGCCAATCAGAGTTTCCATAGCAAGAGTGTTTTTTGTTTCGCTATTAACTCTGGCGTCATTTGACACATCTTCACAAAATGACCTCCCCAATTTCACCTGAACTCCTTAAAGAAGTTTTGGCTGTGATCCATCAAGCAGAGATCAAGCTAAATGGGGGATCCCAGCATGCATTTTCTCTCTGCAATTCTCAATAGGAATTTTAGGAAGTGTTTAAAAAAAAACTTGCTACACAGAATCACACTCTATTTTGCAGAACACTAGAGGGCCTATTTCTCAAGAGGTTGCAACAATTTTTAACCACACAAGGTGGTCCATGCCTGAGGCAACCCAAAAATGGGATTTATCAAGCCAGGCAAGGCCACTTTGTGTGGTTCTGAGTGGTTCGATAGATTTGGAATAATGCAAATTGCCGCGTTGCATTACTCTGCCCTGGGGAGGCGTTCCATGGGTGTTGCATGGGTGTTCCCACGCAACATCCATGGATTTTGACGTATTCACAGATTTACCATTACTGGTAAACCTGGGAATGCACCAAAATGCTGCGCCTTCCCAGGTGAGGCGTAAAAAGGAGAAATATCTTTATTTCTCCTTGTAACTTCCTCTTTCCATGGTGCAAGGGTGCCTGAGTTGGTCCTAGGCAGCCCATTGAGCGCCAGCACTGGGAAAAGGCTGGAATTTTTCATATTGTGATAAATACAGGGCATCCCTGCCCTTTCCCTGTAATGCAGCCCAGCAAGGTGACTTGCTGCGGTGTGTTACTTTTTGATAAAAAAGACCCCGGAATCTTTACACAGAAAGCATGCTTTTGTGATTTGATGTAAATCTGTTTACCCGTTTTTGAGATAATAAAGTTAAAAAGTTAGTGGTATTCAGCAGGTTGGTCCTCCTGGAGTCTGGTCATAATTCCCCTGTACCACAAATTACAAAAATAAAGTAATCTGATTAGCTGAAAGGGCTTTTTTGCCTTCAGCCATCGAGTTCCATGTGACAGAGTGATCTGGCTGGCTGGCCACAATACAAACATAGATGTTGAAGCCTCATAGGACACGGGAACTCAGTCCCAGTGCCCCGAAAGTAAAAAAGATATAAGGGAGCAAGGTAGTGGTACCCTTATACTCCTAAATTTACGGAGGGGAATACTAGAAGAAAAGATTTTTGCTCCATGGGTCACACAGTACTCCCATGGTACTCCAGGGGGAGCCAGCATGACTCTTCTGGGGTCTCACTGGACTCCTGCTGGAGCCAGTGTGGCCCCCATGAAAAATAAATTAATAAAAAATACACACTTCTGTAAACACAAGTGATGGGGAGCTCCCTCCCTCTAAACACTTAAGCCCCTGTAGGTAGCCAAGTCCCTCCTACACAGTCTTTGCACTGTACCAAACCCTTTGCAGGTGGCCAACCTCTTGAGGCAATCATTCAGATGCAAGTAGCCAAGCCCTTACCATGGGCAGACTTCACCCTGTGCAAAACTCTTCACAGAGAGTCCACTCCCTCCTAACACCCAAGGTCCCTTAGGTGGTCAAGTACCTACTCTGCACAGCATTTGCCCTGTACACAACTGTTCATGGGGAGCACTCTACCTCCATACACTCAAGCCCACTTAGGTGGTCAAGCTCATCCTACACACAGCCTTTGCCCTGAACAGAACTCTTAACAGAGAGACTACTCCTTGCAGACACCCAAGCCCCCTTCAGTGGCCAAGCTGTGACTAACCTCAGCCTTCTTCCTGTGCACAACTCTTCACAGAGAACCTGCTCGCTCCTTTAGGTGGTCAAGCTCCTATTTCGTCCAGCTGTTGGTTTGTGTACAAGACTTTTCATTGAGCCCACTACCTCAAAATGCTCAAGCCACCTTATTTGGCCAAGCTGCTACTAGGCACAGACTTTATCCTGTTCAGGACTCTTCATGGAAATCCTACTCTCTTTCAAAACCCAAGCAGCTTTAGGTGGTCAAGCCCCTACTATGCACAGCATTTGCCCTATGCCAAACTCTTTGTGGGTCGCTGACCTCTCATGGGCAATCAATCAAACGTCAGTGGTCATGCCTCTACTACGGACAGCTTTCGCCCTGGATACAACTCTACATGGAGATCTCACTCCCTCCAGACACACAAGCCCCCTTAGCTGGCTAAGCCCTTACTACGCAGAGGCATTTAAAAAAAATCCACCCAATCAATCTCTGACAGCTTTCATCATGTCAGTGAGATTTTATCACATGGCACAAATATTATTTAAGTGTAGGTTGTAAGGGTTCCAATAATGATCCACCCACTTATATCACTTCATTCTGAGGTTGCCAGGAATCAAGGTTATTAAAACTGCCTTCACTTCATATTGTCCTATTTTCCAAGGGCACTGGGTGGTTCCGAGTTCCATATGTTTCAGTCATACCAAATGACATAGCTTATGTTTTCCACCTTCCCAACATATTTTCAACCTAGAAAATTTCTTAGGGTAATAAGGTGATAAATTTGTCGAACGAAAAAATCTTCACGTAATTTGAGCTCAACTGAGAATCTGATTTCTGGCAGATGCATCGTTTGTGCACAATTAAAATTTAACTGGCAACAATGAACAAATGTGCAGCTCTTTATGTCATGTATATGGATATGTCATTGTTTTCTGGCAGTTGTGATTTGGCTATGTTGTGGCTTATTTCCCAGTCCCACCATTTGTTAGCTTAAACTCTGTACATTTGTGTACTTTATTCCTAATGTTACATTTGCATAGCATTTTGAACATAATCCCTGTATTCATGATACTGTGGTATCAGATCTAGACAGAAATTGTAACAAAGCATTGTAGGTGGATTATGGGAGTGTTCTGCATCAACACACATTGGATTTTTATGTATGGTAGATTCCAAAGGTTAGGCTCTTATGAGTTCATGAAAGTTTGCCTTTGGATAGATCTCAGATTTAGTTTTAATTAATGGGGAATCAGCTCCTCTGAGTCTGGAGAAAGAAACATGCTTGGGGACTCAACATATTTTCTGCATATATACTTTGGACTCCAAAGCAAATTTTTAATTTTGTAAGACAAAGGAATTTACCTCTCTCATTTAAGCAGGTCATCAGATATTTGTAGTCATCAGACTATCTAATCTGGTCCATCTACTTAACACAAAGTGATGGAGCCTCCTCCCAAAGCTGAATGTGGCATGGGACATTTGAGTCTCTCGAATCTGATTGTCCATGAGCTGGATGGGGGCCCATCTGGAGTTTTGGGTCTTTGCTGTAGGGTTGGGGACACCCCCTGCACCACAGGGCTATTGGGGTCAATGTTACATCTCTGACTTGGTCTCACTCAGTAGGCTTTACCAGCACATTCTGGTTAATGTGGTCCATCTTTTGCAAAACTGCACATCATCCATTGAAGCAAAGCTTCATAACTATTCATTTCTTCCAATCTTTCATTTTCTTAGCCCCAGACACGTGTTTCACTCTTCATGAGCTCTTCGGTGAAGCACAGGTGGTACTGAGTGCCAAACATTTTTGCAGCATAACATTTAAAGACCATTAAAACAAGGATCACGTTTATAACTATCTGTGTCATGCACAAGGCCTTGTTTTATTTAGATTCTATGACTCCCTCTAAACTATGGATTCAAAGGCAGTGATGGTGGCAAAGGATAGGTTATTGAAAATGGAATGGGCATGAGCTTCCCTCAATAGAAAATTGGTATGCAAAACTGAAGCCGGCATCTTTGGAAAAAGTAACTCGGAACCAAGGGCCAGATGTATCAAGCAAAATTGCATTCGCAAACGCCGAAATTCGCAGAATTTCGGCGTTTGCGAACGCAATTTTGCTTAGTGGTATGTATTAAGGCAAAACTGCCTCGCAAAACAAGGAATCGCAAAATTTGCGATTCCCTGTTTTGCGATTGCATTTAAGGAATCGCAAATTGCGATTCCTTAAAACCAATGTAAGAAGCACCAAAAAGTGCAATTTGGCCTTAAGGAATCGCAAATTACCACCAACTTCAAGTTGGTGGTAATATGCGATTTCTTTGAAAAATGCACTTTTTAGCATTTTTCAAAGTGCCATGTGGCGCACATACATGCCCTTAGGGCATGTATGTGCGCCACATGTGCACACATACATATTTCAGGGTGCAACAGGGTGTCAAAAGGACACCCTGGCACCCTTGAAATTGCATTCTCAATTTGTGATTCTCTAATTGCGATTCGCAAATTGAGAATGTCTTCCCATTCATTCCTATGGGCCTCTACGCCCATAGGAATGAATGGGAAGGTATTCCTTAATTGCGAATCGCAATTTGCAATTCGCAATTAAGGAATATTAAGGAATCGCAATTATTATTGCGCTTCCTACATATATAGCATTTTGCGATTCCTTAATAGCAATTCGCTAAAATTCGCTATTAAGGAATCGCAAATGCAATCCTTGATACATCTGCCCCCAAATGTATGAAATTTCTATTTGCAAGTTATGCACTGACTTTTTGTTAATGGAACCATTTTGCGAACTGACCTCTGTACTTATAGATCGGTTTACAACATTTTGAATCACAGTTGGTCACAATCTGGCCTGCTCATCAATATTCGTGAAGTAAGTTGCAAAATGCGACTCAGTACCATTGGAGGCCATCACAGGAAGGGTGGCCTGCTACGTGCAGTAGACCACTATATCTGCGATCGCATTTAAATGAAGTAAACTTTATTTTTAAATGGAGCCTGTTTTACTAAGAGGAAACGGGTATTTAAAAAGAAAAGCTTTTTTAAAAAGATTATTTGACGTAAACGTTTCTTTACATTTACAAAGTGGAAGGAGGTTCCAAAGGAACTTCTTCCCTTCTACAAATGTTGCCTCCCCAACTCAGGAGTCAGGAACTAGTCAAGGTTTAGCGACCCGATTTCGGTTGCAAAACATTGACACATGCCATAGTGAATTGCTATCTAGAAGGAACACAATAAACATGCCCCTTACAAATAAGGACTTGTTATGCCTCTCTAAACCCAATTCACTATTCAGTAACCTGTTACCAAATCACAAAATGGGTTTATAACATTCCAAAAGGCCATTTAGTGATTGTAAACCATCTGATTTAGAAAACCCTAAGGATTGCAAGCGCTAAGTGGCTATGAACATATGGCCCTTATTCTTCTAAAAATAGAAGTGATGTATTTGAAGGAATATGGAACAAAATAAATTATTTGATTGAGTGTGTGCACCTTCTTATGTCAGAATATAAAAAGCTAATACTTCCCTTGATTCTAGCCCTATAAATAATGCTTGTATCTGATTTAATTTTATTTACAACTTTATTTATAATGTTTTATCTGTCAACATTTTGGCATTAAATGACCAATTGATTGACTACTAGGCATCCTGATGCATTTTGTTTGTGATCTTATTTTGAAAATCCAATAAAATATTTTAAAAAACCATCCGTTTTCTTACGAACTTCCCTCATTGTGATTATGAGGGTACTCCCACCCCTGAGATTAACCCTGAGTAAAATCTTTCACTTCGAGTGCATGTCCTTCTTTGAGAATCCTTAGAAATATTGCCACAATCCTAATCAATCAAGAAACCGAAACACTCAGGAAAGGTATTCTTAGAAAAGTGCTACAAAGAAAAGAGTGAAACATTTGGCACACAGAGATCACTATCGCTGACTTTAGCCCAATATATGTGAGAGAGTTGCTGAGTATGTGCCACTGGACCTGGGGCTTCACAACTGTCTTGCTTCTTGCCAAGGTACAAGTGGAGGAGACAACTGATTTTGTTAATAAAATCTAAAGGGGGAAGGCCCAGGTTTGAAATTTGAAGGGGATGAATGTTTTAATGACGATGATGGTGGGGTGGCACTGTTTGGAGGCAATGCATCATTCAATTTAATTTCCTTTACTTGCTGTACTTATTCTGATATCAATTCATGTTCCTGTCACTTTATTGAATTTCCATCTGATAATTAAAGTTCCTTATCGAATTGTCACAATAGTTTAATGTAGCGAATTTTAAATTAATATATTTCAGGTTGTAGAGGTGTCATTGGCAAGGGGGACTTCCTTTATTAATCTATTATTTTGAGTTTTATGTTTAATCTCCATGTGGGTAATGATGTCTGTAGGAAATTGGGATACTGGTTGAGGGGAAACCCTTCTCAAGCAGCAAACACAATTATTTCAGGGTGAAGTCTCAGGCAAACCCTAAATTACCCTGTGCTTAATCCCCTGGTAGCGTGGCACAGAAGAAGTCAGGCCTATTTAGAAGCAATGTGTAAAGTAAGTATGCAGCGCTTCAAACAATAATAAAATTACACAACACGAGAAAGATCCCACACCACTTTAGAAACATAGAGTACAGTTTAATATATTATTGAGGCTAAAATGACAAACATCCAAGCAGTCGAACCGGAGATATGCAATTTTAAAGATTTAAGTAAAAATAGTGCCTAAGAGCACAAAATGCAAACTCTGGAGATCTGGCCACGTTGGATTGGGACAGAGTCACAAATTCAGGCCGACCGTGCTGGAGCATGGGTGGGATACAGAGACCAAGTTACACCCACTGAACAAAGTACCTTAAATCCTGATTGCGGAGCATTGCGAGATCCCGCGTCAAAGATGCATCACGCAACAGCTATTCCAAGGAAGTTGCAGATCTGTGATGTAGAGCCATGCATCATGTTTGAGGATGCCATCAATAAGGGCCTTGCGATGCAAAGGCCTGCTTCGAGGATGTATTGCACAGCGGCGGTTTAGAGGAAGCTTTTGGCTGTGATGAGAAGTCCTGTGTCGTGAATGCATTGCGCATCGGCTGTTCTGATGCAGCAGCGAGGAGATGCATCACGCTGTGTTGGTTTGGCTCACAGGCCACAGCTGGGGTGGCAGAGCACCTTCTGATCAGCTTTCAAGAGTCTAGGAATGGGGTGGTATCACTTGGTGGGCAAGACTCATAGCAGACAACATCCAGGCGCTGGGTTCAAGTTGGTTGGAGCCTTTTCTGTCCCTGAGGCTCTAGCCCTTGAAGTCACTTTGGAAGTCCTGGGTTAAAGATGCAAGGCCAGTCCTTCTCACTCAGGCATCCGGGTAGCAGGGTAACAGAGTAGCAGCCATTCTTACAGACCAGAACAGTAGTCCTTCTGAGTTTTCCACAGGTCCAGAGGTGTACAGAAGAGTTGGGTGTGAGGGTCCAATATTTATACTTGGTGCCAGCTTTGAAGTAGGAGAAGGTTCTGGAGTTTTCCTGCCCTAGAGGTGCTTGAAAATTCCTGCCTCCCTGTCCTGATGTTTGGGGGCACAAAAGACTAGTGACAAATCTTTTGTGAAGGTACTCAGGCACAGGGTTTATGATGTGCAAGTGAGCTAGCTGACAGCTCCTCCCCCTATCAAGTCAGAAATGGCCCATCCTGCCAACACCTATTCCCCCTTTGTCTCACTGTCTGGGAGCAATGCACAAAGACCAACTGCTAGCTACACCTAGTCATGTGACCCGGATACAGGTTGCAGGCACCAAATTGTTAGGATAAGAAAATGCAACTTTCTAGAAGTGGCAGTTTCAGAATTGTGACTTAAAATCTGACTTTACCACTGAATAGGGTTTAAAATTACCATTCTTTAGACACCAAACTCAACATTCTTATCTGCCCCCAATTGAAAGTTACCACGTTTTAAATGTAATAATGAAACCCAATGATATCTTATCAGAGAGATAGGAGTTGTTCACTACCAGGATATTTAAACTTTAAAGGTACATGCCCAACTTTTCAAATACACTGCCACCTGCCCCCTGGGCAATGTAGAGCCTACCCTAGGTGTGACGTATATGTACTAAAAAGGAAGGGTTGGGCCTTGCAAGAGGTTTAGCTTGGCAAGTCAAAATGGCAGGTTAAAACTACACACACATGCTGCAATGGTGGGTCTGAGACATGTTTAAAAGGTTACATAAGTGGGTGGTACAATAGGTGCTGCAGACTCACTAGTAACATTTAATCTACTGGCTGTGGATACATGTAGTACCACTTTTATAGGTCAAATAAATGTACCAATTGGATATAAGCAAATTTCAACATGTTTAAAGGAGAGAGCACAAGCACTTTAGCACTGGCTAGCCGTGGTAAAGTTTGAAAAGCCCTAAAAGCCAACAAAAACAGGTTCAGAAGACAGGAGGGTGAAGGCAAACAGTTTGAGGATGACAGAGATGGCTAAGTATAACATTACTGCGAATTCAGACTAAAATAGTGATTTGTGTTGTGTAAAAGAGAAGTATAACAAGTATTTGTTATATCATTTTAACAGTACAGTAAAAATATAACAATAACACATTTTCTACAAGCCAAATGAATACGTTAATAAATGTGAAAAAATAAATATTTTAAAACAGAACAAAAATAATGTGCAGATAAATTCTTATAAATATTGTCAGGCCAGGAGCCCAGACAATAAAGATGCTATTCAGACCATGAAGTGATGATTATATGAAGGTTCACATAAATGCAATTAAATGTGCACAAAACACTGTATTTTACGCAAACAAAAAAGAAAACAATGGTATATTTTGTTGTTTGAAAGCCACAGGACCACTGTCACATTCAGGTAAGTTCAGTTACTCACTCTGCTAGCACTGATCCCTCTATTTCAACTTTGGCAGAGATGAGGCCGGATTGTTCTCTTTATCCCGGCCATCAAACTACTAAACACCCACTTATGTAGAATCAGGTAGTGGTATACGCCACCTCATTGTAACATAATCAGACAGAAAGGAAAAATAGTGGTCAATCATGGGGTTCAAAATTCTTCTCCTTCCCTAGGTTCAGGATGTCCGAGGGAATTGCCTCCACACTGCACCACATCGTAGGAGGCTTAGGAAATTGCCAGAGGTTATGTGAGCACCAGGGGAATGCAAATTTTTAAATTTCCCCAATAACATTTTTCCAGCCACATGGGTTGGGATTTGACCGAGTGCATTTGGTACCAGGGCTCAGCCGTCTGAAGCTGTGATCATTGCAGGCAGTACCATATGACGGCTCCACGTGGTTGAAATGTTTGCTAGAAAGCTCTCTGGGTAGTAGCAATGAGGACCAGAAAAATCTCAGAGTGAGTTAAAGCACTACAATGACCAGGAATGCTATCCACAATGAAGCTGAATGTTCATCTTGTTCCTATAAAAAGTTGAAATCTTTTGAAGTTTTTGGAAGCCTTGTGTCATACCTTATTCTCTTGCATTTCCACTCGCTCTCCTACTCACCAACTGCTTTCCACTCTCGCCTATTTCCCTGTTTAATCTCGTCTTCCTTCGCTATTTTGCTCCTGGTTTTTACTATTCATACATATTCAATTGTTTATGTTCTCAACAGTTTCACTTGTTCTATATAATTTTGAACCATCAAGTTCAACTGATTATATGCAGAGTATGCTGTTTCCATCAGAATGAGTGCATGTAGAAAGACTGCTTAAATGCAAAAATAAAATATAAAACATTGTGTAATGTCTGGAAAAATCCCTAGTACACTTGGTCGTTAGTTGTCAGCTTCCTACAAGTTAAAAGGCAGAACTCTCAATCAATCAAAAGAATAGAACTACCATTCATTAGACCACACTATTTAAACCTCCTTTAGAAGACACCATGCATAAATGCAGAAGGACTGCTACGAGACATGTGGGTCCAAAACCTGGTGGACTGACAGTCACTTCCGGTAGGGGGGGCATATGTCCCTGGTCCTTCAGACAAATTAAGTATGATTTTACACAGTATTCTAAAGTAACATTGCTCCCCAGTTCTCTGTAGTCCCTCAGGGCGAGAGAGTTCCAGAGTTTTTCTCCATTAACATTCAAAGAGCTGCCAAGCACACAGTCTTCCTTCCTTCTGGGCACATGCACGGAAGGGCTGCTGCTAGCCTGACTTATGAATAGCGATATGAACATGCTGACCCTCCATTTGATTTTTTTTAGGCTGCCTTGTCTGTAGCCTCATGACGCATGCTCAAAGTTTAAATTTCATCTTGGCTCAAAGACGCTGGTAATGTAAAAGAACCCTGTCTTGGGAGATATGATCCCAAAATTTCAGATGCCCTAGATCCTGAATGGTCTGTATTTAGCACTTAGAGAACATGGACCTTCTATTTGGTCCAATTGTACATTTGACTGGTCTTTACAAAATCCCCTGAGAGTGACATATTAGCCAAAACATGTTCTCACACAGGTCCATTGACAATAAGATAGCTCCTTCACCCATGCCCGATAAAGGAAACGTATATGAGACTGAGGTAACTGAAATAAAGTTATGTTTGTAACTCTTTTTAAAATGTTCTTTGAAATAAGATTTCAGAACTAAGCGTTTGGATTAAAATACCTTCAGAAAATGGAGTATGTAGGTGCTGTTACCAGGGGAATCTTAAAACAACATTTTAATTCGTATGAGAGTTGAAGTGACACACTGGCATTTAGAGTCTGTGGGCCATGCTCTGATAATTCCAGCTCAAATTCAATGTCGAGGGAGGGAAATACTTTCTCAAGGGGGCTCCTTGTAAGAGTAGCACAGTTGTTTATGGATGTTTCTGCCCACGAGCACACTGAATGAGACAGAGATATAGATAGATAGATAGATAGATAGATAGATAGATAGATAGATAGATAAATAGATATTTAAAAAGCAATCACAGACATGTTCTCTGCTGGTGTTGTCGTGTAGTTCCTTTATATCCTATACAGGATCTGCGTGTTCGGATAACATAAACTGTGGGTTTGGTGGCGGATGGATTCCGTGCTCCCCCAATGGATACGTTAGCCTGTTTGTATTAGCTAGCTCACAGTGCCACTAGAGTCTCCTCTTATCGGGGAGAGAATAGTTTCTGGCAGCCTCAGAACATGACAACCTTGATCCCCCAGGATTGTGGAAACAATACACTACTTTTCGCTCAGTCACTCGTGCTCACTTAGTTTGCCTCAGAGAGATACACAGAATAAACAGTCGGGGCATTTCAATAAGTATTTATTGAACAGTTGTTATTCTAGTGTAGAATAGATGAGCTGCAACAACCGTTAGACAGTAGCAGAGATATATGATTAGCAATACTATGAAAGTAAAAGGATGGTATAGTTCTACCATCTTGCAGAAATCATCAATATATACATGTACATAAAACACATGATAAAAGGTGCGTACTCCTACGATGTCTCCCTAACTAGATGTACCTAAATGTACCGAGCATCTGTGTAGGTGTTATGCCAAGAATCCCTCTAGGATCTAGTCCACCCCATTACCTGAGAGCTCAGAGAATATGGGACCCTGTCCTGGTCTCGAGTTGGACACCCCACGAGGGATGTTAGACCACTGCTAGCTGGAGCGTCTGCATGCAGGAACCTCAGCGTCTATGGTCAGTGTGTCAGCCGGGAAGTCACGGTCTCCTCTATCTTCCTAAGCAAGATGTGTTGTATATATACCCATAGGTCTCCCCAGGGGTCCAACCATGCTGTGTTACAGTGTCGGCCTAAAGGATGACGTCGGGCCTGAACTCTATACAGAGCTATTATACAGGAGATGGTAATCCTACTGTTAGTCCTGCTGTGCTTCCAAGAAGCCTCATGCATAATGCATGAGAATCGAACCAGGGAAAAACCAGCGTTCTGGATGCAGTGTCATATCTAGGTAAACGGTCAGTGCCTAAGAACCGTTATGTATGTAATGTAGGGACGGATGTAGGTGAAAGGTTGCAATGTTACCTGCGCCTATATAGGGTACCTATATGGAATATAACACCCACTCCTCTTCCGAATGGACAACATATGTAACCTATTACTATACTACTAACATTACTAGATAGTGGTACGCACAAAGTTTATAAAAACATCTTTTGAACTAAAAATGTTTAAAAACTTCTAATAAATGTAAAAAATTTAAAAACGATTTTTAAAAGAGTTTGCAAGCCCTAGCTCTAAAATTTCCGTTGATATAGTCTGGATCACTATAAGCATTATAAATCCATGTATGCCCAAAAAATGAAAGGAATGTCAATTTAGTTCCATAGTTCCAAATTTGAGCTTGTTTGAAAAAGGGCAAATTTTTCCCACCCCCCGACGAGCCAAATGAGTTCAAATGTTTATGTGTCCTGGCTGGTAGACGCAACATTTTCGTTGCTTGCTTCCGCAGTAGACGGCCCCTGTAGCACCTCTCAGAGCACATCAATTGAGCACAGATGTTCCACGCTGTCCACAGCCTGTGCCGGGGCAGCTTCTGCGCCGTCCAAAGCCTGGGTGTCACTGGAGGAGCCGGTGTGCATACCAACAGGTGCTGTTACAACCCGTGGTGGGGGCTCAAGGAATGCCGCCATCAACATTAGAATACGCTGAGGACACTGCAGAACATGGGCCGTTATCGGGTCCAGTAACGCATTCAAGTCCGGTTGTGCACATGATGGGAGTGTCAAACACAGGTCTAACACGCATTCTTCTCTGCAAAACAGGCATCGGAGAACAGGTAAGATGCAGTCTATCCAGACCGGTCGAAATGACAAGAACCAAGATTCACTTAGTTCTCTTAGGCGAGGAGTGCCTAGAAGTTGTACCAGGCGGTCACTGTATTTACGCTCCAGGAGTGTTCTTTCCATCGCCTTGGTGACTGGCACGTCCATTGGGTAGCAGTTAGAAAACAATCAGGATACCTGCTATTAGAAATAGGATCAGCGGAAGCCCTCCAAAGATGCTTCAGAATACGGAATGTATGAAGTTTGGTATAACTCCAAGTACCGTCTGAAAGGTGCTCAGAAGTCCAGAACCTATGGTCTTAAATGGGTGGACAATGCCTGTTGTATCAGACATGTTAAAGATACGATTTACCATTTCTGCGAAATGGAAAGGGCAGTTAGTATGAATGAGCGCCTGTATCTCTGCCGAAGACCTTGCAAGTTAAAGATCAAAAGTCTCTTGAGCGGAGGTGAAGGTCACAGACTTCTGTAGAAGCATGGCTTTCATTCTGCTTAGAGTATCAAACCGTATTAAGGAAACATTCAGTGAAGGCCATAATGGCACCTCCCTGACTGTATGTGTCGGTGGAAACAATACTTGCATACAACAAGTAACCCTGGAGCTCATGGTTACCAGATATGCGATGCCCGGGAGCATGCCACAGCAGCCTTGACTGTTCAGCATCAAGTAACTCCCTTTGAAAGTAGCCTGAATGCTGGAGTAATCACTGCAGCTGGGGCACCCTCAAATGACAGGACAGGTTTGGTACAGAACCATTACAAGCTCCGTGCAACATTATATCCTGGCATATGAGTGATCCACTTAAAGCATTCTCGCAGTTTGTACCGCTCAGAAACACTTCTTGATCCCCACTCCGGCATCGGAATCTGTATGGTAATTCCCAAGATTCCTTAATGTATTCCGTTACCCATTTCTTCATATCAGCCTGCCTGCTTTTGTTCAAGGCAATATTGAAACTGAAAAGTAGTGACCGGTAGAGTTATGTGGCCATGGATTAGCCATTCTGTAGACGGCGATTCTGCCACTGTGAATGGTAATCTATCCAGTTTTTCGATACGCAGCATTGTATATTTTGATCCCCTTTGTGCCATTTCTATCTGTTTATCTGTTATATTGTATTCAGAAAACAGAGATGCGCTGTTGATAAAACGCCAAGGCACGTAGCCTGCACGTAAAGATTGCAGCATCCAGTTTAACAACATAATAGAACGTAACTGCGATTGCCCGTGTTGTAATATGGCCAAATCTTGTTCTAGTATGTCTATCGCAGAAGATACAATGTTGCCTAAGGAATATATCCTGGAGGTCAATATAGTTAACCCATTGTCAACCACTGCTAGAGATTTTTCTAGATTTATACGGTCTATTTCCTGTAGTATCTCTACGGCCTCTTGTTGGGATATTTTCCAAATTTCATTGTAGACAGCATAATAGAAGCGTTTCTGACGTGGCTTCCTGGGACCCATTAGAAAATCCCTAAGATACACTTCCTGTGACAGTAAGGATAAGTGTTGTTTCACCTGTGTGAGTGTTGAGGTTTTTATCCAATCAAGGCACAACTTCCCAACACTGTAGGATGTCACTACCCCTGGATGTTGTCATTGTACATAACGTGAATCTGGCCTATGGATACCAAACCCTTCGGCTTTACCCATGAATCTTGCCTATTAGTGTCTGTGGGCCAAATCAACCATTTTTTTCCAATCGGGGTCTGATCTGTTGTATTGTATAATGTCATCTACTGTAATTTCTTCCTGTGATGTTTTGTTGCCCTCGGTGTGTGATGGAGTCGGCAACCGAGGCGTGTTCAAGGCTTTGTTCTTGGCTAGTCCAAGGCAAGACGTCTGTTGCACTGTCTCGTTCAAAAACATGATTCGTTGAGGGATGAGGCATGCTCTAAACATAGCTTCTGTCCCCTGTACCTGCCATTCCCTAGTACCCCAGACTGATTTTAGGTCTATGGTGTCTTTCCACAAGTCAAAACCTTGTTCGGACAACAGGGCAATAAAGGAAGCAGAGTAAATCTGTTTGGTGTTTGTCAACATATTTTTCTGTGCTGATGTTGGTGCAACCTTATATTAGTAGTAGGATGGGTCAGACATATTAAACCCTGAAAAATATGGAAATTTCTGTGTAATTGTTTTTGAACTACCTTTCGGTGGTGTTGGACAATATTCCCACTGGCGGTATGTAAACACATTTCTATGATTTGCAGATTTATGCAGAAAATGATGACCATAATGTTGATAACAATACATATTCTCGAAATCTGATGTGCTTTCCAATGTTTCACTATTAGAAAACGCAGCAGGGTTTTCCAAATCAGATAACATGTTATTAACAGTTTCAAAATCCCAATCATCGGAAAATGTACCTGAGGTAATGATATCACTCAATGATATTTTAAATAAATGAGGAATTCTTAAAATTTTAGTAGGACCAAATATATCGAAATCAACCTTGTCCCACACTATACCATCAGGTATAGGAACTGCTGTAATGTTCACTGATGACAAGTCTCTTTGTTCTCGATGAGATGATTGGTGTGGTTTTAAAAGTAAGTTCACCTTTTGGGCTGCAGAGCTTTGCCGAATGTATTTTCCATTAATAAGCATACTAAAAACTATTACCAAGCCTACCCAGAAAAGAAAGAAAAGTATCCCGGTTATTATCCATAGTTCTACCCAGGGTGACACCAGGTAAGTCTTTTTAAGAAAGTTCAGAAAGTCTTTTATTTGCTGTTTGCGTGATTTTTTGGCTGGCATTGTTTCAGGTTCGCTTGGATCCAAAGAAAACGTATCAAAATTTATGAAGTAGCCAGAAACAGTTCGATCAATTGTTGGAATTGCATCAGGATTTGTAGAAATCGTGGTATGATCTTGTCGAGGCATGTTGACGTAGACATGTGTATTTGGTCGAATAGCGATTTGATTTTGAGTCTGATTTTGAATTTGAACTTCAGTTTCAAGAGGAACGAGCTCCATAGCATTGTTGCTTAGTCCTTCATTCCGTGTTGGAGGCTCTTCGAACGTGATGAGTCTTTCTGTTTGAACTTCTTGGATTGTAGCGAGAGGAGGAGGTCTGCTACATTGGAGTCCACGTGGCCTACTGCTTAGTATCGGCCACATAATGTGGTTTGATTAGGTCGATTGAGACAAATATTTTCTCCTTTTTTCCGGCAAGAGGCGGTAGAAGTACAATTCTTGTTCCTTCAATTGCTTGGACTGGTACAGGCTTTCTGTATGATGGTCCAAATTCTTTTTTGTCCGCTACTTTCTCTCTGACCAGATCCCCGACTTTTGGGATCCAGACAGGTCTTGCCGTGACTGATTTGACTTCCCCAGTGGCGGTCTGCTTCAGGTGGACATTACTTTGTTGTACCCTGGATTCATTTAGATCCTGTAAAACAGCCAAACGATCATAGATGTCAAAAGGTTTTTCATCCACCACTGTGCCTTCACAATCAAGATCAGGTACCGACATTCTTGTCCCAAATAGGACCTCAAATGGAGTGACACCCCATAGAGAACTTCTTGGCATGTTGTTAAGTGCACGCTGAACTCCATACAGATGTTTTACCCAACTTTCACCCATGCCTAATACTCTAGCTGTTAAATATTGCTTTAAGTCTCGTTTTTTTCTCTACACTACTGAATTTCCCTCGGGATGGTACGGAGATGAGTACCGCAATGCTGCACCCAATCCTCGCTTGGCCTCCTTGCAAGCCCTAGAGCTAAACGCAGAGCCTTGGTCAGAATGTAATGTGCCAATTGCATATGTCCCTACAAAGACTCGCAAATCTTTTATAACAGTTCGAGCGTCAGCCGAGCGCTGGGGCCACAACCATAGGAATCTCGAGCAGGAGTCCACTGCAACCATGATATACTTGTAAGCCCCATTTCTTTGTAAGGGGCCGCAGTGGTCCAAATAAACACACGCTAGTGGTTTGTCAGATTTTAACAGCGGTGTCTGCGCTGGACGTGTTACGGTGGAACCTTTCATCTGCTGACACATGTCACATTTCAAGACATAGGGGCTCATTATGATGGCAGAACGATCGCCACCGCCGGGCCGGCGGTGGCAAACATTCCGCCATCACAATGAGATTTACCCAACGTCATATTGGGATGGCGGTGGGTATCGCGGCGGACGCAAAGTCTGTCCGCCGCTTTACCACCGGTGGCAATCGCACCGATTGCCTGGCGGGCGGAGCAGGGCCACTAATATGGTGGCGGTGCCTAGCAGGCACCATCCACCATATTAGGATGTGGGAAAATAAAGGCCTTTCCATGGTGGCGAGGCCGCCATGGAAAAGCTGGCGGGGATTGGGTTTGGGGGCCCGTTGCAGGCCCCCCTTGTGTCGGGGGAGGTGGGGTGCACTTGGGGGGTACCTATGGTACCCCCCTACATTTCACTGCGCCAAGTGGCAGCCACCGTGTGGTGCCTGCCATGTGGTGCAGCGAAATGCCAGACATGCGATTTTAACATCGTGGCGTGGTGCTGCTGTCAGCAGCACCCGCCGCAATGTTAAATTTCATAATGCGAACGCCATGGTTGCGGTCGCATCCTAATTCATGGTGCGGGACCGCCGCATGTCTGGCAGGCGGTCCACACACCGCAAGGATGGCGGGCGGACTCAGGTCCGCCCGCCATCCTAATGAGCCCCATAGTCCTTAGTCTGCTTTGTTAATCCAGGCCACCAATAGCGTTGTTTCAACAAAGAAACAGTCGTCGTAACTCCTGCATGTGCAGAACCTATCCCTTCATGTGCTGCTAGAATTAAACCTAACCTACGATCCATGTTTGGAATTACTCTAGCCCCCACTCCAGGAATCTGAGCAAATGGAATGTTATTGGCATCTAACTTGTAGGAGTACTTGAGTGGAAACCTTTTTGGTATTGCTCCGCTGTTTTTGGGGGTTGCATTAATAGCTACCATAATCTCACCGTCTATTCTTGTTTTAGTGATTGCAGCTACGGAAGCCGTGCGTACAGCCCCCTTTGGGGCTTCATCAGCCAATGAATTCCCTTCAACGTGAACGCCATCACGCTGATGACTCAGTGTATGTATCACGTGAACCCTCGGTAGTTCGGTTTTCAACTCCACTACCTGTTCCCATAGCATTTTATGCTTAATTGTGCCACCTTTTGCATCTTTGAACTCATTTTGAACCCAGTATTGCAAATATTCATTGTATGACTGCACACAGTAAAAGGAATCGCACACAATTAGTGTGGGGAATTCCCGATCCGTATTCACCAGTGCCAGTATTAGCGCTTTTAACTCTGCCAACTGTGCAGTGCAGTCTCCTAGAGATCGCGTTTTTGTGAAACTTAGATGGAACTTTCCATCCCGCATGCGACCTTTAACGATTGCACATGCTGCGCTATATTGTTGCTTACTTCCTATGGCCGGTTGAGCAGATCCGTCAGTGTAAATAATATATTCATAGTGATCTAGAGGCATTATTTCGTTTGGTAGAGAATATTCTTGTTTGTATTGCAGGAATGCTTGTGTCTTTAAATTTGGGTCGTACCTGTATTCTACATCTGTTGCAGTAAGAAATTAGCGCATTGTATCCATCTCGGATGTAAAGCTTTAGCATTAGGAACTCTCGTCTTTGTCGCAGCCTCTAAGGCTGGAACCGGAGGTACTACTATTATTCGTTTCCCCTGAGCCAGTGCTCTTTCTCTCACTACAGCAGTCTGTACTGCTGTTAGAATTTTTTATGTAGATGCGAAGCGCATCTCAGCATTTGTGTACAAATATGATTTGTATGCAATTGGTACTGTTTCACCTTCATTATATGTTAGATAGGTGTACCCAGATTGACCCGGAACTATACGGATCACCAGGTTGCGTACGTTTACGCTTGTCTGTAAGTGTTTGGAAGCTATCATGTCAGTTTGTAAGGAACGAAGTGTGTCTGTATGTTCCTGTGTCCATTGTTTTACTGAAAAATCAGGTTTTATTAAATCATAGAAAGATTTTACTCTTTCTGCGTAATCTAAAATGTATGTTCTACCAAAATGTAGGAATCCCAGAATTGACTGTAAATTTTTCAATGATTTTGGAGGTTGGAGCAGCGCATATTTCTAAAAAATTGGCTGCCAGGCTTTTCCCTTCACTTGAAAGCTCATATCCTAAAAACAGGACACTGAGATGGGCAATTTTTGAAAGTTGAATTAGTAGCCCTCAGATGCAAATCCCAAAATTAAGGTATTCACTCTGTTCAAGTGTTCCTCTAGGTCATCGTCCCTCAGATAAATATCATCCACATAGGACAATGCCTATTCGTCCAAATTTTGAAGTAACTCAGTTACTCTGACCGAAAACAACCCCGGGCTGTTCTTATCCCAATGGGGGAGTCGACAAAATTGATGCTGGGTCCCTAGTGCTGAGAAGGCTGCTAGATGCCTCCTTTCAGGTGCTGTATTCTGGCAGAAAAAAACATTTGAGATATCAAGTGTTGTTTTATATTTTTTCCGCACAATGTTATTCATTAATGCGGCACTATGTGCATTTTGGACTGCAAATGTCTTAGTGCAAGCGTTTAAATGTCTGTAATCTAAAACTAGACGATATGAATTGTCAGGTTTCATGACAGGAAACAAAGGATTGCTCATTGGTGAGGTGCAATTTTCGATCACCCCTTGGTATTCAAGTTGATCTAAGATCTCCCTGACCTGTTTTTTAGCTTCTTGCTTTATTGGATACTACCTCTGTGCAGTTGGAGTATTTTTATAGGAATTATGTGGTGGGTTGAATCCTCATCCCATCCAACATGGTTTTTATATAATGCTGGAGCCTGGGCTACCGCCCACTCCTGCGCATATGTGTGTTGTGAATGCCTGGGAATATGGTCTGAGAAGGCCGGAAGAATTACTGTTTCTCCTTTAGGGCAATCCATGACGAATGCTGGCGGGCAATCTTGTTCAGCTAATAAAATATCATAGCCAAACGTCAGGTTCTCCCAAAAGAGACCTCTCACTGTTCTACATTTGTCCCCCTCCATTTGGAGCGTCATTTCATATACTTTATGTGGGACGCTTACCCTAGTATCGGGTGTTTCTACCGTGATATAATCATTCAAGTCGGCTGTCACCAGAAATTCCTTCAGGTTCTGGTGAGCTATTGTTATTTCTGCCACACTGTCTAGCATCGACAGACTCCATTCCCCGTTCAATAGTCGAGTCCTCAGAATTCTGGGCATGTCTGATCTTTAGACCTGCAACCTTCTTCTTTTTGAGCTGTGGCTTTTGTTTTGGTTTCTCTTCTTTTTTAGAAGTGTAATCCTGAGCGTGCTGCTTGTCTCTGGACTTTGTACGCTCTTCTTGTCTGTCTGACAGTCCTTCCCTCTCGGAGTTTTTCGATGAACCCTGAAAGGAACGAGCGGAACGTGTATCAGTATCCTGATACCTGTCAGGTTTCCTAATGTTATCCCTATTCCTAAGGTTGTACCTCTTTTCGGAGGGCTCCTGTGGAGGAGATCTACCTCGGGATTGAGATCTATTTCCTTTAAAGTTTTGTTTTTTATTGTCCCACTTCTTCTTAGTGGAAACAGTTGCCTGCTTGGAAGTGTCCTTTTCAGGACTGCCCAACAGTTGTGGTTTTAATGCTTTCCCACCCAAACTGTCTCTGCCTAATTCTGCATATGCAGTTTCAATTATTTTGGGTAGTTTGTGTTCTTGTTCTAATGGATCGAACTCCCTCAGGCGTTGGTGGATGGCCACTGAAGCTGCTTCTCCCTTAATGTTAGCTAGTATGATGGTTGATACCTGGGCATAGTTACCTAGTAACTTCATCCCTAAGTTTAGGGCAGGTTCTGCTCCATACTCGTTTTGTATCTGTCTCAATACATCGGGTACTACTGCTAATGACGGGAAACCATGAGTTCTGGTATAAATGGCACCAAAGACTGTACCCCAAGTGGTACAATCCTCTAATTGTGGTGTTATCCCCATGGGCAAGCAGATTGTTAGCATTCTGTGTTTTTCATATGGGGTAGTATTCGGGAATACTGCCTCTAGCTGCGTTATTTTCTGAGCAACCCAGAATGGTAGTTGTTTTGTGGGCATTTTACCCATTACCGCGTATAAAGTTTGTGGTGTAATTTTAGTTGCTGTACCCTGAATTTGAGTTCCATTTGTTGCAACTATTGCTGGTTGGGCTGTAAGTGTCCTCATGCCGAATTGCGTCAAGTTCCTGAATATTTTAATTAAATCTTTATGTTGTACGAGCAAGTCTCCTGGTGGCATTGTGTCAATGTCAGGATGTGGTGTGTAGGCTGCTAATATTGGCCATGTTGCCCCATCTCTTCTGAGCGGGCCGAGTCTTACTCTTCTTCTTATGTGGGGTAGGGCACCTTTAAACTAGTATAAATGTTCCTGGTATGTGAGCGGGACCTCTATATCCTCAAATGGATAATATTCTGCTGGTGCATCTCCTTCCATGTAGGAGTGAAATGTTTTTGTTCTTGCATTTGCTGCTGGGAATGTAACCCACAAATAAAATACCTCTGTTTTGTTTGATTCGTGTGCCTCAATCACGAAAACTACTATGCCACCCCTAGCTGATAAACCATGCGCTAGTAGTTTCAGGGTGACTGTATTTCTAAAGTTTGGTGCAATTTGTATTGCGTCTGCATCGTCTTCGTCTGTGAGGGGTGGATTTTGTTGCATTGGGTCTATGTAGCAGGTAAAGGAACGCACAAGGCACGTAGGTAGATTGCGAGGGGTTCTTTATTCCGATAACCGAGTTCGGGGAAAATAATACGTTAACAAAACTGTACTGTCCACGTCCTCTTGGAGGGGGAATCAGCTCTTCGCTCTTCTGATGAGAGGTCACGCCTACTTCAAGGACTTCACAAGCGACGGCATGTAAAAAGAAAAGAAAAACAAGCCTTTTATCCTCAGGCATTTTTGCTTGGATGAGGGGAGGGATAGTGAGGGAACACCAGTAGGCCGGGGATGTGAAGAGGGTAGGGGGACCAACACCGAGACACGGGACTCAGTCCCGGTAAGCAAGGGCTTGAGTTCCACCCGCCCTGTGTTCCACCCGGGTACTAGGTAACCGCCCGTCTCCCAGACCAACGGAATCTGTCACGAACCTGTTGGAGCCATGAACCTCCAGGTCCGTGGCTGGGCGCTTGGCGGTGAATGCCTCCCGGCTCCTTGTTGTGTTGTTCGGCGTCGGGGCTCAGATCCTCCGCAGCAGCACTCCGTCCTCTTGAGTCAGTTCGTCTCGGCCACTCTGGATCGCCTTCCTCACCGCTCCGGACGTTCCTCTCCTGACTGGCTATCCACCTTTTAAACGTAGGCGAATCAGGTTCCGCATAGCCTTCAGGGGCGGGGCCTTGTTTCAGCTGAGTCCCGGAATTAAAGGGCCAGAGTCCCGGGATGTCCGGAGTCCCAGAATCACCAATAGCAACGTCAGCATTTGGAAGCTGTGAACAAGAAAAGGGATTCGCAAGAGATGAGTCTCGGGGGCTCCCCATGGGAGCGGGAAGGGTCGAGCCCCGACACACCCCTCTCCAAGAGTAGTCCCGTTTGGGGACACAGGGCATCCGGGAGAGAAAGTCCGCATTGGAATTGGCCGAGCCCTTCCTATAATAGACATCAAATGCAAAGGGTTGGAGGGAAAGGAACTAGCGCATGATGCGCAGGTTGTTGCATTTGTTCCGGCTCATCCATACCAAAGGGGCATGGTCCGTGTACAGAAGGAAACGTCTGCCCTCCAAGTAATACCGTAACTTTTCCACTGCCCATTTTACAGCCAGGCATTCCTTCTCGATAACCGGATATCTTTGCTCTCGAGGAAACAGTTTCCGGCTAACGAAAAGGATGGGTCTCTCTGTACCGTCCGGTGCTGTTTGTGACAGAACAGCTCCAATGCCCAGATCAGAAGCATCTGTTTGCAGAATGAAAGGAAGACTAAAGTCAGGAGATACTAAAACAGGTCCACTAGTTATTACTGTCTTCAGTCTTGTTATGGCCTCTAACACCTGAGGAGAGGGGTGCAATACAGCATCTTTAGGAGCGGATTTCTTTAGGAGGTACGTTAGCAGAGTTGCTATCTCGGAATAATGCGGTATAAAACGTCTATAGTACCCAAGGAGACCCAGAAAAGCATGGACGTCCTTCTTAGTGGTAGGAACTGGTGTATCAGTGATGGCTTTGACTTTTTCTTTTTGTGGCTCGATACAGCCATTTCCCAGCAGTTACCCGAGATATCTCACACAGTGAAATCCCACACGAGACTTCCTAGCGTTGATGTGTAGGCCTGCGGTGTGCAACTCCTGCAGTACCAGACGACAGTGCTCTAGATGTGTTTCCCAAGTGGGACTGTAGATCACTATATCGTCTAGATAGGCAGAGGAGTATGCCTGATGGGAACGCAAGACATTGTTCATCAAGCGCTGAAAGGTCGCCGGGGCACCGTGTAAACCAAATGGCAAAACAGTGAACTCGAATAGACCGTCAGGGGTGGAAAAGGCGGTCTTTTCTTGATCACTGCTTCACAGGGGCACCTGCCAGTTTCCCTTAGTTAAATCAAGAGTGGTGATTTATTGGGCGTTTCCTAGTTTTTCTATTAGTTCGTCCACTCGGGGTAAGGGATATGCGTCCAATTTGGAGATGGCATTGACTCTCCGAAAGTCAATACAAAAACGGATAGAGCCGTCGGGCTTGGGTACTAGGACGATGGGGGATGTCCACTCGCTCTGCGACGGCCTAATCACACCCATTTGCAGAATTTTACCGAATTCATCAGAAATAGCCTCCCTAGGGGCTGCTGGAAATCTATAGGGCTTTTGTTTTATTACCTCGCCTGGTCTTGTCTCTATTTTGTGTTCCACCAGGCTGGTTCTCCCAGGACTGTCTGAAAAAAGGTCTTTGTGGGGAAGGAACAGATCTAACAGTTCAGCTAATCTATCGCTGGGAAGGTCGTCATTCACCGTTAGATGTTCAAGGGTACAGGGGTTTTCTTCCCCGGAGAAGGATAACTGGATGTTCTGTGGAGGGGGTCCTATCCATTTTTTTAGTAAGTTGATATGGTATGATTGTGTTTTATGGGGGCTTACCTGAAGACGATAGGTGGTTCGTCCAATGACTCCTACTACTTTATAGGGAGCCTTCCACTCGCTCTTTACCTTGGACAGAGAAGATGGTAACAGGACTAAGGCCCAGTCGTTTATTTGCAAGGAACGCCATCTTTTTCCTTTGTCGTAATAATGTTTGTGTTTCACCTGGCTTTTCTCTAGATTTTCGTGGGCAAGATCCCGTAACTTACCGATCCTAGACTTTAAATGTAGGGAGTACTCGAGGAGGCTCTGGGTATTGTTTTCCTCCTTATCCCAGGTCTCTCTTGTCATCTCTAGCAGAGTCCGTGGTTGTCGACCATAGAGGAGCTCGAATGAAGAACATCCCAAGCTGCTCTGGGTCTGCCCTCGGATGAGGAAGAGAGCCAGGGGAAGGAGACGGTCCCAGTCCTTCCCTTCACTCACCAACATTTTTTTTAGGGTCAGTTTTAAGGAGCCGTTATATCTCTCAACTAAGCCATCAGTTTGAGGATGGTAAACTGAAGTTTTAATGTGTTTAACATTCAACAGTTTACATACCTGAGACATTAGTTTAGAGACGAACAGTGTTCCTTGGTCAGTTAGTATCTGTTGGGGAAAGCCAACCCGGGAGAAGTCCTCCAGGAGTTTGCCCGCATTCTCCACCACGTGTAGCGGGTAAAGGAACGCACAAGGCACGTAGGTAGGTTGCGAGGGGTTCTTTATTCAGATAACTGAGTTCGGGGAAAATAATACGTCAACAAAACTGTACTGTCCACGTCCTCTTGGAGGGGGAATCAGCTCTTCGCTTTTCTGATGAGAGGTCACGTCTACTTCAAGGACTTCACAAGCGACGGCACGTAAAAAGAAAAGAAAAACAAGCCTTTTATCCTCAGGGGTTTGTGCTTGGATGAGGGGAGGGATAGTGAGGGAACACCAGTAGGCTGGGTACGTGAAGAGTGTAGGGGGACCAACACCGAGACACGGGACTCAGTCCCGGTAAGCAAGGGCTTGAGTTCCACCCGCCCTGTGTTCCACCCGGGTACTAGGTAACCGCCTGTCTCCCAGACCCACGGAATCTGTCACAAACTTGTTGGAGCCACGAACCTCCAGGTCCGTGGCTGGGCGCTTGGCGGTGAATGCCTCCCGGCTCCTTGTCGCGTTGTTCAGCGTGGGGGCTTAGATCCTCCACAGCAGCACTCCGTCCTCTTGAGTCCGTTCGTCTCGGCCACTCTGGATCGCCTTCCTCACCGCTCCGGACGTTCCTCTCCTGACTGGCTATCCACCTTTTAAATGTAGGCGAATCAGGTTCCGCATAGCCTTCAGGGGCGGGGCCTTGTTTCAGCTGAGTCCCGGAATTAAAGGGCCAGAGTCCCAGGATGTCCGGAGTCCCAGAATCACCAATAGCAACGTCAGCATTCGGAAACTGTGAACAAGAAAAGGGATTCGCGAGACGTGAGTCTCGGGGGCACCCCATGGGAGCGGGAATGGTCGAACCCCGACACACCCCTCCCCAAGAGTAGTCCCGTTCGGGGACACAGGGCATCCGGGAGAGAAAGTCCACATTGGAATTGGCCGAGCCCTTCATATGATAGACATCAAATGCAAAGGGTTGGAGGGAAAGGAACTAGCGCATGATGCGCGGGTTGTTGCATTTGTTCCGACTCATCCATACAAAAGGGGCATGGTCCGTGTACAGAAGGAAACGTCTGCCCTCCAAGTAATACCGTAACTTTTCCACGGCCCATTTTACAGCCAGGCATTCCTTCTCGATAACCGGATATCTTTGCTCTTGAGGAAACAGTTTCCGGCTAACGAAAAGGATGGGTCTCTCTGTACCGTCCGGTGCTGTTTGTGACAGAACATCTCCAATGCCCAGATCAGAAGCATCTGTTTGCAGAATGAAAGGAAGACTAAAGTCAGGAGATACTAAAACAGGTCCACTAGTTATTACTGTCTTCAGTCTTGTTATGGCCTCTAACACCTGAGGAGAGGGGTGCAATACAGCGTCTTTAGGAGTGGATTTCTTTAGGAGGTCCGTTAGCAGAGCTGCTATCTTGGAATACTGAGGTATAAAACGTCTATAGTACCCAAGGAGACCCAGAAAAGGACGGACGTCCTTCTTAGTGGTAGGAACTGGTGTATCAGTGATGGCTTTGACTTTTTCTTTTTGTGGCTCAATACAGCCATTTCCCAGCAGGTACCCGAGATATCTCACACGGTGAAATCCCACACAAGACTTCCTGGTGTTGATGTATAGGCCTGCGGTGTGCAACTCCTGCAGTACCAGACGGCAGTGCTCTAGATGTTTTTCCCAAGTGGGACTGTAGATCACTATATCGTCTAGATAGGCAGAGGAGTATGCCTGATGGGAACGCAAGACCTTGTTCATCAAGCGCTGAAAGGTCGCCGGGGCACTGTGTAAACCAAAAGGCAAAACAGTGAACTCGAACAGACCATCAGGGGTGGAAAAGGCGGTCTTTTCTTGATCACTGCTTTGAAGGGGCACCTGCCAGTTTCCCTTAGTTAAATGAAGAGTGGTGATATATCGGGCATTTCCTAGTTTTTCTATTAGTTCGTCCACTCGGGGTAAGGGATATGCGTCCAATTTGGAGATGGCATTGACTCTCCGAAAGTCAATACAAAAACGGATAGAGCCGTCCGGCTTGGGTACTAGGATGATGGGGGATGTCCACTCGCTCTGCGACGGCCTAATCACACTCATTTGCAGCATTTTACCGACTTCATCAGAAATAGCCTCCCTAGGGGCCGCTGGAAATCTATAGGGCTTTTGTTTTATTACCTCGCCTGGTCTTGTCTCTATTTTCTGTTCCACCAGGCTGGTTCTCCCAGGACTGTCTGAAAAAAGGTCTTTGTGGGGAAGGAACGCATCTAACAGTTCAGCTAATCTATCGCTGGGAAGGTCCTCATTCACCGTTAGATGTTCAAGGGTACAGGGGTTTTCTTCCCCGGGGAAGGATAACTGGATGTTCTGTGGAGGGGGTCCTATCCATTTTTTTAGTAAGTTGATATGGTATGATTGTGTTTTATGGGGTTTATCTGAAGACGATAGGTGGTTCGTCTAATGACCCCTACTACTTTATAGGGACCCTTCCACTCGCTCTTTACCTTGGACAGAGAAGATGGTAACAGGACTAAGGCCCAGTCGTTTATTTGTAAGGAACGCCATCTTTTTCCTTTGTCGTAATAATGTTTTTGTTTCACCTGGCTTTTCTCTAGATTTTCGTGGGCAAGATCCCGTAACTTACCGATCCTAGACTTTTAATGTAGGGAGTACTCGAGGAGCCTCTGGGTGTTGTTTTCCTCCTTCTCCCAGGTCTCTCTTGTCATCTCTAGCAGAGTCCGTGGTTGTCGACCATAGAGGAGCTCGAATGAAGAACATCCCAAGCTGCTCTGGTCTGCCCTCGGATGACGAAGAGAGCCAGGGGAAGGAGACGGTCCCAGTCCTTCCCTTCACTCACCAACATTTTTTTTAGGGTCAGTTTTAAGGAGCCGTTATATCTCTCAACTAAGCCATCGGTTTGAGGATGGTAAACTGAAGTTTTAATGTGTTTAACATTCAACAGTTTACATACCTGAGACATTAGTTTAGAGACGAACGTTGTTCCTTGGTCAGTTAGTATCTGTTGGGGAAAGCCAACCCGGGAGAAGTACTCCAGGAGTTTGCCCGCATTCTCCACCACGTGTAGCGGGTAAAGGAACGCACAAGGCACGTAGGTAGATTGCGAGGGGTTCTTTATTCCGATAACTGAGTTCGGGGAAAATAATACGTCAACAAAACTGTACTGTCCACATCCTCTTGGAGGGGGAATCAGCTCTTCGCTCTTCTAATGAGAGTTCACGTCTACTTCAAGGACTTCACAAGTGACAGCATGTAAAAAGAAAAGAAAAACAAGCCTTTTATCCTCAGGCGTTTTTGCTTGGATGAGGGGAGGGATAGTGAGGGAACACCAGTAGGCCAGGGACGAGAAGAGGGTAGGGGGACCAACACTGAGACACAGGACTCAGTCCCGGTAAGCAAGGGCTTTAGTTCCACCCGCCCTATGTTCCACCCGTGTACTAGGTAACCACCCATCTCCCAGACCCACGGAATCTGTCACGAACCTGTTGGAGCCACAAACCTCCAGGTCCTTGGCTGGGTGCTTGGCGGTGAATGCCTCCCGGCTCCTTGTCGCGTTGTTCGGCATCGGGGCTCGGATCCTCCGCAGCAGCACTCCGTCCTCTTGAGTCCGTTCATCTCGGCCACTCTGGATCGCCTTCCTCACCGCTCCGGACGTTCCTCTCCTGACTGGCTATCCACCTTTTAAACATAGGCAAATCAGGTTCTGCATAGCCTTCAGGGGCGGGGCCTTGTTTCAGCTGAGTCCCGGAATTAAAGGGCCAGAGTCCCGGGATGTCCGGAGTCCTAGAATCACCAATAGCAACATCAGCATTCGGAAGCTGTGAACAAGAAAAGGGATTCGCGAGAGGTGAGTCTCGGGGGCTCCCCATGGGAGAGGGAAGGGTCGAACCCCGACAGTCTAGTTCTTCGTTATTTCTGTCGTTAGTCATTTTGTAAAGTAGAAGTGTTTCAAGAGAACTAAGATAAAGTGTTTTTGCACAATTTAGGAACAATGTGTCCTTCAAGCTTGATTAACCAACAGCCAATAAATAGGATTTTTTAGCCTACTCAGCTGTGGCAGAGTTTGTGCCCACCGACTCCAGACGTCTCTGGTGTTTTGTGAGCAGGGATCTCTGAGAATAGCACGACTGAACTACTCAGATTCTACTGTTAAATAAGTATGCAACCAATGTTGGCGGCGCCAAGTCGTGTAGTTCCTATATATCCTATACAGGATCTGCTCGTTCGGATAACATAAACTGTGGGTTTGGTGGCGGACGGATTCCGTGCATCCCCACCGGATACGTTAGCCTGTCTGTATTAGCTAGCTCACAGTGCCACTAGAGTCTCTCTTATCGGGGAGAAAATAGTTTCTGGCAGCCTCAGAACATGACAACCCTGATCCCCCAGGATTGTGGAAACAATATACTACTTTTCGCTCAGTCACTCGTGCTCACTTAGTTTGCCTCAGAGAGATAGACAGAATAAACAGTTGGGCGTTTCAATAAGTATTTATTGAACAGTTGTTATTCTAGTGTAGAATAGATGAGCTGCAACAACCGTTAGACAGTAGCAGAGATATATGATTAGCAATACTATGAAAGTGAAAGGATGGTATAGTTCTACCATCTTGCAGAAATCATGAATATATACATGTACATAAAACACATGATAAAAGGTGCATACTCCTACGATGTCTCCCTAACTAGATGTGCCTAAATGTACCTAGCATCTGTGTAGGTGTTATGCCAAGAATCCCTCTAGGATCTAGTCCACCCCATTACCTGAGAGTTTAGAGAATATGGGACCCCGTCCTGGTCTTGAGTTGGACACCCCGCGAGGGATGTTAGACCACTGCTAGCTGGAGCGTCTGCATGCAGGAACCTCAGCATCTCTGGTCAGTGTGTCAGCTGGAAAGTCACGGTCTCCTCTATCTTCCTAAGCAAGATGTGTTGTATATATACCCATAGGTCTCCCCAGGGGTCCTACCTTGCTGTGTTACTGTGTCGGCCTAAAGGATGACGTTGGGCCTGAACTCTATACAGAGATATTATACAGGAGATGGTAATCCTACTGTTAGTCCTGCTGTGCTTCCAAGAAGCCTCATGCATAATGTATGAGAATCGAACCAGGGAAAAACCCACGTTCTGGATGCAGTGTCATATCTAGGTAAAAGGTAAGTGCCTAAGAACTGTTATGTATGTAGTATAGGGACGGATGTAGGTGAAAGGTTGCAATGTTACCTGTGCCTATACAGGGTACCTATATGGAATATAACAGTGTATGCAGACCACAATTCCTGAATGAATAAGATAGGCTAGATTGTGAATCGCTCCAAACGGATATTTTCCAAATTGGCTTATTAGTACACAGTTGGGAGGTGCAAAATTCTATTCCATGCAGAAAAAGTCGAGATTCATAGATGATCTCTTTTTGGTGTGGGACGGAACCAGGGAAACCGCCGAGCAGTTTGTCCGGTGATTAAACAGTACCTCTTTGAACCTGGCATTCACTGATACCATCAGTGAAACACTGGTTTTCTTTTTAGATTTAAAGGTCTGTGTCAAGGGCAATTCACTTCATACACGTACTTACAGGAAGCCTATGGCCGGAAACTCCATTTTACATGCTAGGAGTGCCCACCGACAGAAACTCAAAAAAGCATTCCTTATGCAGAACACCTCAGGATAAAAAGGAATTGCAGTGAGATATCAACCCTGGAGATTGCACAAAAAGACCTTACAACTATATTTATGCAGAGAAGTTATAACACACAGTTACTCAACCAGGCACTGACTAAAGTGAATACAATCAAGAGAACAACATTATTGCATCCTAGTGAAAAGGACAGGGAAGTGAAAAGAAACGAAAATGAGACACGTATGATTACCACCTATAATGCCTACCACAGCAGGGTGAGAGACTGCCTGAGTAGGCATTGGCATTTGGTCAAGAGGGACCCTATATTGAGGGATCTGGTTTCACGTAAACCATTAATCACTTTCAGAAAGGCTAGGTCCCTGAGGCAGGATCTTGTCAACAGTAGCCCTGAAATAAGGTGAGCAAAAGGGTGGTTAAGTGCAAGTATGGGCTTTTATAAGTGTGCAAAATGTAAGGCATGTAAGATAGGGCAAAACATGAAACAGATGACATCTCCCCTATTAAAAAGCCCATGAAACATAAGAACTTTCCTCAATTGCAGAAGTGAATATGCCCCAAGATCTATGTGGGCAGTACAATTCACATGGTGCAAGTGCGAATACTGCAGCACATGAGAGCAGTCAAAAATAATGGCAAAAGCTACCCGGTAGCAAGACACATGAATGAAATACATGGGGGTAATGTACAAGACCTCGTTTACTTTGCAATTGACCAGGTGACAAAGAGTAGAAAAGGTGGGAACCTGGAACAAAGGTTACGACAGCTAGAGTTGAAATACATCCTACTGTTCAACACCAAGATCCCTTTTGGTCTAAATTCGGAAGAAGACCTTTTTGTGCACTTAGGAATCTAGGCATCCTTGGGACATGCTCCCCATTTTTTAGATGAGTTTTAACTTGATAAAGGAACCTTGGGTTATTAGTAAAAATGTTGATGAGGCGATATGTGTATAATTGAAGTATGGTTTTGACAACATCTTGAATCATATTAAGCCAATGAAGTGGCAAGGTACAAAAGCAAATTTAACCACTCTCTGATAAACAAATAAAAAATTGGGTTAAACAAAAAGCTCCGCTTATAAAAAGAATTATGACCAAAATGACAAGTTATTTCATAATCTAATCGTGTACATAACTGTGGAAGTAGAACATATACTTGCAGAATTTGTAAAAAAGCCACTTGGCGGATATTAATCTCATGACGATTAGTTATAGTCAGAGATATATTTTATTTTGTCTGGTCAAAAAGCAATTTGCAAATAGTACATAGTCAAGAAACGAATCAAAAGGAGCAAACATACTGAGAGATGGGGTCTTTATTTAATGAATGCTGTACCTGTTTAATTTCCATCATGCTCTTGCACTTTATGCTTTTGAATGATTAAAGTCCTCATCAAGATTGATAGGAGCTGAAACTAAAATACTTTATGAGTTAATTAATGTCTTCAAAATTAAGATTTGGAATTTATTTGTGATGTAATCAAAATGAATTCAGATATGTAATTTTTTAACATCGGGATACTTGATGAAAAGTAAAAATCACACGGTGAGATATCGAGTGAGAGTCTGTTTTCAGTGGTAATTGACATTGTTAACCATGTGACCAGAGGTTCCGGGGGTTTTAAAAACAATGATCAGATAATGTTCTGTGTGTGACCAAGGCAGCAATGCCGAAATGCGTTACAGCAGAATGAAATAAAGCGCGAAAAGACAATTATCAATGAGTCGTACTCTGGTGTTGGGATCCGATCTTTATCATACGAATTGGAACTGAAATAAAAAGTTAAGCTGCTGGTGGTCGGAGAGCGGCCAGACCAACACACCCTCGTTCAGATGCCTCTCGGAGTCCGGCAATTTGGAGGATTATGCTGCACAAAAGGTCAGTACACAATTTGGAACCACTTTTGGCAAATGGAATTTTTGTGCATCTGGCACATAGAGGATCAAAATGAATGCATGCAATTTGATGTAACTCACTGAGCCTAAGCTAGGAGAGGGAGGGATGCAAACACATGAATAAGAACCAACGAGAAGGTGTTGTGTACTAATGCAGATTAAACTCATTGAGAAGCAAAACACCATAAAATAAGGTAGCATTGAAATTTAGACTATTGGGTGACAAATCAATGGAAAGTCCAGGGTGTGCTCTTTGATGCTCAGAAGAATGTAACCAATTTCAGTCAGTTCTACAGTTCAACAGGTCAAACATGAACAGATAAAAATTACAGAAAGTCAGAATCTCAACATTCCATCTTTGATTCAACACTGAGACAGTTACCCCACAGATTGTGATCAATCCCCATTGTGTGCTGGAGGATTGGGGTGATTGTTTTTCTAATCCTCCTTTGTTGCTCCATGTCCTTTTATGTGGTTGATCAAGAGATACTTATTTCAATCATTTCAGCTTGCATGTTATTGGGTGGTTGGACCTGAACTGATTTTAAACCTGCCATACTCGATATACACAGTAGGGGTGGGAAAAATGTTCTGCTACTCCTGCGTAATTGGTGGAATTTTTGTGACTGAGTTAAGCTTGTAAAGTGGAGTTCCGGCCAAATTCCGCCAATTGCAGCATGCCGGAATTTTTTTGCACTTGTGGCTCCAATACGGTAAGTGGGTGAGATTGTGCTAGGAGGACATTTGGTGAGAATATTCTAATGCAGACGGTCGCAACCGTTCACGGGCAGAATGCTGCCACTCAAGTAAAAAATGTACTTGGGTGGCATCAAAATCAACTTGAGTATCTGTGCCTTCTGGCACACCATGTGATACAGTCCACACAGAATTTTCAGCACATAACCCCCTTTCGGTGCTAAATCACAGTGCTAGATGAGCAGTGTGCCAATTTCCTCCCATTGGTGGAACTTCGCTGAATTTCACAGAGTTTTTATGTAACTCCACGGAATTCCGCAGAGTCAAATTCTGTGTGTTCCTCCCACCCAATGCACAGTTCATTTGGATGACTCTGGATGACTCCTGATCCATCCCCTCTTCCTATGTTGTGAAGTGCCCAGGATAATATCTTTGTGTCCATGTGGTGTAACATCTACATGGATCAGCACAAGAGGTGGTGGCTGGCTCAGACATCACCCTCCACCTCTAGGTCAATGGAATTGAACTATTGAGGATGTTCTTTTAAGCAAAACTCCCTTTGTCCAAATATAAATGAGGGTTTTTTTTTTATTTGAAGTTCAGGTCTTCAAAAACTAAGGATCACATTTATCAACTGCAGGGTTTATGTCACAAAAGTGATGCAAACTGATGAAAGTGTTGATGGTGGGATTGTGCTACCATGCAAGTTTGGCTCAAGGGAGAGTACCATGGGTGGTACATGGGCAATCTCATACAACCACCCATGGATTTTGACACCAATCCCTATATACTAACATTGGTAGACAAGAATCTCTGCAAAAAATTTACACCTCCTTGAGGTAGGAGTAACGTTAGAGAAAAAAGTAATTTTCTCAAAACTTGTCTAACTTTGAAGGTGTGCTATACTAAACAGCACGCATGTAAAGCTATAAAAGCGGTAACCCACGTCATCTCTTTCTGTTCCTAACCCATGCTTGACCCATTGCCTGGCAATATGGTGAAAAGGTATTTCCATTGGCAAAGCGGTCTAAAGTAAGCCGGCGCAGGGAGAGAAAACAAAAACTACACCAAATATTAGTAGATATGGCACTGATTTGCTCTCTTTCTTTCCCACTCAGCGACTTTGGTTGCTGCAACGTGTTGTGTGAATGCTTTGTCAATTTGGTCCTAAATGTATTTTACAAACAAATGCCACAACTTTTCCACATGCCAAATTTGGTTTAACACACCTTGTGTAATTGTTTTAATGAAACACTTATTCCTGTGCTCAGCATCCCATATTTTACACTGGATTCCAAACTGCTGTTAACGACACACACTGACAGATCATGGTTATGCAACTCACTTTGCTAAAAAAACTTTTTTTAGCACGCTCGGATTTTCCTGGCAACATCCTGATCTTTGTTCAGTCACATCTGGATGCTTAAAATTCCATTTTGTTGGATTTTACCTACGGTTGCATTTTCTTACTTGAAACCTATTTTGCATACTGCTGCTCATTTGATTACATAGTATTAATGTCAACCAACTGCTGAGGAAACCATGGGCCTGTGCTTCTCCTTGCGTTTCTTATATTTATTAAAAGGTAACAATTAGAAAGCTGCCTTTTAGGTGCTTGCAGGTGAGTTCCTTTCAACCTGTCGATAGCCACAAGTGGGATTCTTCCCTCAGACAATTACCCACGAATACCTGATTTTATACTTTATGATGTAATTGTCTTTCCCCCAGTTCACGAACTGATTACCTACTCTGAGTCATGTCTTTCGATGACTACTCCGAGCATAGTGATTTTAATGACACTTTAGGCTCTGAACTATGGGGCATATTTATGAAAATTGTGGCACTGGGGAGAGTAATAAGTCACCTTTCTGCACTGCCCTGCGTCACAGGGAAAGGGCAGGAATGCACCATATGTAGCCAATACAACACATTCCTGTCCTCTTCCCTTGCGCTGGTGCCGGTTTGACAGCCTAGTGCCAAAGCATGCATCCTTGCACCTTGGTGCAAGGGTGTCTGTACTGTAGGCAGGATTGATTTTGTGCAGGAAGGGACACCTTCCTGCACAAAAACAATTCTGAGAGGCTTTTTACTCTTTCTATGTGTGCCGCAGAGTGTGGCACACATAGAAAGAGGAAGAAACAAGGAGAAATAAAGATATTTCTCCTCCTTAAGTCTCTACTGGGGAGGCATATTTGGCGCATTCCCAGGTTTACCAGGTTTGGTAAATCTGGGAATGCGTCAAAAACCATGGGAGTTGCATGGGAACACCCACGCAACACCCATGTAATGCCTCCCTGACGTAGAGTAAAGCAACACAGGGATTTGAGGTGCGTTGCATTACTCCATATTTTGAAGCCATGGTGAAAGAGCTACGGAAACCGGGCCATAAATATGGCCCTATATTTTTTCAATATGACAAAAAAATTGTCAATTGAACATAGACAAGATATCCTTTCTCTTTAATCATGTGTGCATAGGCTTCACATCTTTCATTTCACTGTTCATTCCACCTTCTTTGTTATGTGTTGGCATGCTTATTGCTTATGAATATGAGCACTACTGCTTTAATAATTATATCTAATTTCTAGTCCCTTTCTCTCAGGAGGGACGAGGGACTCAACATTATATTTCAGCTATTTTAAAGTTCGGTTGTTAGCCTGACGAGGTTCACTTGTCCTGAGGAGATGCATGGATGTTTATCCACAAGGGGTGAAACATTGACTATTTAGTCCAGTGGACTCAATCTAGGCATAATATTTTAAAACTCTTGACAGTTACTGCCTGTTGTTCTTCTACATAATATGATTCAGCCTTGGCACTATGACTGCTCCAATTATGGACACTCACTCACTTTTTATTCTGCACCGTGCCTTCAGCACTGCATATCCTTTATACTTCCCCTTTCGAATTAATGTACACATATGTGAATATACTCAACATGCTGGTACTAAAAACTTAAATATTATGAACTATGTCTAATTTCGGTCTCTCTGTGTGATACGTTCAAATTATGTAACTATTTTTTAAAGAACGGTTATTTACATATACAAGATCCTGAAAGCAAATGTAGGCTTTATTTGGATTTTTGATTGCTGCAAAAAAAAATCCTGTCTTCTCTGTTTAGAGTGCATAGAGGTCCTATCCACTATAAATGGGGCAGACAGGACAGACAAGGGGGCATATTCTCAAGGACTTATCGCCGATTTATCAGCACTTTAGCACCGCAAAAGTGGCAATAGATTTATCGCCCTATTCTCAAGCTGGTGCAAACTGCCGACATCGCCAGTTTACCAGCGATATCTGCCGCAAAAAACATCACCACGGATGAGTGCGACAACTAACGCTAATGATATGCAGAGTAGGCGTTCCCGTGCAAAAACACACGAAAACACCACTTCGCGATATTCTCAATGACCAGCCAGATCTGCGAGGCGAACCAAGATAAGGCGCATTAGCAGCAGGGACTTAACACCTGCCTTTTGCTGGTGTTAAGCAGGATGACTACCTGCAGTATGAAAGGGAGCCCAGCCCAGAGCCACATCTGAAGACCAACAGATGCCATGGAGCCAATGATCATGCAGCTCGGAGAACCAAGAGGGCCACAACACCCACCGCCACCACTCCCAGGCCCCCCCCTGGACCACCCCTCCGGATTACCACCTAGGCAGTGCAGGACAGCGGACGACCCTAAAACGCACCAGCCCCAGAGACTCAACGCCAGAGGAAGCCATTGGCCAACACAGGCTCAAAAGGACAAGCATTCACCGCATCCTGACCCACATTGCCCACAGGCTGACAGTACCAACACAGCTGACAACCTACATCCCCCGCAGACAAAGCTGCTGGCTGCGCTGCACCTGTTGGCCCCTGGTACCTTCCAACCAACAACTGCCGGAGTCGGAGGAGTCTCACAACCAGCCCCATCAAACTACCTCACATATGTCATGGATGCATGTCCACAAAAGCAACGGCGGGCCCCTGTATCTGCACCACACAATAGTTCCAATTCATAGTGCACCTGCACAACCAACCCCAACGTCAGCCGTGCAAGACGCCTCCGTGCCCCAGACCCAAGATCGTAGTAACCAAAATGTGGGTGCGCCAGGTCATGAAGTCCAGTAGTCAACAGGGGTGTAAAAACAGAACTTTATTACAAATACACAAACAAACAAAACGAAAAGCTCAGCCAACGCTTTCCATTCCCAACAGGGAACTTCAACAGGGCAACGTGTCTTCAGAAACCTGTGGGAGAAATGGTGACAATGGTCAAACTTCCGTAAAGTCACATGCCCAATCTGGTACAGTGTACTGCACTTGGACAAACCGGAATGCTCACAGGCATGACAAACCATGCATGAGAAGACCGTAACAGAAGTTCGTGTGGCCGTAACCGTCGTAGGAATGAAGAGGAAGGTAACGACCACATGAACTGCTGTTACGGTCACATCATGCAGGACTCATCATCCCTGAAAGCATCACGGTGTGTGTCAGCTCGATACCCCTTCCCCTCACTCCCCCTACACTGCGCAGGAACATCTTGAGACCACGCAAGGGAACTACGCCATAGCTGGTGTCACGCACGTGTTGGGGGCAATTCACAGCACACGTGTATGACTTGTGCCCCCTGCCGACACTGCACACAATCACCGCAACAGCAACCACACGCATGCCATCACTATGCATACAAAAGTGGACCACCGTGGCCTGCCCACTAATGTCGTCGCAAACCCCGCAGGCAGTGTGCATCATTCCCACATGTCCGCAAGTCCGCCACCAACCAGCGCTTTGAGGATGGCCCCCATGGAAATGCACTGCCAGTACCAACTGAACACACCACACACCTCAACTCCACAATCCCCCAACTCACAACTGTGGGAATGCACACGTCACAAATCCAGCACCAAAGTGACTACTGCGTGTGTCTCAGTCTCCGCCACAACCTGTCCATAGGCCTACACACACGTGGCCGACCACCTTCAATGGGCACATTCACACTGGAGACGAGGTGGCTACGTCCCAAACCAACCAGCGCACATCACGATCATCGCATGCAGGGTCGTGTCAGCAAGGGAGGCGTTCCCCACTCAGCCAAGAATCCGCCACCATGACCGGTGGTGCCTGCGCAAACCTGTGTGCCTGCTGCACCCCACCCCTGGTCCCCAGAACGGTCTGCCGCTTAGCGATGACTGGCCGCCCCTGCGCACCCAGGCCTCAATGCTCACCTGCCACCACCGGCGTGTCTCCAAGAGGGCCCTCCACGTGCCGGTGCAACCTCCTCAGCCGGTTGCTGGCTTCAGCGCCACAGGCCCCCATCACACCCTGCGGCACCGCACCATGGAGTAATGTGTGTGCTGACTGCTGCCTGCGCGTACACTGCGGTCCAGCAGGGCACACTGTTCAATATGAGTCTTTATTCGCTGGATGCCGCATCGAGGCCAACGCATCATCGCAGGCTGCACACCGGCTCAGCTCTTCAAGTGCCACTAACTCTGTGCAACGCAAGTCATCGTCACGTGGCGGTAGGCCCATGCCGGCCGCAGTGCATCAGGTGCCACCAACTCAGTGCACCACAAGTCATCGTCACGTGGCGGTAGGCCCATGCCGGCCGCAGTGCATCGGGTGCCACTAACCCAGTGCGCCACAAGTCATGGACCCTTTATGATTGGGTCGCGTGGTGCGGACGCCATCATGTCATCTCCGGCAGTGGGGAATGTGATGTGCTAGGCCCCTTTTATTGGCAGGGTCACATGTCCTGTGATGCCTGTGCTGGATGGGTGTGGTGTGGGTGTTAACCAGCCCTCAGGGAGTGGCTGTGGCATGCTGACAACTAGACTAGTGATCAACAGATCCCTACAGGGAAGACCTGGGAAATGTAGCTTTGTCCCCCCCCTCTGAGCGTAAGCGGAGTTGACTGGCCTGGCGTATGGCAGGCCAGCGTAGGGCTGGGAACAATGGGCCCGGGGCTCTGTTGTAGTGTCTACGCCACCCGGACTGCAATCGGCAATGTTGCACCCTGTGACTCAAGTCCCACGACATGAGCAACATGAACGTAAGGGGGAATCACTGACCCTACATTCATCCATACTCTCATACTTGAATGATCAAAGACATGAAACATCTGTGCAATTCTGAATGTTTAATTCACATCCAGTGGAGTGTTGCAGCTGGAGCAGTACAGGGCCATGCAAACCCCACTTCACATTATTGGCCCGTGGAGGGCCAGCCAGAGTCCTTCAGGGAATGACAAGTACATCGGAAGAGGAAGAGTTCAATCCGCAGTCTGATCGCTGTGTCATTGGTAACCAAACAGAAAATGGCAGTCCATGTCGAGGTCCAAGGTGAGTGTCGTAGAGTGTATCGGGGGACAGTGGAAGGTGATGATGCAAAGGGCAGAACCAAGCAGAAGCAGGCCATATGGCGGAGATGAATGCTACTGCCTCCTCCTTACCAGTAAGATTGATTCACCCGCATCTTCGTCCTCTGATGTCACATGTGCCTCACACGTGGGTGGTGGTGGATTGCCTGCCGCACTGTGTTCCACTGACACATCGGGGGCCGGAGGTGGATTGCCTGCTGCACTGTGAGGCACTGACACATCAGGGGGCAGAGATGTGGATGTAGAAGCAGCAGCAGCATTTATCTGCGCAAGGCCTTGAGGCAGCAATGCCATGACGATGTGCTGCTGGGCATGGAAGGTCCCAGCCACAACTTGCTGGTGTGCAGCCGTGGCTGCCATTCTTTCCGCCATCATCTGCTCCAAATTCTCCATGAGCCCCCGCATCTGTCCCAACTCTCGGCTGACATCGCTGGAGCCACTCTGACTGGACAGTTGTTCTTGTCTCAGTATCATGACTCCAGCGATGTCAGCCATGGATCGTTGGAGAGCATGGAGCAGACTGTGGGTGTCCGTTAGGGACTGTAAGTGGTTCCTGATGGGAATCAGACACCCATGTATGGTATCAAGTTTGGCTGCCATGAGGTCAAACCCCACCCGCACCTGATCATCCATCTTCTCCTGGACCTCTAACACACGGCGTTGGAAGGCCATGTGTTGTTCGTGGGGGTCCTGGGAGACAGTGGGGTGGTAGGTGCTTCCTGCTGTGTGGTCTGTGCAGGAGGTGGGGTCTCCTCTATGCAGCTGGGCTGCCCTGCTCCTGGAGGTGGGGTGCCGAAGCTGTCAATGAGGATTTGGAGGGCTTCAGTGTCGATGTTGGGGATGTCCTCATCGTCATCAGTGAAGAGTTGTTGGGGCTGCTCTGCAGGAGGTGTTGATGCTCCCTCTGCAATGTGAAGGGGAGATGCAGTGTTACATTGTGTTCACATGTATGTTGACGCATTGTACAAGTTCACATGCAGACTGCATGACAATGTACATTGTGACTGTTTAGGAGGAGCTGCCTATTTGATGCGGGACAGTGGGCATTTCGTCAACATCACGGATATGTGTTTGTACTTGTACATTGACATCTCACATTTTCCTGCTGTGCCAAATGTGCTTGGCCAGTTTCTACACACAGGCGGCTTCTGTTGTGTCCTCTGTCCTGTTGTAAACATGTTGCAGTTTGTACCACATTGTTGTCGATGCTGATGTGCTCTGAATGTCATGTGTGTGTGCTGCATTTTGGGAGAGTCGCCCCTGCAGCTTTGATTTTGCTGCCCCATGTCCCTTTCAGGCGGTGTGCTTTTGACTTCTGTGCCCATACAGTACTGAGATGTTGCAGACTTGGGTGAATTTGGGTCTTGGTGGGAGTTGGGACTCTGGGTCATGGTTTGTCTGCAGATGTGTTGTTGACGTCAGGGGTTGTTTGTGCAGGTGGATGAGTCAGAGTGTGACCTGCTCCTTTAGGGATGTGGTCCACACTCAGCTACCTCAGTGTGGTGGCGTGCACCATGTCATGATGAACGGACAGCAGCCGTGCTAATCGTCATGCAGTGTCACTTGCATTGTCAGTGTGGTTCACAGACACGCCGCTTTGCTGGGTTTGGCACATGTGCATGGGTTGGTTGTGAGATTGGTGATGTGTGGGAAGGGCCCCCTCTGGGCACATAGTCGACGGGGGCCTACTTGCTGTTTCTAAGTGTGCTGCAGTGTGCCAAGGAGATCAGGGACATGATCCAGAGTCATTGTGGGTGTGCAGTGTGCTCTACTTAATTGTGCATGTGTGCCATTGTGCCCATCTCCCAAAATTGACTGGTTGTGGTCATGGACTTGTTATTCTGCATTGAATATAAAGCTATCCATATTCTCTCCTGCTACATTTCCACGCAATAATTTCAATTAGGAGCAGGTGCTAAACAGGAGCATACAGGTCAAATTGTCCTTGCGTTTGTGATCTTGCCAACCCTGTGAAGTTGTGCTTATAATTGTCATGTCAATAGATACGTCATGTTTGTTTTCACTCCTTTCCACAGAGAGAACTAGAAATATCCAGGGGCAGATTTGCTGATATTTCACGCAATGGAGCAAGGCAACTTGCTGTGTGCATTGCATGAAAGGGAGAGAGCAGAAATGTGCCAAATCTGCTGATATATGCTGCACTTCAGCTCTCTTCTAGTGCCGCCACACTGTGTGCTGACTAGGGCCAACACAGGCAAACTTGCACTATGCTGCAAGGGTGCCTGCATTACAGGCAGGATTGTTTTTGTGCATCAAGGCATTCCTGCCTGCACAAAAAACAATCCTGAGAGCATACAGGTCAAATTGTCCCTGTGTTTGTGATCTTGACAACCCTGTGAAGTTGTGCTTATAATTGTCATGTCAATAGATCCATCATGTTTATTTTCACTCCTTTCCACAGAGAGAACTAGAAATATCCAGGGGCAGATTTGCTGATAAGTCACGCTATGGAGCAAGGCAACTTGCTGTGTGCATTGCATGAAAGGGAGAGAGCAGAAATGTGCCAAATCTGCTGATATATGCTGCACTTCAGCTCTCTTCTAGTGCTGCCAGACAGGCAAACTTGCACTATGCTGCATTACAGCAAGGGTGCCTGCATTACAGCCAGGATTGTTTTTGTGCATCAATGCATTCCTGCCTGCACAAAAATCAACCCTGAGAGGCACGTTCCTCTTTCTATGTGTGATACAGAATGCAAAGGGGAAAATTTGACCTATATATTTTAGCCTTGCACCTGCTCTTAAGTGGAATTGTTGTGTGACAAAGGTGGAGGAGAGGATATGGATGTTTTTATGTTTAACCACAACCAGTCTATCTTGTTGCAAATGCACAAATCGTGAATTTTCACATTTCAGGATAGTAGATCTGTAAGCCATATCTGGCCATTTCAAGGGGTTGTTGCTAGTTTATTAAGAATGCATCTTAGTTAGAAACAGAAAGTAGCAAGGAGAAATACAAATATTTCTTCTTGTTAAAGCCTCTTTTGGGTAAATGCACCATTTTGGCACAAACCCATGTTTACAACTCTTTGTAAATCTGAACTTGCTGCAAAATAAATGAGTGAATACACAGGAAATGCCCATTCTCCACCCATCTAACGCCTACTTAATGCAAAGTAACTCAAGGTAGTGCTATGTGCTGTGCTGTGTATTTTGAATTTGATAAACCATGCAAAGCCACTCAAATTGACTTTGCATCAACGACTCAATGTAAAGTAATGCAAAGCAGCACTATGTCTTGCTTAGTGTTAGTTTGTACTTACTAAACCATGCAAAGCCACACAAATTGACTCTGCATGACTTAATAATACCAAAATGGTTTGATGAAACCCTGATGCAAAATCTTAGTAACTTTGGGCCCACCTTCATGCTAGAAGTCACTGAAGATAGACCCAATAAATGTCAGCATTCCAGCTTTGAAAATTAGGCCTGGAATCAGTGGTGGCTGCAGTCTCAGTGGGCCATAATCCTCAAGATGCTCAAAGATTCAATGAATATGCATGAATTGGGTGTTCACCTAACTCTTGGGGAGGCTCATTGTTCATGGTCCCAGTGACCCTGGACTTTCATGGAGGCTCATTGTTCAAAGGTGTGCACAACAGCCTCCGCCACAACCTCTGCGACCCATGTTCCTTCACTTTGAATCTCTTTGTCTGTAGTTGACTTATGCCTATACTGTATAAGCAAGAATAGAGAAATACAGACAACATACTTTGGGGCCGATTCCGATTCAGTCCTGAAATCACTCCGACCGAGCCGGACCCGGAGAGATTTCCGACCGAATCGGACTCTGGCAGCCCGACCGAACGAGTACGATGCGTACGCATGCAATCGGACTCGCATCGGGTCGGACTCCCACTGAAGTCAATGGGAGCCGGTCGCACAACGCGTACGCGGGCTCCCATTGACTCAATGGGTGCGAGGCGAACAAGGGCGCCCCCTACAGCGGGTACGCGTCGATGCGAATCGCGCCGTACATGCACAGGTAGGGGGGACACGTACAGGGGGGTCCGACACGGACCCCCAAAGTCCGGCTCTGACAGCTCTTTCGAGCCGGACAGCGCGAGTCGGTCGGACTGCTTGAGGCGCGCATCGTACTTGCCCGGCCGGGGAACGTCTCCATTGCACGGTGCGAGTCGTGTCCGTGCAAGTCGGTCGGAGTGAGTTGGACCCGCATACGAGTCGGTCGGCGATTTCCCGTGCGCTCGCATCGTACTCGCTCGCCCGGACGCACGTACGAATCGGTCGGGAAAGAGGGCTCCGAATCGGATCCGGTTAAGCCGAATCCGATTCGGTGCCCTACCGGCCGAGATCGGAATCAGCCCCTTTGTATTTATTTTTAATACAATAGTGAATACAATATTCCCAGTGCAAGTTTCCATGAAAATAATTACTGCAGGAAAAACAATGAAGCATGGTTGAACGGAGAAATATTTTTTTCAATTACTTGTTTTTAACAAAACAAATCTACTAAGATATTATTTTAAATAATAAATATAAACATGAGGTGGTTGTAAAACAGTTCAGTGGTAGGATTGGCTTCAGCAGTGTTGTCTGTGTATGTGTGGGTGTAAGCATGCAACACAGATTTGAATGTCTGCACTGTTGATTCAACCTTTCATCTTCAATTTTATAAAATGAGCACATTTCAGTTGAGTAACAGTCACACGTTAAATTGCAAGAGGCATAACAAATTGCCTTTGTTCTCTTTGCAGAGAAAATCTCTAATTTTATAGAATGCTGCAAAATTTGCAACCTTCTTCCTTCTTGATGAAACATCAGAAGTAAACAACAGCACACCATAGTGATGGTCCTCGGAAAACTCACCCACCCTGACAGACCATGCACAAAATCTCTGCATCATACTGGACTCATCTCTCACTATGAACCACCAGATCAATGGCGTATCCTCTGCCTGCTTGAACACCCTCCACATACTCGGAAAAACGTTCAGATGGATCCCCTCTGAATCCAGAAAAACAGTCTTGCACGCCCTCATCACTAGCAGACTGGACTAAGGCAACGCCCTCAACGCCGGAATCAACAAACAACTCCTTCACAAGCTCCAGACCATCTAGAACGCCACAGCTAGACTGATCCTAGGAATCCCTCGTCACAACCACATCACCCAACACCTCCACGATCTCCACTGGCTCCCCGTCAAAGGAAGAATGACCTTCAAGCTCCTCATGCACGCATACAAGGCCCTCCACAACATTGGACCAGCATACCTAAACTACCGCCTTTCCTTCCACGCACCCAGAAGAAACCTCTGTTCAGCTGAGCTCTCTCTGGCCACCATTCCACACATCTACAAGACAAGAATGGGTGGAAAGTCCTTATCCTACATCGCAGCCATGACCTGGAATGACCTCCCCCTCCACATCCGGCAAAGCCCTACACTGCTCCAGTTCAGGAAGGACCTCAAGACCTGGCTCTTCAGATGGCCACAGCAGCCTATGGAGCCCCCCCCCCCAGTGCCTTGAGACCCTCATGGGTGAGTAGTCACGCTTTACAAACCCCTGATTGATTGATTGACTGATTGATGGAGCGGGATATGCTGGTATGGTTTGGGCCTCCGCCTGGCAACTCTAATGGATGTAACACATATTGGAGGCAACTCACAAAGGTATTGTGGCAGTCTAAATTTGTATTAAAATAATGGCGCCTAATTTAGGTTTGCTTTAGTTAGCATAACTAGGCTGCACTAGACCACATTATAATAGAGTGCATGCTTCCTTTTCTGTGAATAACTGTGAACCCCATGTTTCACTGTGCTTTCAGAAAATAATTTTAAGTTCAGCTGCAAACCATGGTCTCTATTTACATTCAATAAAATTGTGTTTAATTACAAAGTATCTTCTGATGTTGCAACATTGCAAGGCCGCTCTGCTGAGCTTCCATTAACAGGTTATTTATGTGCCACAACAGTTAATTTATTTCTTGTGATTTGCATGAATAAAATATAGGATATCTTCAGTACAACAAATTATGTGCTCTATTAGCTAATGAAAAAATGTACCAGTATGAGTTATTTTAAATTAATAATGTGATGGTGCTGTGCAAGTAGCATTTTTCATTTTTGGGAAACAGCCAGACATTCTGCAAACTTTAGAGAGCTGTCTGATCATTCTGCTTGTTGCTAAGAAAGGGCTAGATGCTTGTGGTCTTTTTTGTATTTCGGCCTACTTACTGTTTACTGTTATTAATAAGATTAATTGCCACTGCACATCTTCATGTGTTCTTGTTTATTTTCTTAAAGGCACATTGCATTTTTTCATTTATTATTTTTGTTTCTGCAAATTCCCTTAACCTTATTGATTTTTGGTTTCTGTTAGTGATACATTTATTTGAATACATTTACAAATACTGAGAACTGGAAAGCCATGTTGTGCGGGTGTTAGAGATTTTGTCTGAGCATTAAAGTTCAGGATTCTCCCTTTCCTGCCCATCAACACACCTAAATTGATTAGGGTTGGAGTGTCAACAGGATTTTCAGCTTTAAGCATATGTTAATCGCTGAAAAATGCTTTAATTTACACCTTCTGGGATTTCACAAAAATAAGTGAGTGGAACAAGGCATGATTAGCCTTGCAAGTTTGTGAATGTCCACACATTTGTGCAACAGTAAGGAATAAGAAACTCTGATCTGACCCTTTCTGCCAAGGGCTAAAGTAACTCCTCTTCCAGGATGAGAAAGGCACATCCATCCGTGGAGAAGATGTGGAAAAGTAGGTTCTCCATAGGAAACAATTTTTTCCTGTGAAGAAACAGCAAGAAATGAAAAAGTGAAATTCAAAACTAGGTGCCATTTTCTCAGTTTTATGTTATCAACTTCACACAGTGGGTGTTGGAAGGTAGTTTATTAGTAGGTGCAGGTAGATCCCTACAGCTAGTAATACCACCACAATCACAAATAAGGTCCAATCAAGTCTCAACCCTTGGTGGCTTGGATGACGAGCAGTCAGGCTTAACTTAGGAGATAGGGGTGTAAAGCATTTAATACCACCAAAAGAGTAAATTAATAAGACACAAAATGGCATAAAAACCAACACCAATTTATAAAAATCGGGATATATTTTTATCTTTACAATGACACCAATACAACAACAATCCAATTTAGGGGACCGTAGATATGAATTATTAAAGATTAAATGTGAAAATGTGCTTTCGCCTAAAAGTGAAAAGCACCAATGCTATCTGGTCACACTGGACCAGCACAAAGTCAAAGTTTCAGGCCAACCACTATGAAATGTTGGTGGGCTACGATGAGCAGTAGGGCCCAGTCAAGTTTTTACCTTCTGACTTAGGGCTTGATTACCAGTTGGCAATAAGGGAAATGTCATCAAAACGGCATCAGAAACCCTGCTACCTAGTTAGCAGTCTGCCCGCTGTATTGCAGTGTTGGCGATTTGCAGAACGAAAGACTGCCAGAGCACCACCGCCACAGCCAGCCATTTGCTGACTGCCTTGACGGTGGCATGGGAAAAATAGCTTTCAGAGGGTGGTACAGACATGTTCACTGTCATCAGAATTACGAGTTGGCTTTCCGATGAGCCGACCATGGCGGTAAGACCGCTTGGTTCAAGTCGACGGAATCGAAGGAATTGGGGTGCATACTCACCCATTTCCTTTACTTACCTTCAACCTCCCATTTGGACCTCTTCCTCCAGTCCTCCAGGGCCCCCTTCCCAAGATCATCTTGGCCCCATCTGTTTTTCAGTATTTACCCATTCACTGGACTGGGCACATATGGTCCGGATTCCAGCAATGGGAAAGTACTGATAGTAGGTATTTATTTACATGTGTCATGCATATGTGTACATTAAACACATGTGCAGTCAAAATATACACACCTGTATTGGCACATATGAAAAAATATTCCCCGCCATCAGAAGCACCCCTCTAGCCCAGTGGTGACGTTGTACTTTGGCTGGCGGGAAACCGATGCTACAGCGGTCTTATAGTGGTAAGACTGCCAAACTGAAATCAGGCCCTTATCACTTTTGGAGCTTTTTCTCTCGACCTCGAGAGATCTCCTTGGGCGACCCAGATTTCAGTTTGATTACAGCTGCCTGCTGCAGCACGATGCCTCAGTGAGTCCTGGAAGTCTTTGTCTTCGTCATCAAAGAGCTCTGGAACTTTCAGCGGGGCAAACCTGCACAGTCAGGTCGATTCACGGTTCAATGTCGCTAGCTTGACTCTCGTCATTGAGGTCGGTCTTCGTACGGAGCTTTTTACAAAAAGTTATCAAAAAGTTTCCAATCTTTCAGAGGAGATGATGCAGGTGATTTCTTCCAGCCATATTCATCCTGTTGTTGATCAGGGAGTCTACTACTTGATCATTTAAGACAGGCAAAGTCCTATTTTGTAAAATCTTTAAAGTGCAGACGGTGGAGTCCTTATGAGTGCTGTCCTCTCTTTGTGCAGTCCAAGGGTCCAGCAGGGCAGGCTTTCTGCTCCAAATGTTTCCAAGCAGGGATTTGAGGTGCTTTGCAGCTTTCCCATATTTATTGCAGATTCTGGTCTGGCAAGAGGGGTGCACCCCCAAACAATGGGGTTCAAATTGCCACCCTATATGATAACCACTTCCTTTGAAGTGTGGCATATTTTTGTCCCAGAATGCACATAGCAGTCCAAATCAAAATGGAGAAAATCTCTCCTGGGAGTTCAGGTCTGGCTAACCCACAGATGTGGCTACCTTTTCCCTTCATTCCCCTTCCAGCCCATCTCCTAATCTAATTAGAGGGGCTCCTATCTGGCTGGGGGTGGGCCTGGTTCCAGTGCTATCTTTGCTTCTACCTGTGAAGACCAGAATGGCTACACATCCCCCTTCCTGTCCTGGCTTCTGCCAGCAGGAGATTTCCCACCAGAGGTTTTCAATGTTTTAGCCCAGTCCACTTCACATCTATTCAGGATCAGCTTGGTTCTGCCTGTCAAAGGCTGGCCAATCAGAAGAGCTGCTATAGGGTTGCTTTAGGTAACTTCAGGAAAGCAAGTTATAAAACTGCTTTACTGCAATATTTATAATAAATTTGACCTTGGCAAGTTGTTGGGTTTATTGTAACTAATATTTTTATGCTTTGAATTAATGTTCTAGCTTACTCCTGTCAAAAGCTAGACTTAATTAACGTTTAATAAAGCCTTCGCATGTTCGCCTATGGAGCTAGCAACACTATATTGGGGAAAAATGAAATTAGCAGTTTTTCCCTTACCAGGGCATATGAAAAATATTTTATAATGTCCCTGCTTTTAATGACAAGGCACTCTACCCTTAGGACACCTAGGGCATACCTTGGGGTGAATTATATGTAATAAAAGGTAGTTTTAGACTTTGCAAGTACTTTTTAATGTCAAATTTGACATCTTTTTATTTTAAAACCAGCCTGCAAGGCAGGGTTGGCTTTAAAATGACAGCAGACACTACAGCAGTGCATTAAATCCACTGGGGTTTCTAAACCTACTTGCCCTAACATGCACTAGGGACGTACAGGTAGGGTGTACTCTGAACCAATGACATTACACCTAATTTCCACATACCTTTTAAATAGAGCACTGAACCAGAGCCTGGTTAGCAGACCCCAGGGCACAATCAGAGTCAGTAACCACCACTATCAGTCAAACAAGCATTTGCAATGCAATAGGTCTTGCATTACTGAAAGTTTGAGCTATTGGCGTTACATTATTATTTACATCACCAATAGCTCAAAAGTTTGGTATTGCGAGATTTATTGCATTACAAATGCTTGTTATCAGATGATCCCATGCCAGTTACCTTGCTGACAGCTCTTCTTCCTGTAGGATGGTGTTTGGCACCGCTGCTCCTGGCTTCTCCCACCAACGTCCACCACCAACTCATCAGAGAAACGAGGAAAAAAGCGATCGAAGACAGAATCTCCACCCACGCGCACACCACTGCAAGGAACTCTTCAGCATCATCAAGGAGTTTGCCCAACCCACCAGCGAGTCTACTGACATCCCTCCCTCACAAGACCTCTGCGACAAACTCAGCACCTTTTTCCACCACAAAATCAAGAGCATCTACGACAACTTTGACGAAGACAACCAACACACTGAACCCTCACCAACCACCCCCGACACCCGGAAACCAGCGATTGACAACTGGACAGCCCTCACCACCGAAGACACACTGAAGACAATGAAGTCAATCCACTCAGGGGCCCCCACGGACCCCTGCCCCCACCACATCTTCAACAGAGCCGGCGACACTATCGCACCCATGCTCCGCCACACCATCAACCGCTCCCTGGCGACCGCCTCGTTCCCCGACGACTGGAAACACACCGAGGTCAACCCCCTCCTGAAGAAAACCTCAGCGGACCCCACCGACCTCAAAAACTACAGACCCATCTCCCTGCTCCTGTTCCCAGCGAAAGTCATCGAGAAAGCCATCAACAGCCAACTTGCCACATTCATCAAAGAACACAACATCCTCGACTCCTCCCAATCCGGCTTCAGAAAAAACCACAGTACGGAAACCGCCCTCCTCGCCGCAACAGACAACATCTGCACCCTACTAGACAAAGGAGAAACAGTAGCCCTCATCCTCCTCGACCTCTCAGCGGCGTTCGGCACAGTCTCTTACCGCACCGCACCCTAAAACGCAGGCTCTACGACGCAGGAATCCAGGAAACCAGGACAAGGCCCTCGACTGGATCCGCTCCTTCCTCTTCGGCAGAACGCAGCGGGTCAGACTCCCCCTTTCCTCTTGGACCCTACACCTACCACCTGCGGAGTCCCCCAGGGCTCCTCCCTGAGCCCGACGCTCTTCAACGTCTACATGGCTCCACTCGCCCCCATCGTCAGAACCTACGGACTCAACATTGTGTCATACGCAGATGGCACCCAACTCATCCTCTCCCTATCCAACACACCCAACACCGCCAGACACAACTTTTGAGAAGGCATGGAAGCCATCACCAAATGGATGAAAAACAGCTGCCTACAACAAAACACCAACAAAACAGAAGTACTAATCATTGGCCCAAACCCCGATGCCTGGAGCGACACCTGGTGGCCCCCCACCCTTGGAAACCTGCCAACCCCCACGGACCACGCACGCAACTGGGGAATCATCCTGGACTCCGAGCTCAAAATGGACCGCCAGATCAACTCCGTTTCGTCTTCCTGCTTCCACACCCTCCGCCTCCTTCCTAAGACCTTCAAATGGATCCCCCTCGAACACAGAAAGACCGTCACTCACACCCTGGTCACCAGCAGACTCGACTACGGCAACGCACTCTACGCCGGAATAAACAAAAACCTCACCCGCCAGCTACAGAACATCCAGAACGCTGCGGCAAGACTGGTCCTCAACCTGCCAAAACACTGCCACATCTCCCAGCACCTGCGCACACTCCACTGGCTCCCCGTCGAGGCGAGAATCACCTTCAAGATACTCACCCACGCACACAAGGCCCTCCACGGCACCGGACCAGCATACCTGAACAGCTGACTCAAATTCCACGCACCCCAAAGGACCCTACGATCAGCCCAGCTCTCCTGCGCCATGGTCCCCTGCACCAGAAAGACCAGATCGGGAGGCCGATCCTTCTCCTTCCTCGCGGCCAAAGCATGGAACGCCCTTCCGCTCCACCTCAGACAGACAACATCGCTCCCCATCTTTGCAAGAAACCTCAAAACCTGGCTCTTTGACAGACCCCCTCCTTGATGGAATGGAACCTGCACCCCCCCTACCCCTAGCGCCTTGAGACCCTTACAGGTGAGTAGTCGTGCTCTAACAAACCCCTGATTGATTGATTGATTGATTGATTGATTGCTGCTGAGTAGTGGGGGCAGGGAGAGAGGGTGTCATGTGAGTCCGGGGATGCAGCAGTGCTGGAAGGCATAGAGCATGTCCGCTACTATGAAAGTGAAAGTGTGGTATGGCGCGCTGTTAAAAAGCAAGAAATTAATGTTTATAAAGTAGTTTGTGATGAGCCGCACAAAAGAAAACAAAAGCGTGGCCACCATTTTAAGTATCCAGCTACTATGTAAGTGAACGCGCAGTATGGTGCGATTAAAAAGTTGTTTTTGGAGAGCTGCGAATAGGAAAACAAAATTGCAGCCGCAATTTTACATATTAAGCGTGGTGTGCATGCTACTATGAAAGTGAAAGCACAGCATGGCGCGCTGGCAAAAAAGGAAAACAATGAACAAAAGATAAATGCAGCCGCCATTCCAGCTAAGGCGTGCCACACTGGTTAAATAAAAAAATAAAAAAAGTGCTGTGGGAAAGCTGTCCTTCCTGAAACATCAGTCAGGAGAAAACCATTTAAGAAAATAGTGCTCTGAGGCTGTAATTAAAACATACCGAGTAACAACACATGTAACAAGGGGTGTCCTTATGGGAGGTTACAGAGAGAAAAGGCGGTAACTAAGGGTGCTGCTAAGCCTAATGACCAATGAAAAGCCCCCATTTACAAAGGTCAGTGGCAGGAGACAATTAAAAGATGGGCGAAAAGTTGGCGGAGCTTCAGGCCCATATCCTGAATACAGCATGTCTTGAAGAGACAGCGCAAGTGCTGGCTAGACAAGACCTAAAAATGGGGTTGATCAGGGCAAAAAGGATGACTTTCCCACAGAGGGGAAATTGGAGCCTGGGAACATGTAATGCAACAATCTCAGTAGTTCGTCAGGAAATTTGTCCCTAGTGCAACTTTCATGATACACCACAATATGACAAGCAACCCAAGAGTGATTTCACCCTAGTTGAGGCTCTTCAGTCAGGAGCAGCTTGGTTCCAGTGGCACAGTGAGCACGGGGCCCAACTCTGGGCAAACCTGTTACACTTAGTGTGTCATAATGAAAAATACCTAAAAGTGATGGATGAATGCTTGAATTAATCTCTGCTACAAGTAGTTATTCAGATTGCATACGAGTTCAGGGTTTTGTCACCCATCATGCCATTTCAGATTGGATCAAGCCATATGCAAATCAGCCTTGGCCCTGGTCCATTAGGAGCAGTCCAGCCTGAAATGCCTAGCCCTGTCATTTCTGATCCAGAATACAAGCATCACAAAACCAGTTTCACCCTAGTTGGGGATTTTTAGTTGAGTGCAGCTTGGGTCTTACGTGGTATGGTGGGTAAAAGAATGATGAATTGGAATGCTACCCCAAGCGACTGCAAATGAATAGACAGGCATTTCTCCCATCACCATCACCTTTTGTGTGTTTGATGTATTGCCCTTTTGGGTGTTTATCAATTTAGGTCGGGCAGCTGGACCCATGCAGGCCATGAAATATCAAAACATTTCAATAAACCTTGACTCTCCAAAGGGCCCTTAATGGACCAGAACTGTGTAGCTACAGCAGCCTGGGGAGAACTGTTGCACCAGGGTCTGTGACAATAAGGTAAGTAAGCATTGGGAAGGAAGTTGTCCATATAGCATTCAAAGCCCTCCCATGTGGGACCGGCTGATGAGTGAAGGAAGGTACAGGGGCTTTTTGGAGTCTAAATAAGTAGGTCCTCTCCATCATGCCAAATGTGTTCTTGTGTGGTTTCATCAGCTTCCTCTTTTGCTCTGCTTTGCCTGCTAGTCCTGCTTGCAACCAATTGCTTTGTGTCTACACTGCCCTTCATTCCTGCATCCATTTTTCTCCTACTCTTTTCTTGCCCCTTGTTGTAGCTACTTCTATCTCGGTGTGCTCAGGAATCTCCACTATGCTTTCATTCTGCCCATCTCCACCCTCTATCCACTGTCTTCTGTGATAGTGGCAGATCTGTTGTGGGCTTCCAGTAGTTATGTCTGACGGAAAATGTTGGATCAGAGAGGGACAGTCATGTCTTGAGGGAGGGGTGCAGGTGGGTGGTATGGTATGGTCCTGTGAAAGGGTGCAGCATGGCTGAATCTAGAGGGCTACGCAGTACAACATATGTCTCCTAATGTGATCAACTGGACACCTTCCGGATCTATTTTTCTTCCAACGTGTTGCATGCTCTCAGGGGGATTCAATGTCATTTATCACCCTTTCTCTGCCCAGCTCTTGGTTTGGTGGTTTCATATTAATGCTAGGGAAATCATGTCGTACCAAGTCCAGCACTACATTTTATGTTTTAAGCATATTGTGTTTAAACTGACCTTTTAAATCTTGGTCCTTGCACTGCTTCTGTGAGCCCATCTTTGACCTTTCCTCCCCTACCCCACTAATCCCTGTGTACACCCCTTTGTTTTCTCTGTTCCCAATACTCTACTATTTCTACTCACTCAACTGCCTACCCTCCTCCTGCTGTTTTTATCTTTGTTTCCCTACCATCTGTCACTCTAGCTCCTTAATTGCCTCTCTCAAACTTTCCCTTTCTCCTACATTCACCCACCAGTTTCCTCTCACCCTGTACCTAACCCCACTGTCCTCTTTTGCTCTGCTTTTTCTCAATGTTTGTTCCTACTATCTGCCCCTCTCCCTGACACTTACCTTCCTTACTATCCCTTCCAACCTCTATCTTCTCTCTTGCCTAGCCCCACTTCAAGAACACTTTACCACTTCATATTATCTCCACACCTCACCACACCTCAAAACCCCTAATGATTTCCCATTGCTCCATACTATCCTTTTTACCCACATTTTCCCTTCATGAATATCTCTCTTTCTCCCATGCCCTATTCCCAATCCACATACCTCCAATACAACTGAAAGTAAAACACCACAGTGAATGCTTGCCACCCATCACAAAACATCGCAGAATACTCCACCAAGACATCCAAGCACTAGATTATTGGTTCATTGAGCAAAACGACTGTCCCTCAGCCCTCCATGGCAGACAAGACAAACTATAATGAAGCATGCTGGTACAGCACTATTTTTGGAAAATCAGAGACGTTGTTTGGGGAGCACAATGACGTCTGCTTGATCGCTGTGGCAGAAGTCCCCTCCAACTCCCGCCTGGTCAGCATAATGGCAGTGAAGAAACAATTGTTTACCTGGGCAAAGGGGTGAAGGAAAGATGCCAGAATTCACTCGTGGTCAAAATTTACTCTGGAGCTGGCTCGGGAGTAGTTCTTTGACTCATGGATTATGAGTGGTGGTGGCAGCGGGGTTGCGGCTTACCAGCAGCATTTTTGGAGTTGATCGTCAGAAGAGCAGGCAGCGCTCCACAGGCAAAATGCTGCCAAAAGAGAGCAAACATGTAAAGGACCAGGTGGAAACTGCCACTCCAGCGCCAGCATCGTGCTCATCAATCCAACCTATGCCTCGGTGGGGAGCTGCCTCCTGGAAAACGGAGGATGTAGCTGCCCTGGCAGTGGAAAAACTGGGTCAAGAGGTCGACTCCTGGAAGCAAGGTCTGCAGAAGGTTAATGCTGGTCCTGTGGTGCATAGGCAGCCGTCAGTCTCAGAGATCTTCTCTGCGGCTGTACAGGGCTCAAGGCAGTCGCTTAAAGGACTGGAAACTGAGTGCATCCCTGTACTTTCCACGCAAGTCGATCCCCCGAGCAACGTGAAAGTGGGTACATCTCTGGCAGCGGTGAGTAAGGTCACTACGTTACCGCATGAACAAGGATCTGCCTCAGAGAATGGGATAAAGATGTGCATCCTGGCTGCTTTTGCTGAACAAGGCAATGGAATAGCGCCCTCTCGCTTAGAGACAGTGGTAGCCTTGGGCATGCAGGGAGAAGGGGAAGCCCCGGAGATCTTGAAAGAGGGAAACGTAAATTATGAAACTTTTCCACCGGGGGTTGAGGTCAACATCCAGGGAATAAAGACATCTCACCTCAGGTTAGAACCGGGGTCCCCGGATTATGGTGAAAAATTCTTCTCCCTCACAGACAACTCTGAGCTCTCTGGGTTAAGTTCCAGGCCATCGGACATGGAGTCGGTATCTGGATTCTCAGGGGGCAGTTAAGATAGTAGTCCAGGTAAACCAGCTACACAGAAATGTAGGCAGCCCCAAGGAGAAGGGAAAAAATGGAGAGAGAAATCCAGGGCTAGCAGAACTGGGCATGAATCAGACACAAATACTGCTCGGAAATTAAAATGGGACTACCGCGCTACTCAACAGGTGTATAATGAGGATGACAATGATGCTAGCGGGGTATCCTGAAGCAGAGCAGGCGGCAGGTCAGGCCCTACGGAAAGTTCCTCTATAGAGCTCATTTGCTCTACCCTAGATCAAATGCAAGGGGAAGCCCGTATTGAGAACTGAAGGGCCCACCTGGCCACCAAGAAGGTATAGGGGGCAATCTGAAATGTGAGGAAGGTCTGCTCAGAGGTGGCTGAGAGAGTTACCGGGGCAGTGGAGGTGGATGTTGGGATACTGTGGGAGCACAAGGATATGCAGGAGTCTCAAATGAGCGAAGTGATGTGGAAATTGGAAAAAATGTGAGAATTGTCAATGCAGGAATAAACTAAGGATTTTGGGTCTTTCAGAAAATATCGAAGGAAATTACATTAGATCATTCATGGTGAACCTGCTCAAGGGAGCCTTCCCTAAACTCTCCCAATAGGCCTGGGACTCTAAGGTGCAGCGGGTTCATCGGTTCCTGCTGATGCTCAAGAAAAATGGAAATACGGAGCAACCCGAGAGATCTAGAGCGATCCTGGTTTTCTTTGGTAATTTACTTCCTCACCAAGCAATATTTGATAAGGCCAAGCCTGAGGCTCAGCAGTCGTTCGATGGTCAGACTTTCTTTGCTCGACCCAATTTCTGCCAAACTACAGTGGAAAGAAGATGGCGCTTGCGACAGTTGTTCTCACCCCTTCAGAGTTTGGGGTGTGAGGTATTCTTGTTGAATCCTGCAAGGCTCAAGGTCATCTTCAAAGAAAAAGTTTGAACATTCACCTCAGAGATTAAAGCGCAAGAATACTTGAGGGAGATCCCTGGGGGGTCTGGGCAGGGGTAGGGACAAAAAGTGCATTGAGCTTGAAAAACCAAGTGGCTTTGTTAAGTGTATCCTTTGACTGGAGTGAATGATGTATGTGGTAGGTTTCTAGTCCAGTCAAGGATCGCTGATTTACTTGCTATTTATTCACCATGTATCTTTTTTTTGTTTCGAGGTTGGTGGGAGCTGGGGGGCATGGGGCGGTGTACTAGTGGGTGGCATTCTCAGGGTTATACTTACTTGACCTGTTTGCTCGTTGATGGTGGGGAGGAGTCTTGGAGGGTGAGGGTCCAAGGGAGGTGGGGAGATAGGAGCTTTTTGGGGGGAGTTGGATGAGGGGAGGTGGGGGCCTCCCATCATTCGGACAGAAGGCAGACATTGGTAGCGGCGTTTTTGCATCTGTAAATAATGAGTAAGACGCATATTGCGACAATCAATATCTGTGGTATAAATAATCAGATGAAGAGAAGAAGGGTTACAATCGATATGAAATATTTCAAAGCAGATATAATTTGTTTGCAGGAGACGCACATTGAAGGGTCAAGGCAGCATATTTTAGACTCACTGGGGTATCACCTAGTGTGAGCACTTCACAAGGGACACGTACACGAGGGGGGCAATCCTGGCTCAGAAAGGAGGTGGCATTTTTTTGCGCTGTAGGGCTGATAAGTACGGCTGCTGGGCTATTACTGATTGCTGCTTCCCCAATGGGGTCTTCATGCTTTCTTCAATTTATGGAACTGTGCTGGATGACCCAGACATATTCGATTGGTTGGACAGCAAGCTGGCATTATAGCCAATGTCCAATATCATCTGTGGAGATTTTAATATCAATATAAAGAGGGATTACTTGGCTGGAGGCATCAGCCAGTATCAAGGCTTTAAGCTTAAGGTTTTCAGATCACTGGTAGATTTAAGATTGGCCCATGGACTAGTGGATGTTTGGGCGGAAAAATGTCTCTGATCCAGGTTATACATATTATTCAGTGCTGCATCAGGTTCACACAAGGCTAGAATATTTTTTTTATATCTCAAAGCTTGTGACAGGGAAGCTCGATTGAGAAGTACCCAAAGGTTATGTCAGATCACAACCTACTGATTCTGGAGGTGTCACTGACTGATACACCGCACCAATATCAGAGATGGTCCTTCGATTGGGCTTTATTACAGGATGATGAATATATCAGATATAAGTGGGAATGGATTCCTGTTTTCATTGCGGAAAATCTGGACAGTGCCCCAGCAGAGATTGTATGGGATGCCTTTAAGGTAAGTGTTCGAAGGAAAACAGCCCAGTTTGGCCAGACTCGACAAAAGAAAGAAAAGCTACATCTGGGAGACTTGTATAAAGGATTGATGCTAGCAGAGGCTAACCTGGAAAAAGCAGTAAATAGGGGAACCGAGGTCCAGACGGCAAAACAAAAATTTGCAGTCGCTAAACCGGCAATAATAAATCTCTTGATGGAAAAAGCAGCAGATAAATATATGGCACAAAAGCATAAGTATAGTGAACATGGCAAAAGGGTGGGGCACATTTTAGCTAATATGTACTAGGCAACAAACAGCCCACGGCAAAGTTAAAGAAATTCGGGACCCAGATATAGGACTGGTGTCTGAGGGGGAAGGTATGCGGGCTGCTTGTCAAAGATTTTATCAGAAGCTGTATACTGAGGATGTGGAAGTAGGAGCTGGGGACATGTCAGGGTATTTGGAGTTGGCTTTACATGGGAAATTAGATGTGGAAGATCAAGAGCTTCTAGACCAGCCTTTCTCAGTAGAGGAAACTAGAGCTGCTATTTCGATCCTCCCATCCGGAAAAGCAGTAGGAACGGATTTTATCCCTGGGGAATTTTACAAGATCTTATGTCCTAGCCTTAATATTTATATTGTGGACATCTTTCAGAAAATACAAGGAGATGAGGATCCGCCTGAGTTGTGGGCCTCTGCAAACATAGTAGTTTTCCCCAAGAAATGGAAACCCCACAAGAATTAGACTCATATCGACCAATCAAGCTAATGAATGTTGACTCTAAAATGTTTTCAGAAATACTTGCAATGAGGTTATCAGGGATAATCAGCAAGATTGTATCACGTTAGCAGCATGGGTTTATTACCGGCCGGGAGACAACGGATCATATCAGAAGAGTCATTAGCCTGTTAGATGTGCCGGCAGTAACCAGGGACCCTATGGTTTTAATACTTCTCAATGCAGAAAAAGCATTCAAAAGGGTCTTCTGGTCGTATCTTTGGACAATTATGGGTAAAATGGGCATAGGGTTAGGGTGCACACAGGCTATTAAAGCATTATACCGGAATCCAAGAGTTAGGATCTCATTGATGGGAGGGGATTCTGATTCAGTAAAGATACAACGGGGTACAAGACAGGGATGCCCGTGCCACCCATTACAGTTTGCCCTACATATATATACACCCACTGATAAGGAGAATAGAGAATAATACACATATTTTACCATTAAAGTTTCATGGATGGGAAATTAAAATATTGGCATATGCCGATGATGTAACAGTTGTTATTCCAGACCCTGGGAGGGCACTGATAGAAATTGAGAAAGAGGCCTCCAGTTTTGGTAGGTTTTCTGGATATCTGCTAAATCAAGATGAAACTCAAATTATTATCAATAACAATGTGCAATATGAAGACAGACAAGTGGTCTAGTGGGCAACCTATCTGGGAGTCAACATTGTAGCAAATGTAGAGAAAATAGTGGAGACCCTCTAATTAGGAAAACAAAAAGGGATCTCAGACGAATGAACAATTTACAGCTGCCTCTGATAGGGAGGAGTAACGTATTATTATTATTTTTTTTACCCAAAAGCGTTGACATTTTTAGGGCTATCCCTCTTGAGCTAGGGAATCAATGGTTTAAAGCAATAGACAGGATGATTGCAAGATTGTTGTGGGCCTATTTTAGGCCCTGAAGGGCGCTGAAATATCTTACCCTCCCTAGAGAGAGAGGGGGGTGGGCGGTTCCCAATGTCAGACTTTATTATTGGGCTGCAGCAGTGCAACAGATGGCTATCTTTTTACGGATCAAAGAAGAAGCGGTGGTTAGCGAAAACTACTCACCACACCTTATGAGCTGTTGATTGGGGAAGAGACGTGGGGGGGTCTGCTACGGCAGCTAGAATTCGGCTATTTTAAAAAAGTAAGATTCAAAACTCTCCGATGTGTTTTTAAAATCTGGTCTGTGGTTCAGAAGTAAGAGGACATTGGTTGGATTAATTTCTATACCCCTTAACAAAATAATCCTATTTTACCAGATATCTTTTCGGACTCTCATGTGAGATGTTGGAAAGGGCAAAGACCTTTTACTTTGGGGGAATTTTTTTCACGAGAATGAATTGATTACATTTGAGACTCTCATACTGAATTTTAACTTGGAACATAACACATTTTTTAAGTATCTGCAGATCTGCAATTTCCTTAGGAAGAAAGTGGGAGGGGCTTTAGGGTTCTCTATGGCAGAGCGTGTGCAAGTGATAATAGGAAAGCAGACCTCTATAGGGTCACCATATTGGGCTCTCAACAGTTTAATGATAGACGATATGGACAAACACGATAGATGGTGGCAAGAGAAGGTGCAGGCAGGAAAGGAAGTATTCTGTGAATCTCTGGATCTTGCTCAGTCCATACTAATCTCAGCGAACCTGCAAGTCCAGCATTTTAAAACAATCTTTAAGCTGTGTTGTACCCCAGGAACAAATGTGAAATGGGGCGGGTCTTCTGGGTCGCACTGCCCCCGATGTAATCTCAATGGTGGTGATCTGGCACATATGTTTGCAGAATGTCTGGCTTTGGGGGGCTTAAAGGGGAAATTACTGACTTTCTGGAGAAAACGCAAGGCCTAAATATTTATTGACTCCCAACTTATATTATTGGGGGTTCCTAAGGAAATAGTTCCAAGCCATGCACAGGCATTTATGTTTATTGTAATGACAGTTTAAAGATTGTGCCTAGCAATGGCTTGGTAGGAACAATACCCCCTAGGTTCCACCAATGCTTGGCCCGGCTCTTAGCCATGTATTATATTAAAATAGCAGTGTATGCAGGGAAAGGTAAAGCTGCCCATAAATAAAGGGCTAAGAGTGTGGGCACCTATTCATGATTGGATCTCAACAATGCTAAAGTGAACAATGCTAAAGTGAACTGAAATGGAGAGAATGGGGAGGCTGTGGTCGTATTGCTTAAATTATCTAACTGCACTTTACTTGATGAATTATCTACTGTGTATTTTCTCTTTTGTCTGACCTATTGTATTTTTGTAACCATGAGAATTTTTACTCTTGCCATGCCCTGATGGATTTGAATTTATTGTAATATGAAGTATCCCCATGAGGGGGGGGGGTCTTTTTATTAAAATCTAATAAAGAAGTTTAAAAAAAGGAAAATCAGAGACGTTAAAGCAGCTAACATAAAAGGTGAACTTCAAAATTATTTCTAAACCCCTACATTGTTACACTTACAGCATGAGCTTCCTCTTGACACAATGCACTCTCATCATGTCCAACATTTCCCCATGCCTCTCCACACTTCTCGCTCTATCACACCCAGCACTTTCGTCATACTCTGCACTCCCTTTGAAACAATGGTCTCCCATGCCATGCTCTCCTACCCACACAAAATCTCACCTGATTACATTTCCTCTTTCTACATCCAATTCTGTCGTTAGGTCTACAACATTCACTGCAATAGATTTTCAAACCTCTATATATCACATGGAGTATCTTTCTCCACTACACCCTTTTTCCCTTTCTCCTTCCCATCTTCATCTCACTTCTTCTCTATTTTTCTTTCCATATTTCTTCTCATTCAATTTCACTCTTTTTCTGGATGGAATAACGTTAGACCCGAGAGCCTTAGGGTGGTCTTTCTCTGAACATTTTGCCTGCCTCCCTCCATTTTTCTGATCTCGTTTTTCCTGGTATTAGGACTCTGCGCACTTGCCCACTGCTAACCAGTGCTAAAGTGAGTATGCTCTTTCCCCAACAATGGCAATATTGGTTCATTCCCAATTGGCATATTAAGTTTCCTTATAGATCCCTAGTAAAGTGTTACCCCCTATATCCAGGGCCTGTAAATTACAGGCTACTAGTTGGCCTGCAGCACTGATAGCACCACCCACTTAAGTAGCCCTTTAACCATGTCTCAGCCCTGCCACTGCAGAGCATGTGTGTGCAACTTACACTTACATGTTTACCTGGCAAAATAAACTTTTTGCTAGGCCAAAACTTCCATTTTTATACATATACGTTAACTGTAAGGTAGGGGCAGGTCAACCCAGAGGACAGGGTGCAATGTATTTAAAAGGCTGGACATGTACCTTTAGGTTTTACATGTTCTGGTAGTGAAAAACTGCCATAGTCTTTTTTCACTACTGCAAGGCCAATCTTTCCCATAGAATAATTTTGGGATTATCTTATTACATTTTATAAGTGTAATGTCCATTTGAGAAGAGATAAAACCTCAAAGTCTGGTGTATCTGGACTCCTAATTTAAAATCCTAATTTATGGTGAAGTTGGATTTGAAATTACAATTCTGAAATTGCCACTTTTAGAAAGTTGGCATTTTCTGGATTTAGCCATTTGGTGCCTGCTACCTGACTATGACCACATGTCTAGGGTGGGTGACAGCTGGGCTTTGTGCATTAACCCTAGACAGCCACACATAATAGGAGCTTAGTTGTGACTTGATGGGCCATCCTGGAAGGATGGGTGGGAGGATGTAGACCCAGCCTCACTTATACCTGAATAGGCTGTGTCCTGTCCCCACAGAAAGGGCTGCATACCACCCTGTAGTGAATCTGGAGCCAGGGGAGGAAGGGCAGGACCTCTGTGCACTTCACAGACCTGTCTTTGAAGTCTCCCCCACTTCAAAGGCCATACTGAGTATAAGTACTGGACCTCTGGCACCACCACTTCAGTACACTTCTGGACCTGTGAAGACTCTGCCAGGAAAAGGTATTGATGTACTGCTGAAAGGTATGCCACCATGCTGGATTTCTGTTTTGCTGATCTATTGCTTTGCTGTGCTAGCTTCCTGTCTGCTGCTCTCTTGCCTAGTTGAGGGGACTGGACCTGCATCACTTGAATACAGAGTGAATCCAAGGGCTAGCTGACTGGCCTCCTGAACTGTAGTCACAGGGGCATAAAAGACTTCCAACCAACCTGATGCTGCACCTGGACTCTGCAATCTGTGAGTGTGCCCTTCCAAGTGGTGCCATCCCAGTCCGGGACCCTTGGAAGTTGACCTAAGGTGTTTCTTCAGCAGAAGCAACGCATCCTCTGAGAGGCAACACATCCTAAAGTAGAACCGATGCATCTCTTTGGCTGAGTGGCGCATCTTTGAGCAGAACCGAAACATCGCTGCTCATGCGTGGATTGGACCCCTCTCAAAAGACTTGCATTGCTGCTGCAACGCACATTTTGGTCTTACGCATCGCCTTTAAAAACGACACTATACAATTATTTTCCCGGTGAATGCTCCTCGCATCCCTCCACAACGATAGCCTCGATGATGATGCAGAACCTCCGCATCGCAGCTTCACCACTCATCGGAACCAACACATCGTCTCAGTGCACCTTGCATCCTTGACACCAGCCTTCGCATCATGAGCCCTGTTGGAACTGGTACTTTCTGGTTGGTTGAGGCGATGCCCCAGCCAGGCAGAAACTACCACTCCTGTCAGGGGCAGGTGATTACACACACACTGTATAACCTGCGCTCACCCTTGGGTAGCTTGGCATTGAGCAGTCAAGCTTACCACAGAGGCAATGTGTAAAGCATTGGCACAGCACAGACTCACGATAAATACCTGCAGCGCACAAAAGAGTCTTCACATGTGATGTATGTAAATAACATTTGTATTCAACATACACAATAATCAACGCAACATGAACATCTTGTATTTCTGGGCATAAATCACACTTGCAATTATAAGTAGCAGTACCAGGCCCAGTCATGTTGAAATGTCATCAGCAATATACACACTTCTAATATACACCCCACCAGCAACCTTATGCAGTGCAACATATTGTCGACCCCAGTCCCACCAGCGTAACTCTGATACTTTAATAGCACACAGTTCGAGGGGGCACCCTGGGTCACAACAATACAAGAAATATGTACATACACCAAATTATACCACTTTTTAGCAGCATAGTGGGCCGAGGCTGCATGGGGAAAACCAATGTCACACGTAATGCTTTTTCTGGCAAGAAAGCAACTTATCGGGCAAACTGAAGTCCAATGTCCTGAATTACGGGTGATTCCCCACTGCCACTTCCACACACACACTCACTCCGCACTGCTATAAGGTGCAATGGATATCAGACAAGCCCATACGGAAGCACTCACACACATGCGCACTCAGCACCCTAATGCAGTGCAACTGCTACCAAGCAGGTCAGTTGGTTATACTCTGAAGACCCTGTGGCTCCAAGCCTCACTCTGCCCTCCAACTCACCCCGACAATCCCCAGATTGGAGACATCCCCATCATCCCCACAGGCACTAGGCTGCAAGCAGCTGTAGTCACTCTTAGGCAGGGTCCTAGGAAGCAGATGAGGGTATGCTGCATGGTCAATCATGAGGCAGGTGGCAAAAGCAGTTTGGCAGCCACTCGAGAAGTTCACCCACAGGATGCAGAGCAGGCACGGGCTGAGGGTAATAAACGGTCACACCCAAGGGGTTCCCAAGGCCTGCCAGCACCAGCGCAGTTCTACAAAGCCCGGGGGAGTAACACAGTCTCCTGACCCGATTCTGATAGTTCTCGGAGGCGTTCCTTCAGCCTCTTCGGTCACTCTCAGCACCCAGGCCCCCTAGCTGGCAATACTATCTGGAAGCACGGTGTCGTCGGGGAAGACCGGGTGAGGAGAGGGCAGTTGGTCCATCGCGGTGTGGGTCAAGTAAGGAAACGGTAGATGAATGGAGAATGAAGCTGGGGAAGACCTCCCAGAAGGAGGAGGCAACCCGTCAGGTACATGTTGATCAGAGTCGCACCCAGGCAATCTGGGCATAACAATTGAAGAGTTGCAAATTCCGTACCTCCCTGATAATGAGGCACTACATCCAGTGCACATAGATATTGGTCACACCAGACAGTTCCAGGTGCACACACAGGTACAAGTTCAGCAATGCCTCACGAGATAGAATGAAGCACTACTACAGTTACGCCCCCACCTCCAAGGGCTGCATAGCGTGAATCGGACAATGAGCGCAATGAGCATGCAGTCAGCGTGTTGCACAAGAGAGATACGGCACGATTGATGAAGCGGGCCATGTGGGTCCCGCAATCAGTGAATCTGCTCACCTCCAACTAGATGCTTATGCATGCCAAGGTCCCCACAATGCAGGGGCCACATGCCTTGGATGCGGGCAAGACTTTGGGGCTCCGCACCAGGAGTTCCTGTCTCGAGGCACAATTCTTAGTTCCATACCCACGCTATGCTATCAACTGGAATCCAGCAGATGATGTGGGCACTTGAGAGGGCACTGCACTTCAGATGTCACAGACATACGGTGTGGGTCCCTCTTAGGAGATCTTTGATGTCCCTGAGACGCAGGGATCCGAGACAAGGCCCTGGAATGGGCCACCTCCTTCCTCGCCGGCAGAACCCAGAGAGTCCGCCTCCCACCATTCCGATCCGAAGCCTCTGAGATCATCTGCGGCGTACCCCAGGGATCATCCCTCAGCCCAACACTGTTCAACATCTACATGGCCCCGCTCGCACGCATCGCCAGACAGCACGACCTCAACATAATCTCCTATGCCGACGACACTCAACTGATCCTCTCCCTCACCAAGGACCCCCTCGCCGCCAAATCCAACTTCCATGAAGGAATGAAGGCCGTCGCCGATTGGATGAAGATCAGCCGACTAAAGCTGAACACGGACAAGACAGTGGTCCTCATCCTCGGCTCCAACCCCTCAGCCTGGGACGACTCCTGGTGGCCAACGACACTGGGAGCAGCCCCGACACCCACCGACCACGCACGCAACCTGGGAGTCATCCTCGACTCAACGCTCTCCATGGCCAAGCAAGTCAACGCAGTCTCCTCCTCCTGCTTCAACACCCTCCGCATGCTTTTCAAGATCTACAGGTGGATCCCGACAGATACAAGAAGAACAGTCACCCAGGCCCTCGTCAGTAGCAGACTTGACTATGGGAACGCCCTCTACGCGGAGCCCCGGCCAAGCTTATCAAGCGACTGCAACGCATACAAAACGCCTCCGCACGACTGATCCTCGACGTACCACGCCACAGCCACATCACCCCCACCTGAGGAACCTGCACTGGCTCCCCGTCGACAGGAGAATCTCCTTCAAACTCCTCATCCACGCACACAAGGCACTCCACAAGACTGGCCCAGCCTACCTCAACAGACGACTCTTCTTCTACGTCCCCAACCGCCAGCTCCGCTCCGCCGACCTCTCCCTCGCCACCGTCCCTCGCATTCGAAGAACAACCACCGGCGGCAGATCCTTCTCCCACCTCGCCGCCAAGACCTGGAACACCCTTCCACTAAGCCTACGACAGACCCAAGACCTGCTGACCTTCAGGAGGCTACTCAAGACCTGGTTGTTCGACCAGTAGCAGCACCCCCCCTTTTTTTCTCCCCAGCGCCTTGAGACCCTTGCGGGTAAGTAGTGCGCTCTACAAATTCTGTGATTGATTGATTGATTGATTGATTGATTGATTGATTGATTGATTGATTGAACAGTGTTATTTAATCACACCGTCATATTGTCAAGTACATAAGTAACATATTAAAATTCATACACAGAGTGCCCAGTAAAAAGGAGAGGAGGGTAGTAAAAAAGTGAGTGATTTACATGAGGATGTAGTGTTATGGAGAAATAAAGAAATAGTGGAAGAAATAGTGCAAGCAACTGATTCGCATTTGACATCAAAATTAGGCTAGTTATTTCGCCACTACTACACAATTGTTTGCATATAATAGCCAAGCTACACAGGAAAACACAGTAGAAAAATCTCTGTTGTTTTTAGGCTGGCTCAAAGAAAAGTGTCGACGTTTCGACCGTTTACTGGGACCATCCCGCACTGTACTGTCTATTACCCAGGTCCCTGTACCTTTGGGTCTACCCTTATATGTAACGACAATGCAAAACATAGCCAATGCGACCGCCTCTGTGGCGGTTGCATCGTAATTCGTACTGTGGGATTGCCACCTTGTAGGCAGGTGGTCCCAAATACGAAATGATGGTGGACGGACTGAAGTCTGTCTGCCATCGTAATCAGTACCTTAATCTTTACTGGCTCCGGAGGTCAAGTGTCAAAGCCTCTTCCTATAATCTCTGCAGCCAGACCCGCAAATGGCAGAGGTCAGTCGTTCCAATTGAATGCCCAGTGTTTTATAGCTGTCATTGGGGAATGTCCAGATGTGCTCCCCAACCTCCAATGTGGACTGAAGCCAAGTACCAAGGCATACAAAGAGTTTCAGAGCACAGAAATGCCCATTTCTAGCAGTGGCATTTCCATGTAAATCATGACAAAGCCACATTGACCACTTCCAAGGTGTTGTTGCTACGAATCCAATGATAGGAAACATCATGAGACTGCTGCACTGCAATCCACTATTGCAGCTTGAATCAATGTCAACCATTTCCCTATGTTAGCTGAGGGGAAGAGCAGTCCTCATTGGGATCAAGAATGTGCATGGTTATTCCTCACTACCGGGGCAGAGGACACACATGCGTACCAGCCCATCCTTTCACCTACCACTCGCTTCACCCCTTAGGACGCACCCTCGGGGTACTCGGGTGGAAGTGAAAGGTCCTCTTAGGATGCTAGTGACTCACACAGGCTGGTCTGAGTAAACATGCAAGTGCGCAAATCAGTCTGCAATGGCAGGCTGGTCACATGTTTGCGAAAACCATTGGTGCCACGCGTACAGCAGCCTGCAATGGCAGGCTGGTCATCTATTTAAGAGCACCATCGGTGCCAAGTGAACACCAGCCTGCAATGACAAGCTAGACATGTATTTAAGACATGAGGTAAGCGCCACTTTGTAACGTGTGTAGGCAGGCGCACGCACTTTCACATTGTGTTGACAGTAGGAAAGTGCCCTAGTCCCTAAGACCACCACAAGAGAATCAGAAAAACTTGGGAGGAAAAAGCAAAATGTTTAGGGAAATGCTACCTGAAGGGTTCAGGTCCAACAAGCCCGATCAACAGAATCCTCGATGTCGATGCATCAGAACCTCGCACTACAGCGTTGTCACATCTCAGAACCGATGCCTTGCTTCTGCTGCACTAATTGTCTTCAAAGCTGATCCACGTATCGCTCTGCAACTCTGATCAAGGTACTTTTGTTCAGCAGGATTAACTGGGTCCCTGTAGCTGGCCTGTGCTCCATTGTGGTTGGCCTGAACTTTTGACAATGTCCCGGTCTAGCGAGACCAGATATGCCACAATAGCGTATTCTGCTTTTTGGCACTATTTCTCACTTTAAAATGTAAAATACAATATCTCAATTTCTACTTATTGGATTTTTGTCGTCTTGGTTTATTTATTAAATGAAAAGCTATTTTTCTAACCTGGTGTGGAATCTTTTTTGTGGTGTTTTCACTGATTTACTGTTTGAAGTGTTGCACAAATACTTTACACATTGCCTCTAAAGTTAAGCCTGACTGCTCTATGCCAAGCTACCTGGGGTGAGCACAGGTTAATTTATTGTGTACTTGTGCCTTAAGCTGACTAGGATTGTGGTTACTGTTTGACCAGGGCTTATAGCCCAGTCAACCAGGAACCCAATTTCTAACAAATAGTTCATATATAAAATTGGGCTGTTTTGGTTGCATAAAACTTCCTTTGCACTACACTGTTCTGAAGTTTGCATTAAGAAGTGTTTTTATTTTAGGTGTTAGAATTGAGTCGCCTCCTTACCGGGACCTTGTTGTACATAGTTTTGGTGTTTCCAGAATTAGCTATCCTCTCAAGCTCCTGTGCTCTCCCTGCCTCCTAACTCATAGGTCCAGGCTAGGCTCCTTTTGGGCTATGCCACGCATGCTCATTGTTTTTCCTGCCTGCTCATGTGACTTGTGATTCCTTCGCATCAAGCATACCCTATTTAACCATTTTCAAAGTATGTCCAAGTAAAGAGTGGAGAGCTTAAGGGTATCTTCCTAAAATATCTTCCATCTTCCTCTCATATAGATTATACTCTAGGTGTTTGGGATTCCTGTAGCTTAAATGTCCCCAATAGGATTTCTTAGGTCTTCTTGTTGCTGGGATGCTCGAGGTTGTACCTTGCTGTGGGTTTGCACTCTGTTTGCTCCTCCATACACCATTTGGCCAGGAAGTTAAACCTTCCCTTCAGTAGTGGGTAGATTCTATAGATCAAGCACCCCAGTTCCATGTTTGCTCTGGTTCCAGTTGTATGGGGCAGCTGTCTCTCCTAGCATTCAGGGACATACACCCTGATTGTTTACCTATGTCGCAGGTCAGGTTTAATCTATTCCCCTTCAAAAAAGCAAGACCACATCTATCAATCTGCTTTGTTCCTTTCCAGTTTCAAGCATTGCTGCACTATTGGAGTGACATAAGTGGTCATTTCACTACTCAGCATGCATAACAACAACCGTTTTCTCCATAGTCTATTCTCATATCCCATACTTTTCCAGCCAAACACAATAAAGTAATATAAAGATCATATGTTCTATCCCTGACTTTTCTTCACTCCATTATCTGCTTAAGTAAACTGAACAATATCAGGATGAGAGTACCGCTCTGCTCACCATGCACAATACATGTAAGCCAAAGTACAACTTAACAATCTTCCAACCACGCACTGTCTTGAGTGCCTCCCATCTGCACTTCAGCAACTCATTAAGAGTATGCAACTATATTAGTGCAGTTAAAGCACCTCATGGCATATTTCTGCAGCCACATGTAAAAATATCTTAATCTGTGTTTTTGCTATGATTGGGGTAGCAGTAAACAGACATCAGTAAACATACTTAACACACTCCATTGTCTGCATCCAATAGAGACGTTTTAAAGAGAGGATCCATAATCAATTTGGTTATTGATTGAGGGGGGGCTGGAAGCCCAACTCACGCAACAACCACAGACCTTGACAGGCTAACCAATTAAATTATGCTTAACCCTCTGGCAGCTTGGAACAGAGCAGTCAGGCTTAACTTAGAGGCAAAGTGTTAAGTATTTATACAGTGCACAAATATTAATACATTTAAAACACAACACAAGAAAACCCCCAAACAAATCTAGAAAATAGAGGGTTTATTAAATAAAATGATACCAGAATGACAAACATCGAATCAGTGGAACCGGAGATATTCAGTTGAAAGTTTTTAAATAGATATTGCACCAATAGGCACAAATTGCTACTTGCTGTCCTCTGGTTGTGCTAGACCAGGGGGAAATCACAAGTTTAGGATGAATGTGATGGAGCACGGGTCAAAGAAATTACCGGGAGATGAAGGAGCTGCAGGTGGGCATGTGAGCTGCAGTACCAAATAGGAAAGGGAGATTTAGGCCGAGAAATGAGGAAAATATAAAGCTTCTGAAGCGAGAGAAGCAATGCGAGCTAGATAGATAAACAAATGGGCTCCTTTGTGCACTGATCGCAATTTCAACACAGCAGAAAGTGTTGGTCAGATAGTTTATTTTAAAAGAGGCAAATTTCTCAATCATCAAAATTGCACTTCATTTGACTAATTGCAGTTTTTTCCCATAGATTGCTAGAAAGGGCCCCTGCCACTCTTTTCATACTGTTATGCTTAAAGGTTGACACCAGATTAAAGTGTGACGTAACCTACTATCTCAAGCTAGTTGTCCAGCATATTGGCACATCTCTGCCTTAATGGATGCCTCCCTGCCATGATGGTAGTAACTTTTTACATATTGTAGTACCCGGGACTATGGTTTCTACTGGACCTAGGGCTTAGGGTTTTGTCTCTCATTGGCTGCTAAGAATAGGACTGTGATTGGTTTTAAGTGCCTGGTCTCCTCTTGGTCCTAGGGCTTAGGGTTAGTGGTATGATTGGTTAGGGGTAGGGCTAGGGTTCTCATTGGTCAAAGGGGTCACCTGATCTCTAGGACTATTTAAGGTCAGGGTTCAGAGCTTCTCAGCACGAGCAAAGAGGCTAGGGGCAGAGAGGACAAGGGCAGCTGCCTGTTTGGGCCTGTTCGGGACAGGAAGGGGCTAGGGCCAGAGATACTGCCCATTTTTTCCTTCACCAACACCCACTCTACCCCATCCACATCCACAACCAGATTACCTGGCTCACAGCAAATGTACTACACACATTTCAATGTCTCAGCACCCACTACAAATCCCCACAACCCACACCTTTGCACCCTTATACCCCAACTACCACACATTTGTACCTTCACTCACATACAAAACACCATACTTAACTATATCCCATCCAGACACACCCTCCCTGCTTGAATTACTCATAACAGACCCCTTTCCATCACCAACAAACCTATACTCAGCCGTCCAAGTTTTCATCCACCAATACACTCCTCTTCTTTGTAACACAAAAATACAACCACACAAACCTTACACTCCGATGCACCACATATATTACCTCTTTAACAATCAAATCTAACACAAACACTCTTAACTCTTGTTCATCCCCTCTCACACACCACATACACTTTTTTCCAAAACACATCATCACCCCCTTTACCTTGCAGCTTTCACTCACCAACAATACTTTACATACACATTCTTCTCAGAAAACAAATACATCATCACCTCCTAACACTACTCCTCAAAAACAAAACATAACCCACACCCCAGCACAACAAAATCTCACACACAACACATCACAATACTTTCCATCACAAACTAGAAACATACACCTACTCCCACCTGCTTGACTATGCAAATAATACACACCCTAAACCAACTCCACTGCCAAGCTTTCTCTCTTTCCCCACACCTAACACATATACAGCAACACAGCTTTCTCTTTTAACCACCTCTCATACATTGGACATTTTAGAACCTTACAACATGACCCATATATTGCACCACCACCCTAACTCACACACCTTGTACCATAAACAGACGCAAACAAAATAAACAACATGCCACTCTTCACAACTTTGCATCACCATGTCTACTGCACAACAAGGCTACTCTACAGAAAACAATACAGCTTACCAACTCACTCTCGAACACCATCTCCACCACCTACACACGCAGACTCATCAGAATGCCATCTTAGCCTGCTGGACAAAAAACACAATACAGAACAGTTACACTATTTCTATCCTCATACAGCTAATACCAGCGCTAAAGACAAACCTGCTACAAGCCCATAAAATACTGCTCACTCTTCTACAAAACAAAGTCACACCATCACCAAAGCACATTCTCTGCCCTGCCAACTAATAAATGCTCAATCACTCTCACAAAACAAACATCACATCTATGACCTTCTGACTGACACAGAACATGACTTACTCTTCTTACCTGAATCACTGTTGGGAGATGGCATGGCTTCAGTGTTGCATGAAGCCATTCCTCTAGGATGTCAAACTATCACACAAAATCGTATAGGGAAAGAGGAGGTGGCCTAGCTGATATATTCAAGCAAACATTAAATGTCACTAAAGTTGACAATGTCTCCACACAAGGTTGTGAGGCCCTGTTCACCAGATGCAACCCTTCACCATCTCCCTCCTGTAACTTCCTACTTATTTACAGACCTCCACCTAGCAATGCAACATTCCCAGACACACTTCTAGACACAGTGTCAAACCTTATAATACTACACTCCAACCTATGCATTCTGGGTGACCTAAACATTTGGTTTGACAAACCCAATATACCCCATCCGAAAACAATCATCACTGGCCTAGACGCACTGAACCTACACCAGATCATCCCCAAACCCACACACATGGCTGGACACATCCTAAATGTCATTTTTACAAATAGAGAACTAGTTACCATTCAAACAATGACTCCAGTCACATGGTCAGGCCATCATTTCATTGCTTTCCAACATAAAACAGCAAAAGCAACACACCTAAAACCACTTTACAGGTATCCATCTATTGGAACAAACTACATTTTGAACACTTGGAAACACAACTAACATCCAGTACAGATCTAGACACAATACATTCAGTTCAAAAACTATATGAGTGGCTACAGGATGCTTTTGATATCCTAATACCACTAAGAACAACACAATGGAACAAAAGAAAACAGGCACTTTCAAGACATACAGAGATAAAAGAGATAAAACAGCAAATTAGAAAGCTACAACATACCTGGCTGAAACAAACACCAATCAAAACAAACTTCCCCTACAGAATCTTAACAGATTATACAATTCAGCATTCAAAAAGCTAATGAAAATACTATTCAGAGATAATTTAAAATGCTAAATGTGTAAATAAAGAATTCTATAAAATTCTCACTGAATTGTGTAAACCAAATTGCCTAGCAGGAGCTCAGCCCATTATTCAAGAATTCACAGACAAACTGGCAAATCATTACACAACCAAAGCAGACACGTTGGACGCCTATTTAAAACAAAGAAAAATCACCAACAGTGACCATTTTCCAAAAAAAACACTTCAAGAGTACACTAACTCAGCCTCTCCATTCCTTCCAACAAATATCACACAATGAATTTTTGGACCTGGTCAAAGCAAGCAGGCCTGCCAGCAGTCCTTCTGACCTGTGTCCACCACAAAATTCTTCTAACTATCTCTGCTGACACATCAGTAAGAAGAGTCATCAACAATTCCCTAACTATGGGAATATTTCTGAAGGATCTAAAAAAGTCATACATAAACCCATTACTAAAGAAAACAAACCTAGACCCGCTTAACCCTGACAACTACAGACCAATTACAAATGGAACTTTCCTGGGCAAACCGATAGAAAGAGCAGCATTCGCCCAGATGTCACAATTCATTGAAGATAATTCGATACTTTCAGACTTCCAAACAGGATTCCATCCAGGAAGAGGCACAGAATCTGTCCTCATTGCCATCTGGGATGATCTTAACAACACTTGACTGGAACAAGGTTGCTGCACTACTTCTGTTGAACCTCTCAGCTGCCTCTGAAACGCTTGACCATGACACTCTAATACAAAGACTTTACGAACCTGGCATAAAGGGGACTGCTCTCGACTGGAACACGCCCTACCTTTAAAACAGAACTAATGTCATCCATACCCCCTTTTCTCATCTAAACCGTACTTCACAAAAGCAAGAGTGCCTCAAGGCTCTATCATCACACCCATGCTTTTCAACATTTACATGAAGTTATTACCGGCACTGATCAATCAACTTAACCTCTCTACTATAACTATGCAGATGACACACAAATACTCCTTAAACTCGAAAGCCCCAAAGACATTGGAAACTCACAAATTTTCAGTTGTCTCAGGGCCGTAGATCAATGGATGATATGGATCCATCTCAAATTGAATGTTTTCAAAACAGAAATACTCACATGTGGTGATTGAAAAAATCATGACCCACTCGCCACCTGGCCTCACGATCTGGAAACACTACCTAAAGTATATAAGGAAGTAAGAAACCACAAAATGACCATGGACTCCAAGCTATAAATGAATGCCCAAGTGAACAAACTAGCAAGATGAAGCTTCATTACCCAAAAAAACTCTGCGATGCATCTTTCCTCACCTGGGATTTCCACACAAGGTACAGCTACTATCTCTCTTGTCCTGTATAAACTCAATTATGCCAATAGCTTCTACCATGGGTCATTTTTAACAACTATGAAAATACTACAACAGATTTAGAACTCTTCTGCCAGACTACTTCTACATATAAAGCCACAAGCCCATATCTCCCCTGCCTTGAAGGTCCTGCATTGGTTACCGGTTGCCAGAAGATCCACATTCAAGCTGCTTAGTATCACCCACAAAGCGATACATGGAACAGGACCGCTCTTCATCAGGAATAAAATCACCAAATACATTCACCAAAGGAACCTCTGCCCTAGATTGGCACCTCACCTCAAAATCCAACCATATAAGAAAAAAAGCATAGGTGGCACATTTTTCTCTGTTCAAGCAGCCAAACTATGAAAGTCTTTACCCCCAAATATAAGATCCATGGATAACTACATTTATCTTCAGAAGACTTCTCAAGAGTCGGCTCTTCCCCACATAACCACCATACTCAAACATAAATATGCAGAATATCCCTCTGTAAATAAGCATTTATTTGGACTATACATGTGTACCTACATATGAGTATTGCTTTGTATAAACGTGTAAAATAATTATGTTTATAAATATATAGATATTCGTTCGTTCTGCTTAACAAATGTATATATTACTTATGGTTATAATAGTCAATGTTTAACATGTATATAGGTGACTGCATAAATAAGTAAATCTCTGTATCATAACTATTTATATATCATTGCTTCACCATTGAATTACAAAAAAAATATAAAACCAAATAAATTACCCTAAAGTACAGCAACACTTGAAAGTCTGACTTTATTAAATACAACTTAAATCTACTTATATTACCTTCTTTAAACATATATGCATTACATGTACTTATGTATCTTTATATTTATTACTTTACTTCTAATTCAGCATCTTCAATGCACTGCCCTATATCGCACCCTATCTATACCTCTCTCAATATATTTTCTACCTCCACTCTAACTCATCTCAAACCTCATTCTACTACTCTCTCCAATACACTACCCTATTTCTCACCCAATGCCTCTCTCAATATATCCTCTACCTCCACTCTCTGACTCGTCCCAAACCCCATTCTACTACTATGATTCACAAATTATCCCTTTTTTAAATTTATTTAAATTTTATTTTAGTAGTTTTTAGCGTGAACGTGACCCTTGCGGGTATCAGAGCGCTTTATAATTACACAGTAGTAGATACAGTAATATCAAATTCACTGGAAATTAAATAACAACCTAAAATCAAAGATACGTCACTAATACTAATGTAATATAATTGTTCAGACAACTGCAAGTACCAGGAAATGTTGTGAAGGGGGGAAGTGTCAGTACTGCTAGGATGAACGCAACAGGTAGCCTGTGCAAAATAGTTGTAGGAATGTGGAGATCAGGGCCGGACTGGCCGTAGCGGGCACTGGGAGTTTCCCCGGTGGGCCGGAGGATTGGGGGCCAGTTTTGGGGTCGCAGAACGGTTTTGTCACTGGGGGCCTGTTTTGCAGCAGAGCTGAATATCGGCCCCCTGTAACAAAAGCAGGAGCGGTGCGCATTACTAGCACCCCTCCCTCCGCTCCCAGGGCCGGTCGAGCAGCATCTGCAAGGGCTGGTTGCTGTTCGCAGTCCGGCCCTGGCGGGGATTAGGATCTTGGCTCTAGGGGAGCAATTTGTTCATAAGGAGTTCTTCGACTTCTTTCTTAAAGGAAACGATTGAAGGATTTGTTCTGACTTCAGGAGGTAATGTGTTCCAAATTCTTGGGGCAATCCCTGAGAAGGATCGTTTCCAGGTTTTCTTCTTGTGGAATCTTTTAGGTTTCATAAGGAAGCTATTGGAGCTTCTGGAGGATCTGGAGCCGCCAGAGAGTTCGAGCTTCTGGGCAAGATGTCTAGGTGCATTCTGGTGGAGGGCTTTGTGTCATGCAGGCGATTTTTAGCTGGATTCTTGCTTCATAAGGGAGCCAGTTGAGAGATTTGAGATCCGGGTGATGTGGTTGTATTTTTTAGAGCCAGTAATGAGTCTAGCTGCAGAGTTGAGCAAGGCTCTTTCTAGACTCTTCCCTCCTCTACCCCTCCCTGGATTATCTCATACCTCGTTTGCTGTTCAGATCTCCCAAACAAGCCTTTCTAAACCCTTCCCTCTGACTCTTCCCCCTCCACCTCCCCTTTGCTCATCCCAAACCTCTTCCTACCGCTCTGAGCTCCCCCCAAAAAATGCACTTTCTAGACCCTTCCCTCTTCTATCCCTCCACTATATTTTCAATCCAACTACGAGACTAACATGTCCACCGCTCAAATTAATTTCATATTTCCTCATACTAATTCCCCACTAATCCTGTTTGGGTTCCGGAGTAGCGTGCTACCAGCTGAAAAGCGCTTTAATAATTCATCAGGGGTAGCAAGCGCTATATAAACGCAACACCTTCGCTCTTCTATCCCTCCACTATCCTTTTTTAATTCAAATAATAAACTCACATGTCCACCGCTCAAATTAGTTTAATATCTCCTTATACTAATTCACCACTAGTTCTTTTTGGGTTCCGAAGTAGCATGCTATTCACCGAAAAATCGCTTCAACACCTCGTTAGGGGAAGTAAGCACGATATAAATGCAACTAAAATTACAATAACGGTGGTAGTTTGACATAATGTCGGGATCTATAACAGTGCGGTACCCATGTGAGATGTAATGCTGACCGTGCCATTTCTGGCATATTGGGATCCATGGTTCAAAGGTGCCCCCGCCATAATTTTACTCAGTCACAATAGTGTTAATTCTTGGCAGATTTAGATGGAGATATCCATGGTGTGATGGTGTCTACCAATGGTTTTATGCTTGCCTTCCATAATGAGGGTTATTCCTAACATATTGTCGAAGTTGAAACCCAAACATCTCTGGTGGTATTGGTTGACACACAATTAGCGAATTGGACTGTGTCATGAATCCCTCTTGGGAACTTACTGCAGTCTAGGCAATTTAGGTACAGATTGTTTCCTAAAATGCGCAATATACTGCAATTTAAAAAAGAAATTCAATTTGAAAAGTACTGAGTCCCCATTCCCCCAGCCTCTCGCAAACCAAACCCCTCACTTGATGTTTATAATTTCTTTAAAATATTTACATACAACCACTGTTACACATCAACAAAGAGTACTATTCATGTATACCCTTAAAGTCAAGCTCACGTCCCATTTTTTAAAGTTCCACACCTGCAACTGACCATGGCACTCCTTAAGGAATATTTCTTCCCCAGCAGTCAAACTTTCCTCCACCACTAACATTGGTGCATAGTGCAACATGACAATGCTGAAAAGGGCACCAAAGAAGAGGTTCAACATATAAGTCATATAACCCCGCTGCCCAAGCTCCCAGGGCTACATCCTGCAATGAATATCCACAATGCCATATGCAATAGTACCCTTCTTTCAATTGTCCAAATTGTGCATTACATGAAAAGTCCAAAAATAAACACGCAAATAATAATTTGGTTTTGAACCATAGAAATAAATTTTTGCTCCTCCTATCACTCCATGTCTAATGAGAAACAACAGTCTGGTGTCAAAGATATTTAGCATTAATTAATTTATGTTTTCCGTTCAACATCTAGCAGTAGTTCCCTGAGCCCCACTACAGTGCCCCATGATTCTCTCTCACAAAATACTTTTTCACGGACACCATGGAAGTATACAGTCCAAATCCTTATAACAAGGCAGAAGTGCAGAAGGCGTTATAGCTGTGAATAGCTGGTTCAGCACTTTTAGGTCCTCATTTACCATATTTGATGCTCGCAGCGCAGCAAGCCTTACTGCAGTGCTGCCATGTGTCAAAAGAAAGGGCAGGAATGTGCCATATCTACAAGATACGGCGCATTCCTGTCCTTTTCCCCAGTGATGGCACACAATGGACTGCCATGCGCCAACGCAGGCACCCTTGCGCTATGGTGGAAGGGTGTTTGTACTGTAGGGACACCTTCCTGCACAAAAACAATCACAAGAGGTGTTTTCCTCTTTCTATGTGTGCTGCACACATACAAAAAGGAAAAGCGAAGGAGAAATAATTTGTTCCATAAATGACAATAACAAATAGGTTTTTTTTCAGTAGTTGCTGTCTGAGCTCTCTAAACAAATTGAGTTGCAAAAAATCATCATTTACTCAATATTTTGGTAACATATGGGTAAATTTAAATGTATTAAATATTTTTACATACGTGTACTTAATCTGCAAAAACGTACTATTCTGCTTAAACTGTTGGGCACTACTGTAAATGACTGAACTTTGCACTTTCATTGGGAGGGGCTCACATAGAGCAATATGCACCGATATGAAAGCCACTGATTTAGGGCCCGATTCTGATGCAATTTGGAAAGCTTCCTGACCGAATGGGTTTGGGAATGGTTTCCGACCAAATCGGATCGGGAGAGTCCTACCGACCGAGTACGATGCATCCAGATGCTTCCAGACACCATTTGGTAGGAATCCCATTGACTTCAATGAGAGCTTTTGTTCCGACCGAATGCATAGGCTCCCATTGAAGAAAGGGGTGGCTGGAAAAAATCAGACACCTTGTGGCAGGCATCCCCTGATGCCTGCCACACTGTGCATGGCTGGTAAGGGGGGACCCATGGGTATCCCCACAAACCTGATTGGGAAGGCTCTGGCTGCAGGGGGGACCACTACCGGCCCCCAAAGTCTGATTCCAACTGCTGATTCAAGTCAGACAGCAGGATTCAGAAAGGCTGTCCAAATCCAGCATCGTACTCAGTCGTTTGGAAACGCGGCCCGTAGAGAGGCACAATTCTGCTTCGTACTGCTCAGTCATTCCAAATGCCATCGGATTGAGACTGGGATATTCCTAATGCCTAACTGGCATCATACTCGGTCCGTCGGAAACCTTTCCGAGTCGGGGCCAGATTACGTTCTCGTTAGGAAGGCCTCCTGACGGGTACCGGAACGTGCGAATTCGATTCGGCGCCTATTTTTCCGACTGAGTCGTCACCTGCTCGGAACAACCAGGTACGATAGGAAGATCTCATCTGCGTCAACCGAATCGTTTCCGGAACCCAATCCTGTCTGACGCAGATGAATCGTGCCACGCAATGGAGCCGGATTCTGACCAAGCGAGTACGATGCATGATTCGGTCAGCTGTATCGCCTCGGTCTCAGCAAGATGAAACGGCTGTCGGAATCAGACTTTAAGGGGCTGTAGCAGGCCTCCCTTCACCCAGAGCCCTTCAAAATGGTCACGGGGTGCCCATGGGTCCCCTGATCCATACATGCATAGTGCGGTGGGCAACATGGGGTGTCCGCCACAGGGTGTACGCTTTTCCCCACCCACCCCTTTTTGCTATGGGATCCTGTGCACGCGACGGTACACGGGCTCCCATAGAGTTCAATGGGAGTCCGAGTGAACCGAGTCCATCAGCATACTGCTGCATCGTACTTTTCGGTCGAACTCGCACAGCGCGATTCGCTTGAAAAGCACTCCGGATCAGAATCGTACGGAGGGCTTTCCTAGCGAGATCGTAATCTGGCCCTCGGTCGGAAAGACACGTTCCCGATCCGATTTGGATGGAGCAAATGCAGTTAGGAGGCCTTCCTAACCGCATCAGAATCAGGCCCTATGGGCCCGATTCCGATGTCGTTCAGATAGCCTCCGAATCGGATTTGGCTTTCCCGGATCCGATTCGTAGCCCTTGTTTCCGACCGAATCGTACACAGGTCCGAACGACCAAATACAATACAAAGATCACGTACGCCTCAACCGAATCGTTTATGGGACCCGAACTTGTCCATATGATTCGTTCATAGCCAAATCGTGCCGCGCAATGGAGCCGAATTCCGACAGAGTGAGAACGATGCACAATTCGGACAGCCGCTTCGCCTCAGTCTCAGCGAGATGAAAAGGCTGTCGGAATCGTAATTCGGGGGGCCGTAGCAGGATTCTGACGCATTCCCAGGTATACGATTTCTCGTAAATCTGAGAATGCTTTAGATTACATGGGTGTTGTGAGGGAACTGTGAGGGTGTTCTGCATGAAAGGGGCCATATTTACAAGGCCATGAAAAGCCACGTAAAGTGGCTTTGCATGGCTTTGTAAATATGCTGTGGCACATTGAGCCACCGGAGCATCAAAAAAGTGACTATCTGGGGGCGCAAAAGTGCCACTCGGGCCTCATAAATGAGGTCCCCACTTTTATTCCCGAACTTCTGGGCATTGCTGTTAAAACACTACACATTCTTTGGAAGGCATAGACTAGCTCAGTGGGGCATACAGAGAATGAGTGGACACAAAAACAAAGGCCACAAAGTAGGTCATATCCTGAGAGACCAGACTCCACTACCATATGTCAAGTGGTGCAAATCATGGAAAACTACCTTTACAAAGCAAGTATTACATCATAATGCCATTACAACGCATGCCATTACAATACAGGTACCATTTCAACGCAAGCTATGACAGCCCAATTATGGTTGAGGTAAGTGGTTTTTGTTGTTATATTATTTTAAAAATGTTGTTTTATGCTATTACTTTGTTTAAAATGTATATATTAATAGTATTAATTGTAATTTTTAAAAAGGAAAATTGATTTAATTTTATTACAAATGGATTTGTTTCTTTATCTTTTGGTACAGGTTATACGGGATTTAGGGATTGTTAGGGAATTTGTGTCAATACTCATGTATTAATTTTAATATCGGAGTATTAATTTACATGTCAAAAAATATATTTTATAACAATATCTTATTAAAAAGATAAGGGATGGGTTTATAACATAATCTTTTAGGGACGGGCCGTAAAGGAATTTGGATTTATGGGTGGGAAAGTGTATTAAGATTCAGGTATTAATTTTAATACATGAGTATTAATTTAATAGCATTTAAAATAAGTGTTTATAATATTTTTAATACATTAATAATATGTTTGGGTTTGTAAAATAATCTTTTAGGGACTGGATGTGAGGGATATAGGGGTTAAGGGTGGGGAAGTGTATTCATTTTCAGGTATTGATTTTAATACATGAGTATTGTTTTAATTGTATAATACATTTAGAAATTAAATTATCTTTTTCATAAATAATTATGAAAAAGATTGCAACATAATCCTTTAGGTATGGGATGTGAGGGAGTTAGGGGTTAAGGGGGAAGTGTATTAATACTCTGGTATTTATTTTAATACCTGAGTGATATTTTAATTTTAGAATACATTCTGAAATTAAATTATATTTGTATAAAAACATATTATGTTAGGTTTTGAAACTTAATCCTTCAGGCACAGGATGTGAGGGATTTAGAGGTTAAGGGTGGGGAAGTGTATTAATACTCAGGTATTTATTTTAATACCTGAGTATTATTTTAATTGCAGAATAAAGTTAGAAATTAAATTATATTTGTATAAAAAAATATTATGTTAGGTTTTGAAACTTAATCCTTCAGGCACTGGATGTGAGGGATTTAGGGGTTATGGGTGGGGAAGTATATTAATACTCCGGCATTAATGTTAATAGCTGAGTATTAATTTTCTCACCAAATTTATTTTTATGTTTTAGAGTTTGAATTAAAAATATATATGTATAAACACAAGATTATAATGCAGAATAATTTTTATTAAAGACAAATTAATTAATGAAGCACTATACAATTTTGTCAACTTTTAATTACATTTTATTAATAATTCAAAACAATTAATAGAATTAAATATAATTTAAAAATAAGAAATACTTTTCATAAAATCAATAAACTTTTTTTATTAAAAGATAAGGTACAATTTTTTTTAAAATGTTTGTATAATTTTGAACATTGTATATATTTTTTAAAACATTAAAAACATATTTTTCCAATGCTTTTGCATTGAAATCAATGATTCCTTTTTACTATTAGGCTTGACGTACGCGGTTGAACGTCTGTTTCTACAGTCGGTGAAGCGTCGCGGTGATGACTAGATGCAAGGGAGAGCTGTGGCCAGGTAAGAACTTTTAATAAGGTATATGTAGAGTTGTAGGTGGATAAATGTATTGTAAGTAGAGAGGAGGGAGGTAGTTATATGGTAGTAAGTGTAAAATACGATGTTTTATTTGTTTTAACCCAATTTTTCTACCTATGCATGTAGCTGTTTTAGGCCTACATCGGGAGGATTGCGGTTATTGCAAGCTAAGTTTAAAAAAAGTATATCTTGATAAAAAGAATGGAATACTTTTTAAAACTTATTTGTAATAAAAGCTATTTTGAAATTTTTGGGCGACGTGTTTTTGTAGTACTGCTGGATGTTTTATCGTAATCGAAGCCACGTGTCTAACGGATGGAAAAGGATTCGTGTGATGGGATGCAGGCCTTACAAAAGGGAAAAGAAAGATTGGTTTTTTGGGGGGATCCGATTTTTATATGGATTGCTGCATTTTGGAGTTTTCATAAAGAAAATGGATTTGGTAAGTTTTTATTCGAATTTATACGTGGATCGAAGTATGGATTTTTTTGCGATTTTTTTTTTTTTTCGGTTTGAATTTTCTTTTTGGGTTGTTTGATGAAAATGTTTGCTTAGGATTGCGTTTTTTTTATTTAAAACACAGCTTTTTAGACCTGCAAATACGTTGTTGGTACTAGTGTTTACTCTAGTCTGTGTTTTCTTTTTTGAATCGGGCCACTTGGATATTTATGGATTTATGGACAAAGATTGTGGATTTTTGGAGAAAAGTAGACTTTTGGTGACAGGATCAATTGAAACATCACCAAAAGTTGAAAAAAGAAGACGTCTGCAGGTAGGATTTTTGACATTAATAAAAAATTTTGAAAAATAATTTTAAAAAATGCCAATTTAATTGTTGACGTAAAAACAGGCAAGAAAGTTAGAAGAAGGTGTTAGTTGGTTTTAGAAAATGTAGTATGCTTGCAATATTTTCCAGGTAGTCAGAAGCCACAGACAACGTAAATTGTTGCATTTGTACCAATAGTCTTTCTGACATTTCCTTACTTTTTTGGGATATACGTGGGGTCAGACTACCTGTTAAAGATTGTGCTATTCTCATTTCTTGGTAACTTTCCTCCTTCTTCAAGGCTTCCAAAAAATGATAGAAGATTGGGTGGGTTTTACTGATAGATTTGTTGAAGAAGTTGTGCCATCCCTTAATGGCATTATTAGCCTTTGTGCCACCCTCTAAGCAGGTTGTGTTACAGTTCCACCAGTCAACTGGGAACCTTGGTTTCCTCCTGCGACCCGACCCTCTTTGATGGCCAATCCAGGTGTCTTCAAAATAATTTAGTAAGGGGCCCAATTTTTCGTCGTTTGGTGTAAAGTAGTCAGATTCAGTAATTGTTGTGTAGTATTCATCTACACCATTGGGTCGCACAAAGCATAAGGCTGTTAGTTTCTTTAGTTGATATTGGAGTTCACTGTCTGATATATAATCTTCACCTAAGGATGTTTTTTGTATTCTCTGCCAATATGCCTGTGAAAAGTGGAAAACATCCTTGAATTTGGGTTTCTGGGTATAATTTAGTAATGGTATTAATCATAGATAATTCAAAATCAATAATCACTTTTCTAGGACTTTTATTTAGAGTAGAGTAGTTTATTCAGTGAATGTTGAAGTTTATTTATCAGGCAGTAAACTGAGCACTAAAGGAACAGTGTTGTTGTTAATGTTGGCATGTATAATGTATATTTAGCTGAAGGGATGGGGGGTGGATTTAAACGTACCATCCATCAGCCAAATATCACTATTCTCCAGTTTAGCAAGATTACGTGGGGTGCTAAAAGTTAGTATTCGTTTTAGAGGGTTTTTATTGTCATGCAAAATGATGTTTTGTTAGTAAAGGTTACTGTTAATTCCTCTGGTATGTGGATGTCTGAGTAGGATTGTGGTGTAACACGTTGAGGGTTACTTGCCTGTGTATAATACGACGTAGATTAGGAATAGTAGGCTTAGAACTAGCTACATGCATAGGTATGTTTTGTGAAACCCCCCTCAAAACTGAGCATCAGGGTTCATTAGAGGTGGATGCTAGGGTCTTTATTTGTTCAATATTTTCTCGAATTTCAATCTCCATTGCAGAGGCAGAGTGGTTATGCTTGGTTGTTCTTTCAACATTGTCACCAAGAGTAACCGCTCTGCCTGTGCAATGGGATGCATAGTACTGCACACACCTCCAATGACACTTGGGCTCAGTTAATCTCTCCGTACAATAAATGTAGCCACCGTAACTCAGCAGTCTATTTCCCCTGCTTTATTTTAAATAGCTGACTTGTTTCGTTGCTGCCATTCTTTTTCTGTATTTAGAAAGGTAATAAAAGAGAAAACATTGTTTAAGCGATTTGGTGTACGATTTTTTTTTTTAATTAACCTGTATGAAAAAAAGAATGTTTATTAATTATTTTACAGCCTATCATTTTTTTTTTTATTTAACAAGGGTTTAGTTTCTTAGGCTTTGTGATGTTAGCTTTGAAATGTTTGCTGCATTGATACCTTTGAGAAAAAAAGTTATTTTTTGAGATAGTTGACCTTATGAAATATGTTACCTTTGATATGGTTCTCTGTTGTTTGAACTGTAATTCCCGAAGCTGATGATGTGTGTTTTTAGATTCTTGTTCAATGTGTTTCCTCTTGTTGGTGTTGTGTTATGGCTTGTTCAATTCTGAAAGAAAGCAAAATAGTTTTTTTCATTTTTTGAATTTGACGTACTTTTGAAAATAGCCTGCAATGAGAAATGTTTTGCCATTATTTATTTGAAAACTTAAATTTTTTGAAATTGGTCAGTAAGTTCTTATTTTAAAGGCAATGTTGTGTTTGCATGCAAATTTATTTTTTCTTAAAACCTGCAGAAAAAAAGTTATTATTTGTGTTTATTGATTTTTTTCTTCAATTTTACCTTGTATAGTATGGTTCGTTGTGTGCTCAGCTACTTCTGATGGTCTAGATTTGGTTGATTTTGTAGATGTGTTCCTTCACACTGGTGTTGTGTTTTGGTTTGAACTGTAGAGAAATGAAAAGAAGAAATTACTGTATAGTTTTCATTGCTTTTGTTTTCCTGAGGATGATTGCTTTGCCTTACACCTGTAAAATGGAAAATGTTTTTTTTTCTGTAGTTAGTTATGACATACTCGATTAATCCTGGTACTGGTTTTAATTTCATTGATGGAGATTGGTTAAGGAGTAGTTTTACATTTCCCTTTTTTTGGGGGTACAATTTCAAAATCTGTTTGGACTTAATACGGTCTTGTATCAAATTTTTCCTTGTTGTTCTATTTCAATGTACTGGTACTCCTGGGTTTTGTTTGCAGTGTGTTGTGGTGTCTTTTTTTGAAGCTTTGATTCTCTTGCAAATAATATTGCAGATCTGAAAAGAACTAGAAAACTTACTGTTTATGCATTCATTTTTTTAAAATGTAAGTACAGTTGTATTCTTTATTCGAGGGCAGCACAAATGGGGGTCATTTTACATTACTATGTTAAATACCTGACAAAATTGGTTTATTTATTTTAGTTCCCCACCACCATTCAGCACCTTCCCTGAGACAAGCACCTGTAGGGCTTAGAGTAGTAAATTTGCCCCACCACCATCCAGCAGCTGCACTGAGGCCAGCACCTGTCAGAGTAGGAATAGTAAATTTGCCCCCACCACCATCCAGCACCTTCCTTGAGGCCAGCACCTGTCAGGGTAGGAGTAGTAAATTTGTTCCCACCACCATCCAGCACCTTCCCTGAGGCAAGCACCTGTCTGAGTAGGAATAGTAAGTTTGCCACCACCACCACCACCATCCAGCACCTTCCCTGAGGCAAGCACCTGTCAGAGTAGGAATAGTAAATTTGCCCCCACCACCATCCAGCAGCTTCCCTGAGGCAAGCACCTGTCAGAGTAGGAATAGTAAATTTGTCCCACAAACCAGACAGCATCTCTCCTGAGGCCAGCACCTGTTGGAGTAGGAATAGTATTTTTGCCCCCACCACCATCCAGCACCTTCCCTGAGGCAAGCACATGTCGGAGTAGGAATATTACTTTGCCCCACCACCATCCAGCACCTTTCCTGAGGTGAAATTTGAGTATTAATTTTCTAATTGACAGTTTATGGCATACTACTTTTTTTTTCCAATGCCATCTCAGTAATTTAGGGGCCTATTACGATGGTGGTCGGGAAACCTACCTGACCGCCATGGTAGTGGGAAAAGACCGCCTGCATGCACCGCTACATCACCGCCGGTCGCATTATGATGACCTGCGCTCGAAATCCAACCACGGCGGTCTGATCGCGGGCATTAACATTGCGGCGGTTGCTGCTGCCCGCAGCACCGCCGCGAGGCCGAAAGGAGCATGTCCTGCATTTCCCTGTACTGCGTGGCAGGCATTGCACAGTGCCTGCCACCTGGTACAGGGAAATGTAGGGGGGACCATGGGTACCCCCCCAGTGCACCCCCCTCCCAACACATTGGGGGCCCACAACGGGCCCCTGGAAGACAATCACTGCATGCCTTTCCCTGGCGGTCTGACCGCTGAGGAAAGGCTGGCTACCGCCGGCATCATAATCCTGCCGGTGGAGCCTGCTCTGCTCCACCACCATTATCCCGGTCCTGCTCAGTCCGCCAGGCAGGAGTGCGGATGGCAACCGGCGGAAAAGCGGCGGTCAGAATTTCCCACCGCCACGGTCACCACCGCCATCCTAATATGACCGGCGGTTTTCTTGGTTGCGATGGCGGGTGGATGTTCACCGCCAATACGGCGGGCACCACCGCCGGCCCGACGGTGGACATCCGACCGCCATTGTAATAGACCCCTTGGTTTTTAAAATTTTTCTTTAATGAATAATGATGAAATATGGTTTTAATATTAGCAGTTGATTTATTTAAGAAACACTTACTATTGTGAGTGTCTTTATATAGAGTTAGGCTGAAGTCTGTGGAGCAATAAAAAATTGTTATTAGAAAATATTCAGGGTTTATCTTGTATTATACGTATGTTTGTTTGCTGTGATTTTTTTACTTACTTGATCTCTAGGTGGCAGTGTTCCGAAGCAATGTGTCTCTTTTTTGCTCTGTGCTCCGATGCGTGTGGACACCTGGGAAGTCAGTGATCCACTGAGCACAAAATGGTGGATGGTTCAATTTATAGGTTTTGGTGTGCTGAATGTTAATTGCAAACAAAATATGTTTTCGATTTGCATTTTAAATGTAGAAATTAGATGTGACAGAAACTGTATTTAAAACAGAATGCTTAGAAAGACGTTTTTTTGTGTTTGTTTAGAACGGCAGCAATTTAGTTTCATTAAGGCATCCAGAGTTATTAGTAGTAATAGAGAAAGGACACGTGTAAATTTGGTTTTGCAGTGCATCATCGTCATTTTGTATCAGTATTATGTTGTTTGCGTTTTATGAAACCATGAAAGTAACTGTAAATGTTCGTTTTTGAAATTGTTTTATAATAATATTTTCAGAATGTCATGTTATACTTTTTTTTCAAATTATTTTGTGAGGGTGAAAACCTTTATTTTTGCAGTTTATTATATTTGCGTAATGTTAGTCTATGGGATTGCGTTGTAGCAGTATTTGTTGTAAAATTATGCGTTATAGTGGTTTTTGCATTATAATGTCCGCGTTGTAAAAGCATACATTGTAATGGTATGCGTTGTAACTTCATACAACCGCAAATCATGCACTAATCCCGCTCACCAGCATTCATAATTCTAAGTGGCATATTTATGAAAGAGTTGCGTCGTCCTTGTGCCATGCAGGGGGGTACAAGGGAAATGCAATTACTAAGTTAGTTTTATCAAGCCATGCAAGAGCACCTTGTGTGGCCCTTCGTGTCTTCAGAAATCTAAAGAAATCCAGCACAGCATAAATCACTGTGTTGCGGTACTCTCCCAAGGGAGGCGTTCCACGGGTGGAGCATGTGTGTTCCCATGCGTCCACCCTTTTATTTAGGTGTATTCCCAGATTTACCATTACTGGTAGACTTGGGAATGCATCAGAATGTTACACCTCCCCAGGTGAGGTGTAACAAGGAGAAATATCTTTATTTCTCCTAGTTGTTTCCTCTTTCTGTGTGTGCTGCATTCTGCTGCACACGTAAAAGAAGAAAATGACTTAGGAGATTGTTTTTGTGCAGGAAGGGGCCCCTTCCTGCACAAAAGAAATCCTGTTGCAACACAGGCACCCTTGCACTGCTGCGCAAGACATCAGTTTGTGTGCAAGTGCAAGGAAAGGACAGAAATGTGCCACATAATGTTAAATACAGAGCATTCATGCCCTTTCCCTCTCATGCAGCGCAGCAAGGTGGCTTGCTGTGCTGCGTGAAAGTTTGATAAATATGCCCCTGTTTGTTGATGAGAAGGGTCACTGATGCCTTGGTGTGTGTGCTCAAGGCATCTTGTAGATGCACAGATCTAAAAAGACAAAGTAATATTGTATTGTATTGTAATTGCATTTGTATAGCGCTTACTACCCCATACGAGGCGTCGAAGTGCTTTTCGGCAAGTAGCACGCTACTCCGGGACCCATAGAGGATTAGTGTTGAATTAGCGTGAAACATGCAAGTACATTTTAAGTGGTGGATATGTTAGTCAGTTATTTGGATTCGGAAGGATAGCAGAAGGATAGAAGAGGAAAAAAGGTTTGTATTTATATAGCGCTTCTTACCCCTGATGGGGCTTGTAGCGCTTTTTTTTGGTGAGTAGCACGCTGCTCCGGAAACCCATAAAGGATTAGTGGTGAATTAGTATGGTGAAATATGAAAGTAATTTGAGTGGTGGATATTAGTCAGTTATTTGGAGTGAGAAGGATAGTGGAGGGATAGAAGGGAAAGAAAGGTTTGCATTCATATAGCACCTGTTACCCCTGATGGGGTGTTGAAGCCCTTTTCTGGCGAGTAACAGGCTACTCCGGAACCCATAAAGGATTAGTGTTGAAAATTAGTATAGTGAAATATGAAGTCATTTGAGTGGTGGATATGTTAGTCAGTTATTTGAATTGAGAAGGGTTGGGGAGGGGTAAAAAAGGGAGAAAGGTTTGTATTATATAGCGTTTGTAACCCTGATGAGGTGTTGAAACGCTTTGTTGGCGAGTAGCAAGCTACTCTGGAACCCATAAAGGATTAGTGGTGAATTAGTATAGTGGAATATGGAATTAGAGAAGTGAACATGTTAGTCTGTTATTTTGATTGAAAGGGATAGTGGAGGGATAGAAGAGTGAAGGATTTCTTTTTAGGTCATACCAGTAGGAGGAGGCTTTTGGACGAGTAAAAGGGTTTTTGGAGGGGAAGAGTCAGAGGGAAGAGTTTAGAAAGGTTTGTTTTGGGGGATCGGTATAGTAAAAGAGGTGTCAGATGATGCAAGGAGGGGTAGAGTAGGAGAGAGTCAAGAAAGGTAAATTTTGGGGAACATAGTGGTATGGGGTTTGGGATAAATGAGAGAGTGGGTGTAGAGGATATAATGATAGATGTATAGGGTGAGAGATAGGGTAGTTCATTGGAAACAGTAGTAGAAAGAAGTTTGAGATGAGTCAGAAAGTTGGGCTAGAAGATATATTGAGAGACGTATAGGCTGAGAAATAGGGTAGTGCATTGGAAATGCTAAATTAGAAGAAAGTGATAAATATATAGATCCATAAGTACATTGAAAGTATATAGATGCATAAAGGAAGTAAGTATACGCAGATTAAAGATATTGATAGAGGTACAGGATGAGAAATAGGGTAGTGCATTGGATATGCTTTTTTCAGGAGAACACAGATCCAAGTACATGGAGGTACATAGATGCACAATGGAAGCAAGTACATGTAGACCAAAGATGATTTTTTTTTTTTACAACATAATTATTCTACATGTTTATACAAAGCAATACACAAAGATAGGTACATATCTATAGTGAAAATAAATGCTTATATACAGAGGGACACATACATAGGGTGGGTATTAATGAATGGGAAAATGGGCAGCATTTCTGGCCCAGGACCCGACCAGTCTCGAACAGGCTCAAACTGGCACTCACCCTTGTCCTCTCCACCCTTAGCCTCAACGCCCGGGCTGAAACACCCTAAGCCTTGACCGTTTATAGCCCTAGTAGTCAGGTGACCCCTTCAGCCAATGGGAACCCTAGCCCTAACACTATCCAATTACAACACTAGCCCTAAAATCTAGAACCAATAGGAGACCAGGACCTTACAGCCAATCTTAGCCCTAGTCCAAGCACCCAATCAGTTTCAAAAACCCTGATCTCTACGTTAAAAGAGGCCCTAGCCCTACCAGTAGTCCCAACCCTAGTCCAAGCAACCAATGGCACAGGAAGCCCTAGTCCCTACTTCCAATAGAAAGCCTAACCCTACTCTTAGTCCCAAACCTAGTCCAGCAACCAATAACACCAGAAGCCCTAATCGCTACTTCCAATTAAAGGCCTAACCCTAGCCCCACCCTAGTCCCAACAACCAATAGTACAGGAAGCCCTAGTCCCTACTTCCAATAGAAATCCTAACCCTAGCCCTAGTCCCACCCTAGTCCCAACAACCAATAACACAGGAAGCCCTAGTCCCTACTTTCAATAGAAATCCTAACCCTAGCCCTAGGTGGTGCCTAACACTTGTTCGGTAATTTTGTTGTTGTATTTCAACACAGTTTTCCTGCCTTTTTTTGGGGACCTACTTCATAAATTTGCTTGATACCTAGAGAGAAATAGATAATTCAGTTTCAAAATGCTTCCGTCAAGTAAAACAAGAGTTAGCATAAAAAATGCAGAAACCTCTGCCCAAACAAACATATTTTCTGCATCTACATTTCCTGCATCCATTGCCCCCACCATGCACAGTCTTGTCATCAATGATATCATTTCAGATGTTGCAATCATATTACCAATGGTGTCATAGAACAAGTTATGAGTAATGTAATAAGGGAGGTAAGTAACAGAGCATGACGAGGGCATGAGCTATAGTTACTTTACTTTACTTGAGATAGCTATAACTGGTGAATTGCAGTGGTTTTGTTTTTTAAAACTGTATGTTATGAACGGCATTTTCCCTAGGTATAATATCCCTTTAACTTTTGTTTTTTTCAGAGAATTCCTAAGGTTTTTTACTGTAAAGTAAGATCTTATTACCATTTTTAATTACAACATAATTTGAACCTTTGTTTTTTTTGTAATGAATTGCTATGGTTTTTTTAAAACATAAAGTAAGTTGTCCATTGCTATATGGGCCTTTGGGTTGTGTTGTGGGTTGTGTTGTGTGCAGGGCCTAGCCTGCGGTCAGGCCCTGTGGTCAGGGCCGGCGACCAACTACCAGTTCCCAACTCGCCGCTACTGTGTACGGCTGACTATGGCATGTATCAATATAAACTGTATTCTCACAAGAAGGGGGGACCAAGAGTGCTTGAAGGTCCCACATACATGCTTCTAAAATAACTGTAATGTATTGAGTAGGGTATGCAGTTCCTATATCGAGAATAAACAGAGTGTGGTGACCAGGTCAGTCAAGTCCCAACAAGTCACTGGGAGCGTGACTCTTTAGGAGCTTGTGCCCTCACACACCCAGAAGGGTGTCATGCTTCATCATTGGGTGAGCTTCACGTCGGGCCGGCGGTGCAGTGCCCGACGGGCACCTACAAGGGGGCTCTTTACCCGAGATCTTCTCAGTATGCCGTTATGACATGTATGAAGCCTGGGTGTGGGGCTGTAAAGTGTAGATTGGTGTGAAATGATTTAGTCTACTGTGACTAATAGTGAAGTGCAAATAAAAATAGGTCAGAAAGTCCTCTAAAACCCTTTTAATCAGTGTGTCCCCTAGCCTATATAATAGGAAGGTATGTGCTATCACTAGAGATTATGGTCTTATGATAGCCGGTGGGTCAACATGTTTATTGCCCTGGTCAGTCCCTAAGGGATCTGGTGGCAATTCTTCAGGACCAATAATTCCTAATCTACACGAGTGGGTGGAAACAGTAATTATTTAATGACCCAATTCCTAATCACCTGGCAATGGCCTATATCCATATCATTACCTTAAAATATATGTAAAAACCGACCTGTAATCAAAAAAGAGAGAAGAAGAAACATAAACATAAATAATGACAACTTGTGACATTCACGACACATAGATTCCAATCACAAGATCCCCTAAGAGGTTGTCAACTCACCATATTATGGTACGGTGGGGCTTCCTTGAGTAGGGGCTAAGCTGCGCGCTAATTACATGTGCTGAAGCCCATATGGGATGCCTCCGGAGTTCCAGTGTACTTATAGGATCCACAGTAAAGGTGCGTGGAACGACCTTTGCAGGCTCAGATCCCTTGGAAATGAGGGAGTTGGTCGGGTACCGTTCTTAAGTATCGCGTCCATCGTGCTGATCGGTTGCAGGAGGAGCGAGTCCGTACTGCCTAACCACTCACTGCTGTCAGAGCTCTGTTGCGGGCTCCATCTTGTGGGTGAGGGCCACACAACTGGAACTCTTGTTCCTCCGGTCGGGGATTTTTTGAGCGCCATTTGAAGCGATCATTATTTGAAACATGGCTTGGCCTCAGTAATGAGGAAGCTGGTAGGGAACTCGTTTTGGACCTCTTTATCAAGATGATATTTTAATTAGTGATATTGCTTGACCCCGTGGGTAAGGGAGCTCGACATTGTGTCCCGATCACTGTGTTAATCTATTATGTGCGGCAACAGTGCTGCTGAATCACTCACTCTCATCATAGGGGTCCATAATGGATGCCATAATACTCAGGAATTCCTAAGGTGCGGGTGTATCCTTAATTGGCAATTCATTTTTATAAGTTATGATTCAAGGATGTTAGCTGAAAAAGGTTTTAAGCCGAAGAAATGGATGTTCATTGAGTAAAGAAAAAGTATTTTCTTTTAAAGACAAAAGGTAAAACGGAGACCTGCACAGACACATCAGTCTGTGTGGAGGATTGTGTTAGTGTATCCATAAATGAACACTCATATTATGCAGTTATCAGATTTAAGTCCTCCCTGATGTCAGTTAACCCCTTCGCTGTGGGGCAAATTCCCCCATGGTGCGAGAGGGGGCGGGGTTGGGCGTGGCGCTCGGGTACTCAGGACGGCTCCCGGCCATCATGAGTCACAGTGGGCGTGTGCTCATGACTGCCTGGAGCCGTCCGAACTCCACCCACTGATTAATTTCCCCGCACAGGCGGGTAATTAATACCGCATGGGCGGAGCGGCAACGTTCGAACGGCTCCCGGCCGTCATGAGCACACGTCTACTGTGACTCCTGATGGCCGGGAGCCTTCATGAGCACTCAAGAGGTTAAAGGTATGTCACCCAAAAAGACAAATGGGATCTCCAACTTTAGATTTGTATCATTGGAACTAGTGTGTAATATCCAGTTGTATGATCTCATGTTGGACAATTAGGGTCTCATCGCGGGTTTCACTTGCGTCCACCACATTACGATGTAGTCGGTCGAAAGTGAAACCGGCCGGTCATTCTGGCAGGATTCCGATGGCCTAAAGGAGCCCGTCATCCAGTCGGAGGGCTGCCTGTATTCCCTATGGATGGCGTTTCTGCGGTAGGGATTACGATGTCGGTTTCCGATAGGCTTTCCATGTCGGGCTTTCCGACATGGAAAGCATGTCAGAAAGCAGCATTGCCCCTTCACCCTGTGGCCTCCATTTGGAACCTGCGGGGGCTGTTAATCCTTGCACAGTGCGGCAGGAACCCTGGGGTGCCTGCCACGCGGTGCAGGGATGAACAGAGTCTCCCAATTTCTATAGGAGCTTGTGCTAAGGCCGGTTTATGGCTGCAGCACAAGCTCCCATAGAGAAATGGGAGTATGTAATGCTGCGGTTGGGACCGCCGACCAGAGGTCAGTCGGTCTCGATTCCGCAATGCTGTCGGGTGGATGTGATGGTGAATCCCAAAGAGGAAAGGCCCCTGCTCACTCTCTAAGGAGTCATAACGAACTACTTGGGCCTGACCATGCAGGGTGCAAGACCCCTCAGCAAGCTGGAGACTACACTGGGGAAACACACGGTACAGTTTGACAAAATACTGCAGGTGATACAGGACACCAAAACTACATTGGAGACCAAGATTGACACTGTTATGTTAGAAGAGTCCTTGTTACACACAGATCACAGGAAGCTCACGAAAGGGTGAAGGATACAGAATCTGCTATTTCTATGATGTGCCCCACCCCGAAGGAACTACAATCCCAAATGCAACTCATGAGATCTGATATTGCGTGCCTGTAGGTGAGAACCAAAAATGCAACAATGTTTGATATCTGGGCCTCCCTGAGTGAGCCAAGGTTCCAAATATGGAACTGTTTTTGAAACAATGGCTGAGTAACGCTGTATTGGTTGGAAAGACCCCTAACTTCTTTCTAATTGAAAGGGCCCTCTGGGTGCTCGGGATGCCCCTGCTGCCTGGAGCAGCCCCTCGACCTGTGGTTGCGCACCTTCTGCATTATAGAGACAGAGAGAAACATTTAGACCCAAGGGGCTGTTGTGCTATGAGGGGGATGCGATAATGGCCTATACAGTGGAGGTGCAGCAGCGTCACAGTTCTCATGTAGAGGTCAAACAGAAACTGCACCTGTTGGGCCTGAAACAATCCCTCCTCTTCCCTGCTAAAGTGCCAGTGGTTGAGGGAGACAAGAGACATTTCTTCCAAACATCTGAGGAGGCCTGGACCTGGATCTACATGAAAGGTGGACCAACTTGTGGGGGCAGTGAATCTCTTGCAGACAGATGCAGAGACCTAGGGGGCGATGCTCCTGGAAACATCAGTCCAGACCACCGATCGCACCAGCAGCTATGGAAAGGGTGCAGGTGGTCACAGATTTGCTGCTATATGGTAAAAATCTATTTCGCGCTTTGTTGTCAGATCATGGCTCAGACGCTGAGACTGGCATGAACAGATCCGGCACATCAGATGAGGGGGAGACTGTGGGAATGGGTCTCATTCCTCGTCTGACCGATGAAATAGCCTGAGGTAGACTCATTCTGGGACTGCCTTCAGCGAGTGGGTACATATATGCTACCAAAACCCTGAGATGGGGGGCACCGGAGGACCGTGGGATCTTTTGACATCTAAGGTGCATGACTGAACAAGGAGCTTTATGGGCCCAACCACCCGCCCACTGTTTCTGAAATTGACACGTTTGCCCTGTTAATGTATGTTTACCTGCACCAGTACTTGTTGGATGTTGATGGCTGGATGCCAAGATACCTTACAGCCTTGGGGAGGGAGTATGAACATCAATTTACATTGCTGTTTTTTATACTTGAGTCTATATCATGTGGTATAACGTACCATGTGTTCTATGAGTCATGCCAGGGCACATTGGGCTATCTACGATGAGACATGAAGTAAACACAACCCCACACAACACAGAATAAATGTAGAGGCTTTGACATACAACCTCCCAACCTGGAACTTGCGAGGCATGGACACACCTAGGAAACGTCATACAAAATGTGCCTTCCTTAAGCGCCACCATGCTCTCATAACCATACTACAGGAAACAAACTTTGGGCCTCATTAGGATGTCGGGCGGACGGTGGTCCTGACCGCAGTATTTGGATGCGACTGCACATGGTGCGGTTGCACACTCCCATTTCTCTATGGGAGCTTGTGCTGCTGTCGGAAACCGGCCGCAACACAAGCTCCCATAGAGAAGTGGGAGTTTGTGTTAATCCTTGCACCAAGTGGCAAGTGGCAGGCACCACACAGTGCCTTTCACTCGGTGCAGGGCTTGACAGGGGGCACAATATGTGCCCCCCAGGCCCCCAACCGGAGGCCACTGTTGCAAGGGGGCCCTGCTAGGGGCCCCCAAAGTTGCTTTCCAGCAGACTTTTCATGTCGGAAAGCCTGACATGAAAAGCCTGTGGGAAACCAACATCAAAATCCCGACGGTGGAAACGCCATCTTTAAGGAATTACATGCCAGTTCGGAATGGCCGATGGGCTCCTTGAGCCCATTGGAAGCCAGCCGGATTGACCGCTTGGTTTCAATTCTGACCGCCGTATTCATAATATGGCAGTTGGAATTGAAACCAAAGATGTTGGTGCAGTTGGAGGCTTTCCGACCAGCATCAAAATCTGGGCCTTAGTGGCTACGGAATTACAGAGGCTGAGGACGAGGTGGAGGGGCCAAGTATAGAGCACAATCTTCTTCGCCTTCACCAGAGCAGTGTTGATTTGGATCATACCGGAAGCCCTCTATGTGGGGTCGTCACACAGACTAGACCGAGAGGGCAGATTTGTGGCCCTATAGGGATTATTTGAGAGGGATCCACTCACATTTATAGCAGTCTACGCACCCAACGCAAATTTACAGTCCACAGGCACTGACTGTTTGGGCAGGTGATTACAATGGCATGTTAGACATAGAAGTGGACAGGCCCACTCCCCTTGGACAGAGTGGCGAATCGCAGGCTGACACAGTATTTCTGACTATGGGAGGAACACATGAGAATACATGATTTTGTGGAGACTGATGCACCCAACAACACAGGAATACTTGTACTACTCCCCCATGCATGATGTACACACATAACTTGACCTGTTCCTTTGCAGCAATGTGATGTGTCGATGCACGTTATGGATAGCTAACCTTGAATGCACCATCTCTAGACTACTGTCTACTGCTACTGACCTTGCGTTGGGGGTAGGGACCGTGCAAAGATACTGACCTGGCGGCTGCGCAGAGAGGAGCTGCAGGATGTACCCTGCTAAGACGTCATAGGTTTTAGTCATAGCGCAATACTTTAACACTAATACAAGCTCCACCTCTGCTAGGTATAGCAAATGGGAGGCCCAAAAAGTGGTAATACGTGGCCACTTCATTAATTGCACCTCAGGAGTGAAATAGATCTTAGGCCGAGAATTTCTAGATGCGGAGTGTGAGTTGCAGGACATCAAAAATGCAATGCTGCCCTGATAGTACGGGACGCCTACAAACACTTAAACACACCAGAGGTGAATTGGCATCCCGCTTATCACTCCTTGATTTTAGGGAGCACCTGGCACACTAGCATGGGGAGAAAGATGCAATGCTCACATGGCTACGACGTGGCAAGCAGCAGCACTCCTCAATAGTATGTAACACCCAAAAAGTTATTAACTCCACCTTTGCTGATTATTACTGCACCTCATACGCATCACAGGATGAAGGATTGAAGACTTTCTATGTGAGATTCCCCTTGCTTGCCTCAGTCTGCTCCAGCACACGGAACTGAAGAAACCCATACAGGTGGAAGAAATACGTGAGGCCATGCAACAGCCTGAAACAAAACGCTCGGACTCAGATGGCTTCCCTATATAGTATTACGCAACTTATGGAACACTACTAACCCCACACTTGCTAAAAGTATATGAGGAGATGGGGTCCAGAGAAGGGCTCCCAGAATCCCTCAGTGAAGCCCTGATAATTGTGCTTCCCAAGCCAGGGCGTGACCCTATGAACGTACGATCATATCGCCCACTGTTGCAACTAAACTTAGAACATAAAATATTAGGGAAGGTCCTGGCGAACAGATTACTGCCAGTAGTGGGAACAACTAGTCCAAGTAGATCAGAATTGGTTTATCCCTGAATGTAATACATTCCTGAATAGTCAATGATTACTAAATTTGATGGGGACCAATGCCGGGGAACCGAAATCCTGTCTGGTGGTGTTGCTAGACATAGAATAAGTGTTAGGACATACCTCTTTGTAGGACTGGTAAGGGAGGGGGGTGGAACCATCCTACATGCAGTGGGTAAAAACTGTGTATATCAAACCAATAATGAGGGTCAAAACTTGCCAGACGATCTTGGACAGATTTGGAATACACAGGGGCACTAGGCAGGAATGCCTGTTATCTCTGCTCATTTTTGCGCTAGCAATGGAGCCCCTTGCAACCTGGTTTTGCACCAAAGCCCAGATGTGGGGAGTGCAGGCATTTGATGAATGGCATATAGAATTCCTCTTTGCAGTTGACGCTCTGGTTTATTTACATGACTCCCACACATCCCTCTCCCATTGATGGAGATGCTCAACAAGTTTGGGAAGCTGTCAGGTCTCAAAATTAAGTCGCCCAAGTCTCGTCTGTTTCCACTCCAGCTGGTGCGGAATCATCGGCAAGACTCTGTGATGGCCACCAGTCTCATTTAACAATTTGATACCTTTAAGTATTTGAGGGTAAACATTTACCACTCCTATGCCTACTTAATAGAGTCTAATCTGGAAAGAGCGGTGACAATGGTGCACTGCCCTCTCCCCTTCTAACTCTCATTGCCTCTTTCTCCGGTAGGCCGGGTGGCGGTCACCAAAACGTTGGTGCTGCCCCGACTGCTGTACCTGTTTGTGGCATTGCCGTTAATTCTTCCTAGATGTTTCTTAAATGACCTTCAGGGACTGCTCTCCTATAAGAGTAATTGCTGGGCAGGTCAAGAAGAAGACACACAAAGTGACTAGTATGGCCCCTGAGGGTCCATCTAATTAATTATGTGCTTTACTGGCTTTAAAAATTCTGGGACCTATGTCGCTGGAGTTGCTGTCAGTGTGTCATCATAGTCAAGAGAAATATATAGACGGGTCAAACAAGTATGTCTTCAATCGTTTTTACTTTAGGTTACTGGTGTAACTCCTTACTGTATATTTCTATGGTCCATCTGCTGAGTTATTGTTTAGTACTGCACAAGACCAGCTAAAATCTCCACTACTCTAATTAGCCAAGTCCCAAGTGATTGTCTGCATTTCAGCACCAACATTCCAGCAACACGTCTGGAACTATGCCTCTAACTGTTCCCACGGTGTCTGCATCTCAACTCAGGTCCCACTTCACTCAATCAGCCAAGTCCTTTTACATTACCAGTGCTATATCACTGGTGATACACTTTAAATCTTTATCATGGTGCATTGTGTGCCCCCAGATTATAATAGCTCGTAGCACACTCCAATATCTAGCAGGCTCTGGCTGCAAAACAGTTTCACATACTGGGCCCATCTTCTAAGAGCTGCTGCAAACTCAGGTATCTTACCTTTTATTACGTAGGGTGTGCAGACAAAATATCAGCGAAGTATTGTGTCAAGAATACAGAGGAAAAAAATATTGTGAATGTAAGTTTCCATAGGTAAGCAAAGTTGATATGAATATTCAAGGTATATAGATATGAAGTTAAGAATATTAAATCTATACTTACCTATTTGCACTTACCTTAATGTTTTCCACACAATATTCTGTCCACATGATACTTGTGTTTCGATATTTTGTCAGTGATCCTTCCATAGAGCTCCTGTCCCGAGGTCTGCCTCCTGGGGAACAGTGGTCATTCCCCTCCCTGCGCCTCTTTGTCTGGAGTAAGCTGCTATGCTTGCATGCTTTGTTTGGCAATTAAATCTCTCGGGGGAAAATGTTGCCTTCTCACACAGCGGCCATCTTCACTGTGGCTAAAACCCACCTTCTCTGACCACAAAGAGTATTTTGGAATTGAGGAGAAAGAGGTTTGGTGGGTCAGGGTTGAACCTTTAAAATTCTCCTTAAAGTTATTTCAAATTAATTTCCACAAACACCAAAATATTTTGCTGTTTTAAAAAATCTTGCTATCCATGATCAGAAGAGTCAATAGAATTATCAAACAACTTTAGCTTTGGAAACATGTAATAAGAATATAATATATACATTCACATGTGCAGAGACGATGTATGAGAAAAGTTGAAAAGTATATGTTGCATACATAGACAATGCAATCATTTGCATAAAGTGTCATTCAACTCAAAAACCTACTTCTTATATTCAGGTATGTCCAAGCCAGACTGGCCGTCTGCCACTCTGCAATTTCCCTAGTTAGCTGCCAACCTGGATGCTGCTTTCAAAGCAGGGTGGACGGCAATGACCGCATAGGTATTCAGAAAAAATATTGAGTTAAAAATATCAAATTGCAGAAATATTGAATTTTTAATATTGTGACACAGAAATATTGTGCGATACAAAAGGGGATGATGGACGGAACGTTTGAGCCAATCAAACACTCACCCCCAGTCAACTGATCTGGGTTTAATCCATCATCATTTAGCTCACTCCACCACCCCAGTTCAGACATGGCCATATGCAAATCAGTCTGACCCTGTGCCTCATGGGAACAGTCCAGCCCGAACTGCCAAGCCATGTCTTCCCTGGACCGGAAACAAGCATCCTAGGACCGGTTTCTGGCATTCCAGCCGTCATCAGCCAGGCTTGCTTGAATCCAGTGGCAAAGTGAGCAAGGGACCCACGTCTCGGCATACCCCCGCCAACTTAGGGCGAACAAAGCGATACAAAAGGGGATGATGGACGGAACGTTTGAGCCAATCAAACACTCACCCCCAGTCAACTGATCTGGGTTTAATCCATCATCATTCTTTAGCTCACTCCACCACCCCAGTTCAGACATGGCCATATGCAAATCAGTCTGACCCTGTGCCTCATGGGAACAGTCCAGCCCGAACTGCCAAGCCATGTCTTCCCTGGACCGGAAACAAGCATCCTAGGACCGGTTTCTGGCATTCCAGCCGTCATCAGCCAGGCTTGCTTGAATCCAGTGGCAAAGTGAGCAAGGGACCCACGTCTCGGCATACCCCGCCAACTTAGGGCGAACAAAGCGATACAAAAGGGGATGATGGACGGAACGTTTGAGCCAATCAAACACTCACCCCCAGTCAACTGATCTGGGTTTAATCCATCATCATTCTTTAGCTCACTCCACCACCCCAGTTCAGACATGGCCATATGCAAATCAGTCTGACCCTGTGCCTCATGGGAACAGTCCAGCCCGAACTGCCAAGCCATGTCTTCCCTGGACCGGAAACAAGCATCCTAGGACCGGTTTCTGGCATTCCAGCCGTCATCAGCCAGGCTTGCTTGAATCCAGTGGCAAAGTGAGCAAGGGACCCACGTCTCGGCATACCCCGCCAACTTAGGGCGAACAAAGCGATACAAAAGGGGATGATGGACGGAACGTTTGAGCCAATCAAACACTCACCCCCAGTCAACTGATCTGGGTTTAATCCATCATCATTCTTTAGCTCACTCCACCACCCCAGTTCAGACATGGCCATATGCAAATCAGTCTGACCCTGTGCCTCATGGGAACAGTCCAGCCCGAACTGCCAAGCCATGTCTTCCCTGGACCGGAAACAAGCATCCTAGGACCGGTTTCTGGCATTCCAGCCGTCATCAGCCAGGCTTGCTTGAATCCAGTGGCAAAGTGAGCAAGGGACCCACGTCTCGGCATACCCCCGCCAACTTAGGGCGAACAAAGCGATACAAAAGGGGATGATGGACGGAACGTTTGAGCCAATCAAACACTCACCCCCAGTCAACAGAAATATTGTGTGCAAAAATATCAATGACAAAAATATGGAATTTTTAAGGCAAGAAATATAATTTTTTAAGTTTCTTTATGTGTTTTAATTACATTGTATATGTTTTATATTGCTTGTGTAATTATTAATGTTTTTAAATACAGTTCGTAATTTTAAGTTATTTATATTTTTAATTTACTAGTAAAATAGTAATTTATAATGTGGTAGCAGGTTGTGAACTTTGCAGGGGTACAGGATGGGAAGTTAATTAAGTATAATTAATTTATCTTTTTTTAAATTAATGTATGTAATGTATTTGATTATTAAGTATGTAAAGTGTGTAAATAATATTTTTGTAAGTTAGATTTTAGGTGCGGGTTGTGGGTTTGTAGCGGTATAGGTTGGGAAGTTAATTAAATAATAATTGATTAATTATTGATACATTATTAATTGATTATTTGTTACTTAGTTAAGCAAATTGTGTAATTATAATTTTTTCATTTATATTTTAGTTGTGGTAGTTGGGTTCATAGGGGTATAGGGTGGGGAGTTAATTAATTAATAATGTATTGATTATTGATACATTATTAATTAATTGCTAATTAATTATTTAAATGGTGTAATTATTATAATTCTTTTATTTACATTTTAGGTGCAGGTTGTTGGGTTTTTAGGGGTATAGGGTTGGAAGTTAATTAAATAATAATTGATTAATTATAAATTATTTATTTATTATTAATTCATTCATTGTTAATTAATTATGTAAATTGTGTAATTATTATACTATTTTTCATTTGCATATATGTTAAATGCGTGTTGCTAGGTATGTGAGACTGTAGTGTGCAAATTTCAAGAAATAATTATTAAATAAAAAAAATTATATTAATTATTGAAAAACATTATATTTGTTTTAGTTGTTTAATTGTATTTTTATGTATATTTTTAATTTCAAGTTAATAGTTTTATAATTTTATTAGATTAATACTTGTATTAAAATAAGGTACGTGTTTGAAGTTAAGTACTTTCCCAACTGTTGCACAGACTGGAGTGGGAATTGTACATTTTACCCCTTCAGAGTCCAATGCTTTCCCTACTGTTGCACCGAATGGAGTGCGAATAGTAGATTTTATCCCTCCTGAGTCCAACGCTTTCCGTACTGTTGCATAGACTGGAGTGGGAATAGTACATTTTACCCCTCCAGAGTCCAATGCTTTCCATACTGCTGCACCTACTGGAGTGGGAATAGTACAATTTTACTCATCCAGAGTCCAATGCTGTCCCTACTGTTGCACAGTCTGGAGTGGGAATAATACATTGTACCTCTCCTGAGTCCACCACTTTCCCTACTGTTGCACTGACTAGAGAGGGAATAGTACATTTTAAACCTCATGAGTCTAACACTTTCCCTACTATTGTACAGCCTGGAGAGGGAAAAGTCAATTTTACCCATCCTGAGTCCAGCACTTTCCCTACTGTTGCACAGACTGAAGTGGGAATAGTAAATGTTATCCCTCCTGAGTCCAACACTTTTTCTACTGTTGCACCGGCTGAAGTGGAAATAGTACATTTTACGCCTCTTGGTCCAACGCTTTCCCTACTATTGCACCGACTGGAGTGGGAATAAAAATATTTCCCCTCCTAAGTCTAACGCTTTTCCTACTGTTGGACAGATTAGTGTGGGAATAGTATATGCATTATTCCTAGAATTTATATTTTTTTAATTAGTAATGTTGTAATATATAATATATTTTAGTAAAATGTATTATTTTATATTGCTTACTTTTTATATGTAATTAAATTGGGATTTTAAAAAAATGTATTTATTTTTAATTTCTTGACTATATATATGTAAATATATATATTTACATACATACAAATTAAAAAACATAACAAATAAACTGGAAACAAATACAAAAATGCCAATTTAATTACACATAAAATGTTTATATTCAAAAAGCGTTTTATCTTTTGCCAATATCTTTGGCGCCGTTTGAAGAATGTTCGCAAAATTTTCCAAACTAATGGTTCACTCAGGTCAGCTCCTGTCTTGAAAGTTTTGGGGTGATTCGTCAAGGGGGAAACGAGAAAAAAGGGGGTCCCAAAACGCGTTTTCCCCATGTTAATTTCCATTGGAACTTTAGACAAAGCTACAGCCTGAACTGCTAAACGGAATTACACCAACTTTGGCAAAAGGTAGGTCTTGGTCCAGAAAGCATGCCTTTTTTTAAATGGTGAAAATCCGTTCAGTAGTTGCTGAGAAATTCAAAAATAAAAATGTATATATTTGATCACCGAGGAGGATTTGTGAACCCTACAGAGCATGAGCTTCATTCTGATAGGCTGCCAACACTCCAAACCAGAATGTGTTGGCAGCCATCTTGTGACTCGGTAACCGAGTCACAAGAAAACAGTTTAAAGAATGATAAAAAAACAAGAAAAGGGGGCAGGGTAGAAACAGCCCCCTAGACCTGCTCAGGGGTCCCACAAGGACCCCCAGGGACCAAAATTTTTTTTTTTTTAAACGGACGTAGTCGCGCTGGGGGCCCAAATCCGGCTGAGAAAATTTTAAAAAACGAAGCGCGGTCTACCGCGCTTCTTTTTCTATAAGCCCCTGGGTGGGCCAGGTCCTGGGGGTGATTCGCAATTATGAAGCGGGGGCACACGGGGGCCCCCGCAGCCCTGGATACTGCCACCTCCCCAGGGCTAAAATAATAAAATAGCGTGGGGGGCTCCTGCCCCCACGCTGACCCGGTGACCACCACCTCCCCAGGGCATTTTTACATTTTGTGTGGGGGGGCTCGCGGGCCCCCCCAAGCCCCAGATAGTGGCATCTCCCCAGGGCAACATAAATTAGAATATGGGGGTCCGTTGCGGACCCACAGCCCCGGGGACCACCACCTCCCTAGGGCTATGCAAATATTGGGAGGGGGGCCACACGGCCCCCCTCCTGGAGCCCTCGATGGCCCTGGGGACCGCCACCCCCCTGGGCCGGCTCCTTCAATGTCCCGGGGTTCCCACCCCCGGGACATTGCTGTTTGCTATGGCAGGGCGGGAGCACGCCTCCCTCCCTGTCATAGCAAACACTGCTTTGCTTCGTTGAAGCGAGAGCAGGAAACCTGCTCTCGCTTCAACAAAGCAAAGCAGAATTGCTTTTTGGCAAGGGGAGCTGCATGTTAGCAGCTCCCCTTGTCCAAAAGCAATCCCCCCACGGTCTCCAACTTGAGGGCCGGCCCCGGGGGATGGGGTCCCCTTGCTCAGAAGTGGCCTGGGAGGGGGCCAAGCAGCCCCCCTCCCCCCAAAAAATTCCAGGATGGCCAGGTCCTGGGGGATGGGGTCCCCGGGGCCAGAAGTGGCCTTAGGAGGGGGGACAACGCTGCCCCCTACATAATTTTTTTTGTATAAAAAATTTGGGAGGTCCTGGGGATGGGGTCCCCGGGGCAAATACCGAATAATGGAAGTGGGGCATTTGTTTTTCTTTCTCTTTTGGAGTCGCGACTCCTACGTGGCTCTCAGCGCGACTCCCCCATGTAACGTTGCGATGGATTCGCGAATTCACCTCAAATAAATCATTTAGTAGTATATAATTTAGATGGTAGTGTTGTATTTGTGAAGTTGTTTTAAAGTGGTACTGTGATTGAAGTTAATGACAAGATTACAATTGATAGAGTTGTTAAAAATATATAAAATAAAAAATTAATAGTTAAACTTGAAAAGTATGTTGTGTTGTAGTACATTGAATTCATGCTTTTGCAGATTTGCGTTGGCTGTGCGAATCCACAAAAAATAAAAAAAAACTTGTATGTGTAAAAAAAAAATTATATTCACTATTATGTTATAGGGTGGCTCTAAAAAGAGCCCTTGTTTTCATTAAGAGTCTGTTGTAGCAACATGTAAGTGCAGATGCACAGCTTTAGATTGTTGAGAAAGACTGAGGGGCATATTAGCAAGAACAGCGTTAAAATTATCGCCGCTTTAGCGGCAGGAAACTGCCACTAAAGCGGCGATAATGGGCTTGATAATATGCCCTTGAGAATTCCAATAGAAGCCCATGTTCTAGTGTGATCCTGGGCTTCTATTGGAATTCTCAAGGGCATATTATCAAGCCCATTATCGCCGCTTTAGCGGCAGTTTCCTGCCGCTAAAGCGGCGATAATTTTAACGCCTTTCTTGCTAAAATGCCCCTCTGTTCCCATGATCTGTGAAGTTTACTCCATCACTTCTGTAGATGTCATCCATATCAAAACGTAGATTGTTGCTATAAATGGAGCCCATCGTATGGTCTCTGAGGTAAGCAGAAACAGTTTTATTGACATTCTTTCTAGCTTTCTCAATCTGTGGAGAGAATTGATTTGACCACTTCCATTTCTGCCTTTTGCATATATTAGAGTATACAAAGACAATTTGAGGCAAAAGCAACATCAATTGTGCAAAGGTGTCCTTCATTAACATTTCCAGACCTACCCCAGTCAATGTGCCTAGGTCATTGCCATCACAGTGCACAATCATGAGGTCAGGGGTTTGGAGGTGCAAAAGATTTTAACCAAAGGCATCAATTGGTGCCACTTTAATCCTCTCTGTGCAATCCATTTAATATCCACATTTTGCAAAGCTACGTCTTTGTCAGTACTTCTGCGTTCAGCATACCTTTTGCACCAGTAAACATAGCTGTGCCCAACAATCCATACTGTAAGCATCTTGAAGGGATGTCTGGAAATAATGAAAAGATGTCTGTAGCTGAGGTAGTCAGTTGGTAGGATGAGAGGTATCTAAAATGGTGGACAAGAGGCTGTTTTTTAAAAAGTAGATAATTGATTGGCTGTTTATGAACATTGTACACTCAAAAATAGGGTGCCTGTTACTTTCTTTAAAAAGCATGTTTCTTATTGGTTTGTTAAAAATGTTTGAAAGGTACAGTAGATAGGATAAGGTCTTATTTTGCAAACATCAACCACACCTGCTGTTTGCATTTGTAAGCTATGAGCTGAACTTGAAGATATGGTGAACTTGTGACCTGTCAGTTCACTTCAATGTTCCATGAACTTATTGCTATGGAAACTGGCATTAGGGAGAACGGGGGAAGGGTTGAATGTTATCTGTGGTTTTAAAATGTGGAATTGTAATTCATATATAAGTGATATGTTATTAAAGTAAGATTTTCCAAGTCAGTACAATCTTTTGAAGTGGTGTGTTCTTAAAAAATAGTGGTATTTTTATTTGTAATATATTTTTGAACTATCGTATGGATTCGCGGCTCCATCAAGTTGGTGCACAATGGAATCGCGACTCCAAAAAATTCCAGAACCTGTTTGGGCACTTTTAGAAGTCAGTTGCTAAGGGTTAATAAGTCTAACCAATAGAAATGTGTTTTACAATTTGAAATTATGTAGGAAGCAATGTGATTTGTTACTTACATGTATTTGTGTGGAGAAAGAGAGGGAAAGTTTGCTATTACTGGTTTTATCTTGTTGAGAGAGGTGTATTACATTGATTGTGTGCATAAGAAAATCTTTTATGAGTTTCTGATATTTCATATTCTACAAATCAATTTGGAAGGTGAGTTATATATTTGTGAGGTGTATTATGTATTAGCTTTATTTTTAAACTTTATAAATTATTGAAGAACTGTGATGTTTGAAATATATTATTAAATGTAGAGATGTGTATTGTAGTTTGTTTTATTGTACTTAAATGTTTGAAATAGATTTTGTATAGTAATATGTGTATATTGGAAGATGGATTAGTGATTATGGTAGTTTGTTTTAGTGTGTGCATATGCACATTTGTAGTATACCGCATAATTTTAGGTGTTGCTTTCAAATTGGAAGTGGAGTCTGTCAAGTTTTAAGGTGTACATGGACTTCTGTCTGAAGTATGTCTCTACTTGTATATGTATGTTCATATGTCTTATACATTTGAAGGTCCATGATGTATAACAAAGAGGTGTTGTTGCTTTTATGTGGTAGGCTCAAGGCTTTGAGTAGTAGTAGAATGGTGAGGATGCAGCATAATAGTGTGGTTTAAAAGATGTTGACATAGGGTATTAGTGATTAGGCTTCTTTTTTAAGTCTCTAGAGGGGTACAGTTGAAATATGCCACATAATTTTTGATGTTTGCTTGAAATTGGAAGTTTGTTCTGTGAATTTTTAAGGTGTGCATAGTGTTATGGTACAGACATATGCATGCATGCTTTTAGGAATATAGTGGGACTTTCAGCAAAGACATGTGAAGGGTTCCTGCTTTATATTTGGGTAGGTGTAACATTATAAGTAGTTGTAGAATGGTAAAGCAGCAGCACAAAAGTGAGGTTTGAGATATGTTTGTAGAGATATTATTTATTAGAGTAATTTGTATGATGTGTGGAAAGGGATATTTCATATATACCGCATACGTTTCAGTGTCTGTTTGAAATTTGAAGTGTAGTCTGTGAAGTTTTGAGCTGTGGATGGTGTTGTGACTGAGGTATGTGTCTACTTGCACATGTATTATGGTATGTGTTATGCGTCTGAAGATGATAGATGTATAAAACACAGGTATACATTTATCTGTATATTACTTTTATATATGATGGTGCTAGCAAAAGGTCCAGACATATGCATGCATGCTTTTATGAATATGGTGAGACTTACAGCAGAGACTTGTGAAGGGTTGCTAGTTTATTTTTGTGTAGGTCCAATAGCATAAGTAGTTGCAGAATGGTGAAGCTGCAGCTCAAAACTGTGGTTTAAAAGATGTTGGCAGATGAATTAGTGGTATGGTTGAAATATATCACATTATTTTAGGTGTATATTTGAAATGAGAAGTGCAGCTTCTTAAGTTTTAAGATCTGCATGGTTTTGTGACTGTAGTATGTCTGTATTTACAGATGTATTTTCATATGTGATATGCATCTGAAGATGCTAGATTTATAAAATACAGGTATAGATCTATTTGTATGTTTCTTTTATATATTATGATACCAGGAAAAGGTAGAGATATATGCATACATGCTTTTAGAAATATGGGGAGACTTTCATCAAAGATAAGTGAAGGGTTCCTTTGCTGTTAGCTATGCTCAATACCTGATTAGTACTAGAATAGTGAAGCAGTAGCAGTAGAAAACTGATGTTTACGATATGTTGGGAGATGAATTATTGATTATGGTACATTATAAGAGTCTGTGTAAATGTTCACTTGAAATTTGCCGCATAAATCTAGGTGTGTTTGAAATGTTAAGTGTACTCTGTCAAGTTTTAAGGCCTTTATGGTCTTGTGAGTGTGGTTATGTTTCTACTTGCACATGTATTCTAATATGTGTTATGGTTTTGGCAATAGGTACACATAGAAGCATGCATGCTTTTTGGAATATGGTTAGAGTTATGGTAGAGACATGTGATAGGTTGCTGCTTTATGTTTGGCTAGGCCCAATATTCTGGTTCAATCACCCAGGCAATACCCTTGCACTCCTCCAATCACCCTGTCAGGATCTATGCACTCCTCCAATCACTTAGCCAGTGCCCATGCACTTATAAAATCACCCAGGCACTACCTTTACATTCCTCCAATCACTGAGGCACTACCACAGTACTACTCCAATCACCCAGGCAGTACTGATGCACTTATAAAATCACCCAGGCACTTTCTATGTACTCCTGTAGTCCCCCAGATATTACCCGTGAACTCATGCAATCACGCAGTCATTGCCTATGTACTCCTCCAACCCGCCAGACATTACCCCTGCACTCATGCAATCACCAATGCAATTATCAATGCATTAGCTATACACTGGTTTAATCACCCAGACACTACCCTTGCACTCCTCCAATCACCCTCTCAGGATCTATGCACTCGTACAATCATTTAGCCAGTGCCCATGCACTTATAAAATCACCCAGGCACTATCTTTGCACTCTTCCAATCACTCAGGCATTCCCTCAGTACTCCTGCAATCACCCAAGGAGTACTTATGCACTTATAAAATCACCCACTCACTTGCTATGTACTCCAAGCACTACCCATGGAGTTATGCAATCACTTAGGCAGATCTATTACATGTCTCAGTTTCTAGGTTTCACTATATTCCAGAAATATTGTTTATATATTTCTTTTACATATCATGATGATTTGAAAAGTTAAAGACATATGTATGCATGCTTTTAACAATATGGAGAGACTTATGGTTGAGTCATGTAATAGTCTGCTGCTTTATATTTGGCTAGGCCCAACACTCATGCAGTTATAAAAACACCCAAGTACTTCCCATGTAGTCTTCCAATGTTCCAGTCACTACATATGCACTGCTGTAATCACTCAGGCATTACTGCTGCACTAATGCAATTATTAAGGTATTACCCATGCACTCTTTGAATCATGTAGTCACTACTCATGCACTTATATAATCACCCAGGCACTACCGTTGCACTCCTTCAATCACTGAGGCACTACCCTTGTACTTATGTAATCACTCAGCCAGTAGTCATACTGTTATGAAATGAAAGAGGCACTACCTTTCCACTTATTTATTCAGTGAGGCACTACCTCAGTGGTCCTGTAATCACCCAAGAAGTACCCATGCACTTATAAAATCACCCAGTCACTTCCTATGTAGTCATGTAAATCCCCAGATATTACCCCTATAGTCATACATTCACCCAGGCGTTACCTATGTACTCCTTTAATCCCCCAGATGTTAGTCCTGTACTCATGCAATCACTAATGCATTAGCTATACAGTGCTTTAACCACCCAGGCACTAACCTTGCACTCTTTCAATCACGCATGCACTACTCTTGTACTTATGTAATCACTCAGCCAGTAGTCATGCACTTATAAAATCACTCAGGCACTACCTTAGTACTTCTGTAATCATCGAGGCAGTACTCGTGGACTTATACAATCACCCACTCACTTCCTATGTACTCCAGTAATCCCCCAAATATTTCCCCTGCAGTCATGCAATAACTCAGGCACTACTTATGTACTATCCCTGCAGTCTTGCAATCATGCAGGCTGTACCTATGCACTCATGTACTTTTCTAATCATCTAGACATTACCTCTGCACTCATGCAATCACCAATGGATTAGCTGTACACTGGTTCAATCACCCAGGCACTATCCTTGTAGTCCTCCAATAACCGTGTCAGGATCTATGCACTCCTCCAATCACTTACCCAGTACCCATGCACTTATAAAATCACTCAAGCACTACTTATGCACTTATGCAATCACCCAGGCACTACCTTAGTACTCCTCCAATCACCCAGGCACTATCCCTGCACTCTTTCAATTACCCAGCTACTACCCCTGCAGTCCTTCGATCACCCAGCCACTCCCCATACACTTATATAATCATCCAGGCAGTACCTTTGAACTCTTCCAATCATGCTGACATTATCTCTGTAATTATGTAACCACTCAGCCAGTGGTCATGCAGTTTTAAAATCATCCAGGCACTACCTTTACAATCATCAAATCACTCAGACACTATGATAGTACTACTCCAATCACACAGGCAGTACTCATACAGTTATAAAATCACCCAGGCACTTCCTATGTACTTCTGTAATTCCCCAGACATTACCCTTGCATTTATGCAATCACTAATACTTTAGCTATACACTGATTGAATTACCCAGGCACTATGCTTGCACTCCTCCAATCACCCTGTCAGGATCTATACACTTCTCCAATCACTTAGGCAGTACCCATGCACTTATAAAATCACCCAGGCAGTTCGTTTTGTACTCCTGAAATCCCCCAGATATTTCCCCTGCAGTCATGCAATCACCCAGGCATTACCTATGTACTCCTTTAATCCCTCAGACGTTACCCCTGTACTCATGCAATCACCAATGCATTAGTTATACAGTGGTTCAATCACCCATGCACTAGCTTTGCACTCTTTCAATCACGAAGGCACTACCCTTGTACTTATGTAATCACTCAGCCAGTACTCATGCACTTATAAAATCACCAAGGCACTGCCTATGTACTCCTGAAGTCCCCCAGATATTACCTGAGCACTCATGCAATCACCAGCCATTACCTATGTATTCTAATCCCCCAGACATTACTTCTGCAGTTATGCAATCATGAATGCATTACCTATACACTGTTTTAATCACCTAGGCAATACCCTTGCACTCCTCCAATCACCCTGTGAGGATCTATGCACTCCTCCAATCACTTAGTCAGTGCCCATGCACTTATAAAGTCACCCAGGCAGTACCTTTACACTTCTCCAATCACTGAGGCACTATCACAGTACTTTTCCAATTACCCAGGCAGTACTGATGTACTTATAAAATCACTCAGTTACTACCTATGCACTTATGCAATCAGCCAGGCACTACCTTAGTACTCCTCCAATCACCCAGGTACTACCTTTGTTCTCAAACAATAACCCAGGCATTACCCCTGCATTCCTTCAATCACCCAGCCAGTCTCTACTTGTATACGTATTTTCATATATGTCATACATTTGAAGGTGCATAATGTGTATCAAAAAGGTGTTGTTGCTTTTTATGTGGTAGGGACAAGACTGTGAGTAGTAGTAGAATGGTGAAGATGGAGCATAAAAGTGTTGTTTAAAAGATGTTGAGATAAGGTATTAGTGTCTACGCTACTTTTTATAAGTCTCTAGAGAGGTACAGTTGAAATATGCCACATAATTTTTGGTGTTTGCTTCAAATTCGAAGTTTGTTCTGTGAATTTTTGAGGTGTGCATAGTGTTTTTGATACAGACATATGCATGCATGCTTTCAGGATGTTGCACTTTTTCACTCACTCATGCACTACCACAGTACTACTCCAATCCCTCAGGTAGTACCCATGCACTTATAAAATCACCCAGGCACTTCCTATGTACTCCTGTCATTTCCCAGACGTTACCTGTGTACTCATGCAATCACCAGCCATTACGTATGTATTCCTCTAAATCCCCCAGACATTACTTCTGCAATCATGCAGTCATGAACGCATTAGCTATACACTGGTTTAATCACCTAGGCAGTATCCTTGCACTCTTCCAATCACCGTGTAAGGATCTATGCACTCCTCCAATCACTTAGCCAGTGCCCATGCACTTATAAAATCACTCAGGCAGTACCTTTACACTTCTCCAATCACTGAGGCACTATCACAGTACTTTAACAATCACCCAGGCAGTACTGATGCACTTATAAAATCACCCAGGCACTTCCTATGTACTCTTGTAATCCCCCAGATATTACCCCTCAACTCATGCAATCACCCAGGCATTAGCTATACACTGATTCAATCACCCAGGCACTACCCTTGCACTTCTCCAATCACCCTGTCAGGATCTATGCACTCTTCCAATCACTTAGCCAGTACTGATGCACTTATAAAATCACTCAGGTACTACCTATGTACTTATGCAATCACCCAGGCACTACCGTAGTACTCTTCCAATCATCCAGGCACTACTCCTGCACTCATTCAATCATCCAGGTACTACTCATGCACTCCTTCAATCACCCAGCCACTACCCCTGAAGTCCTTTGATCACCCAGCCACTATCTATGCACTTATGAAATCACCCAGGCACTACTTTTGCACTCCTTGAATCACTCAGGCATTACAATAGTACTACTCCAATCACCAAGGCACTATCCATGCACTTATAAAATCACCTAGGCACTACCTATGTAAACTTGTAATCCCCCAGATATTATCCCTCAACTCATGCAATCACCCAGGCATTATCTATGTACTCCTTAATCCCCCAGACATTACGTTTGCACTCATGCAATCACCAATGCATTAGCTATACAGTGGTTCAATCACCCGGTACTATCCTTCCACTCCTCCAATCACCCTGTCAGGATCTATGCACTCTTCCAATCACTTAGCCAGTACTGATGCACTTATATAATCACTCAGGTAGTACCCATGCACTTATGCAATCACCCAGGCACTACCCTAGTACTCCTTCAATCATCCAGGCACTAACCTTGTTCTCATGGAATCATCCAGGCACTACCCTTGCATACCTTCAATCACCCAGCCACTACCCCTGAAGTCCTTTGATCACCCAGCCACTACCTATGTACTTATGCAATCACCCAGGCACTACCCTAGTAGTCCTCCAGTCATCCAGGCACTACCCTTGTTCTCATGTAATTATCCAGGCACTACCCCTGCAGTCCTTCAATCACCCAGCCACTACCCCTGAAGTCCTTTGATTACCCAGCCACTAACTGTGCACTTATGAAATCACGCAGGCAGTACCTTTGTTCTCATGCAATCACCCAGCTACTACCCCTGTAGTCCTTCGATCAACCAGACACTACCCATGCACTTATATATTCACTGAGGCACTACCCTTGCACTTCACCAATCACAGAAGCACTATCCCTGTAATTATGTTATTACTTAGCCAGTAGCCATGCACTTATAAAATCACCCAGGCACTACCTTTGCAAAATTTTAATTACCCAAGAACAACAACAGTACTCCTCCAATCACCTACGCAGTACTCATGCATTTATAAAATCATTAAGGCACTTCCTATGAACTCATGTAATCCCCCAGATATTATCCCTGCACTCATTCAATCAACCAGACACTACCTATGTACTCCTGTAATCCCCTAGATGTTACCCCTGTACTCATGCAATCACCAATGTATTAGCTATACACTGCTTCAATCACCCAGGAACTACTCTTGCACTCTTCCAATCATGCAGGCACTAACCTTGTAGTTATGTAATCACTCAGCCAGTACTTATGCACTTATAAAATCACCCAGGCACTACCTTTGCACTCCTCCAATCACTCAGGCACTACTTTAGTACTCCTACAATCACATGTATGATATGAATCAAAATGCATATGCAAGTAGAGATATACCTTAGTTACAAGACATATCTCAATCACAATATAATGCAGGCCTTAAAAGTTGAGAGATTGCACTTTTCATTTTATTTGGGTAGCAGTACAAAAATCCTTTAGTTGTGCTCTATGATTCTGTTGTATAAGTTGCGATGTCTTCTAATTGTAGGTATTCTGCAGTGTCTGACATAGCTTTGAATGCAATTAAAAATATTTCTTTAATTATACATGACAATATTTGAATATAAATATTTTAATAATATGAAACTATTTAGCAAAATTATTTAAAATTGTCTGTTTTCAGATATTCACCATTATTATTAATAAAGATTGAGTATGGCAAGAAAAGATCAAAATACAAGAAAAGAAAAAAACAGTACTATTAAAAGGAAAGAGAAAAGCAGAAATTAGATGAAGTACAACATGTGACATTGAAGAGAGACTTCTGGTAAGAGAACTAAAAAATTTGTTACAAAACTTTTAAAGAACGTAATGATTTTTCAAAATGGAGTATAGAGAAAGAAAAGCAGTACAACAAATCAGATGGAAATGAAAAAAGGACAAAATAATGGAAAATCAGGTTATGGGAAAACAATCTATGGTGAAAGAAGGATGAAACAATTTAAAGACATTAGAAAGAGAATGTATAAAAGTAGAGTACTACAAAATGTATTGAAAGATTGCAAAAAATATAAAAGAAGATCAGCATTTTACAAAAAAAAAAGAACAGATTGAAAGTGTAGTTGAAAAGGCTTTTGAATTGAAAAGAAAATTGTTCATATTAGTATTGAAGAGAATGAAAACATTGAATAAAATAATGCATTTTATGAAGGAGAAAAGTAAAATAAAAAGACTGGTTAATAGAACTAACTTTTGCAAAATCTTTTCTGGTGAATGGAAACACACTTTTAGTACGGAGCCTTTTTTTTAATAAAGAAAGCTTTTTTCAACAAAATACATTACTTCATGCAGTTGATACCAGTGGTCGTTGTTATGGAGTTAAAAACGGTTGTCCAATTGAAAAAGAAATGTGGAAGAAGTAATAGCTGAAGAAGTTCAAAGGAGACGTACACAAGCTCCTGTGTATAAGTGGGATTGTAGTAGTATTTGTAGTATACGACAGGAATCTATTGATATATTACAAAATTTCTTACGAGATTATGGTAAAAAAAAGTGTTAAACAGAAGATTAAGATGTTGCAAGGACTAGATCCTTGTAAAGTGAGAAAATATACTAACTTGCAGAGTTAGTCTCTGGCTTGTCTTTCTAGAAAAGTGTGTCAAAGTACTTTTCATCATTTAAGAATGTTAGCAATACATCATTCAGAAATGCAAAAGTTAGTAAGAAGATTATACTACGTAAAAAGTCCTGCATTATCTCTAAATGAAATAAATACAGCTCTTTTGCATGGTTCAGTGTTGGATGTAAAAAAAGTTTATGATGATATAGAGTTTTGTTTCTTTGGTCCTCAAGAGGAGTGTAGAGAAAGTGAGAGTTTGATAAGTGTAGGTGTTGAAGAAGAGATGGAAGATACTACTACTGTGAAGTTTGCAGAAGAAATTACAAAGTTTAAGGTAGTTTCTTGTGAAAATCCAAACTATGGGGCGATTACGATGGTGGTTTTTGGCACATCTGCGGTGCTGGCGGAAAACGTCATTTTCCGCACTCCAGCGGAGGTCCTCGCGTCCGCCGTATTACAATGGTCAAAGATAGCCCATTTCCTGTCCGCTGCGGAGATTCGGGACACATCTCCGCACACAACCACAACACACAACTCATGTGCGGAAATACGGTTCCTGTCCACATCAGACACTCTGGTGGAGACAGGAACATATCCCCCAGTGTACTCACACATGTCCTGCCTGCTCGAAATCCACACCTCCGCATCCGGGTCACCCATCAACCGCGAAATCACTGCAATGTCCCGGGCAAGTCACCGCAGCGGTGAAGACGCGGGAAAACCTGCACACATTGTAGTAGGCAGGGCCGGCGCCAGGCATGGGCAGTCTGGGCAGCTTCCCAGAGCTCCACCTTCACCCGACCCACATGGTGGGCTGCATCAGTTGGCCACAGCCCACAGCATGCTGCCCACACCCGTTTCTGCACATGCTGTGTGCCCCTCCTGTCCCCCCAATGCACAATTTATCAGCCAGGTGTGGCTCGACCTCGCACCTCACACATCAAAGGGCAAGGTAGATTGACTGGGAAGGTGGGGGTGAAGATGAACACCCTGCACAGAATGTCAGGGGGTGGACAACCCTCCTCCTCACACCTGGCTTCCACTCATGTGAATCAAACTGAGTATGATTAGGAAATGTAGACTCTCACTGCATATTAACAACCACTGAACTGTTCACACTGCATGTCAAGTACCTCTGAAAGATCCCACACTGACACCCTGCCACATACACATACCATAGGTCAGCAGCAATGTAGGACAATAAATGGGCTAGGCCACAGTGGAGTGCACAGTGCTGGAAAACCAGGGAGCAAGCCACATAGCATTTGGACATCACATGCAAGAGAAGGAACATATCACACTTCCCTTAGGCCCTCAAATCAGTCATGGGTGGCACAGTGATAGCAATGAAACCAAAGTGACAACTGTGCAATATCTCTGGGATACAGCAATGCAAGCTATGCATAGGCACAGGAATGATAGGAAGTGTCAGAAGCCATACAGTGACCAGCCACACATCTGTGTCAACTTACTTGACATGTGTATGCAACCAGCACAACACACATGGCTCATTGTCACACTCCCTGACTGTCAAACCCAAGTAGGACCTTCACACATACCACTCATCTACCCATCTCACACCTGCAGCACTCAACACCTGTAGAGAAACACACATAAAGGTGCAAATAAGGTCCTGTGAGTTTCCAGACAACCAATCACACACCCTGGTGTGCATCAACAAATGTCAGCCTCACACTCAGGGATGCCTGAACCAATGCTGACCCAAAACCAATAGCCAAACACAAATCTCACAAACAACATCCACAGAAGTCAAACAAGCCTAGCCATGTGCAGGCAAACAGTGGATAGGCAATGTGACCCTAGACAGAACAGGAATACACAACATTGTCACTCTGGACAAATGCACAGACACCATACCCCAACACAAACCAGAATTGCATCTTCAAATGCCAATCATGAACACTAACTGGGATCAATGGGACAAATCAGCTAACACAGACATAGACACCACACCAGTCATCAAGTGAGCATGCGGTCACAGTGTACCACAAGCATGCACATGCACAATCCTGACAAGTGACAGGTCAAACATAGGGGGACACACCACTATTGTGCACTCAAAACAAGCTCATGAACAAGAATCCACATTGCTGCATGTGACATACACACAAGAAATGCACACTACACATGCAACACACATCTGAATGTATCACAATGCACAAACCACTCACACACAATGTCATGCAAATAGAACATCACACACACATTGCACCTGTCAGCAGAAAGAGCCAACACAGGCCAAACTCTGCATCCATCTACAACAAAAACACAACAGATGCACATACCAATCCATCACATAGCAATCTCTGCTGGACATCAGGGGGATGCACACCAGGCAAGTACAAGGCACCATACACTGACAGCACTGCATGCACACTAAGCAGTGTGTGCGCACCAACCAAACCAGTAGCACACATATCTGAGTGCCACACCATGAACTCCCACAACACAAATCACCACAGCACACAGATAACATCACACTCAGGAAGGGTAGCAGTACCTCAGCAAACAGACATACAGCTTAGCCATCACCCACGGATGCACAACTCAGGGAAACCCAGATGCAAACAACATGACTAGAGGACTGTGCTGCTCAAACATATGCGCTGCACATGAGCAACCATGACTGCAAACAAGTAGAAGAAAATAACACATAACTAATTGTGAAACTGTCCTGAGTGGCACATTGGTCCTGTACACAGATCATCCTCACTTAGTATAGTGTTGCACTATGAAGTGGAGGGGAGGGTCACACACTGGGAAGGCATGGGGTGGAAGACATGAGATTGAAGTGGTGTGTACATCAGTATTGGACAGGTGAGGAGTGTACAGTCCACAAACACATAGAGGAGTAACTCACAATGTGTAGGCATCAGAAGCACCTATAGGGGATGGTATGACTCCTCATACCACATACTATACTCGACCCAAAAATTTGTCAAGTGACAGCAATGCATGAGAAAACTCACAAATAATGTCAGTGTGGCTGAGCAGGTCAGCACAGTGAGCACAAACATAAACAAGACCCATGGCTGATCAACAAAACACAACACAGACTTGTCAGTGACACACTCTGCATACTCACAACTGACAGTGACAAAAAGCAGGTGGCCCCCAGGAGTGCAAGCACACACCGACACATTGCACAGTGCTCAACCTACAACTCCTACATGTGCACACAATCTGAAGCACATGTCTGACAATGTAATCTAACAGGCACACATTACCTGGGTCACACATGTGTGTAGTTGGCATGTGCAAGGGCATATACACATCAACACTACTGACAATGACAGGCCAATCAAACTGTATGACTACTCAAGTGCACACATTCAAATGTACCCATGTGACTATGAAGACAGGCCCACACAAGATGACTACACATCAACACTGCTGTGCACACATCAAGAAAGAGCACACAGATATGACGGACCCTGGCCACCCCGCAAGTAATCCTGTGGATAGCATTCACCTCTGTTCTGGTATTGCATCCTAACATGACATGTGTACAAGTTAGCAAACCTGAGCACAGAATGATTAGGAGAAGAGTAGATCATCACAAACAACCATCATTGCACCCTCAAGCCTCAGACTGAAGAAGAACAAAAGTGCCTGTTACCTCTGGAAACCTCTGAAAAAGTAAAACAAGTAATTGCCAATGTGAAAGTAGCATACAGAGCATGTGTCACATGAACCGATACCCATACATAAAACCTTTTATTTAGCAAGGTCATTGACAAAGCAGACAACAGGAGTAACAGTCTTTATTACATAATACCCAGAAAGGCATCAAAAGTACAAGACAGCAAGACCATTGGCCAGTACAAATTAAAAGTATGCACATGTGTGCATGAGAAACTGCACAGGGAATGGGCATCAAAAGTAACAAACAGCAAGGCCATTGGCCAGTCCATAGTTCCGGTCCACACATGTGTGCATGAGAAACTGCACAGGGAATGGGTGACACCGTCCACTGCCATGGGAATCACCACAGCTCAGGGGCTACAAATGGGCAGTCCAGGCACCGCTGTGTGATAAATAGGCCTGGGTGGTAAATTCCGTTCACGGAATTTGAGGAATTTGGGTAATTTCGCGTTCCACGGAGAACGCGAAATTGCCAAAAATTCCGCGATCCGCGGCTTCGCGGAATTTTTTACTTGTTCGCGCTTTCAAAATGCGTGTTCGTGAGATATTTCTCCCCGAGCACGCAAACAGCGTTCGCGAACAGGAAAAAAGCAAAACGAACGGGCGGAACAAGCAATTCCGCGTGTTCGCTGAACTTTTGCGTGCTCGCGGAGATTTTTTACCATTTCGCGGAGCTTTGCGTTGCGTGACTACGCAAATTCCACCCACCCCTAGTGATAAATGGTGTGGGGAGGGGCACTTGGCTTCAACTTTGGCTTGAAGTTGAACTGGGAGGTGGCTGATTGTCGGGGCTAGTTGGAGGACTGGACCTGGGAGAGAGAGAACCAGCTGAGGTAGAGGCATCAGTGGCTGTGGGAGTCTGAGGGCTGCTTGGACCGGGTGGAGTGGTTGTATGGGGAGGCGGAGAGATGCTTGCGGGAGACACAGTGTGTGAGGGTGAATGTTGAGGGCGGGTCTCAACTTCATGGGGATTTGATAGCCCACAAGTGTCTTGGCCGGAGTGGGAAGTGGGGTGGGCACAACAGCCTCATTCTCCACCAAAGGTGTATCAGGTGCAGGTGGCTCTCCCTGTGGGGATTTTCTGGATCTGGTTGTACGCTTGGGGTGGCCTTGCCTCTTCCCCTGCATCCCCTGTTGTCCAGGTGAACCCCCCACTTTGCTCTCCTGTCCCAGCTTCACAGGGGTGTGGGTATGAGTTGACGTTGTGGGTGAATCTGCCTTAGAAATGTGTTTTAAACACATGAGAAACTACATGTCGTACAAATGCATATTAGCTGCACTCAACACAGAGGCCACTTAGAAGCCATTGCATCACACTGGAGACATCACAGAGCTTCCCACTGTCTCACGTTTTGGATTCATGCAGTCACTTACACCCAAAGTCACACTTCGCTGAAAACTCACCCCCAACTTGCTGCTGATGGGCCCTCAAGCGTCCATCCAGCTCTGGCTGTGTCACTGCAAAGATGCGGGCCATTAGTTTTGTCATGCTCCTGCGCGCCAACCTGCCACTCCGAGGGAGCACCCCCAGCGTCATCTCTGCCACGTTTTTGCTCAGCCGGCAGATGTCATCCCACCTCTTGTGACAGTGTGTGTGCCATCGGTTGGAGACACCCAGAGCCCGCACCTTGTGAGCAATGGCCCTCCATATCACCTTACGATGGTGGACCTTAAGCTGCAGGCATGGGAGACAAGAAGAGGAAGTTTCAGGGACACTGTTTTATGTACCACTGTGTGTCAGTACAGGAGCATGAAAATACATAGCACACTAATACATAAATGTTGAGCAGAGGCCATACAGCATTACACATAGTACACTTGCATCGGATAATCCCATAGAAATGTATACATGTATGATGATGGACACAGTACATGCCCACCTCATACACATGCAGAGTGCCAGCACAGCAACCAATGTGAAAATGACCCTCATCTGTAATGTAGTATGTGAGTGAGCATGACATACAATACATTGGGAATGATGTGTTGGGGCTGACTCACTATGTCATAACACCACACACCCCTCAATGTCCTTGACCAGTGAATGGCTACATGTGTCATGGTGGTCACATTTAGGGCCATGATCTGACATTCTCACACTCTTCTCACAAGGTGGAGGCCAGTCTTGTGCAATCCTCAGGCACAAGATAGCTCATTGAGAAATATGGTGGTAGACAACACATATGTTTCACTCATTACATTTAGTGATGTGCCCTTGTAACATTGGGCAGTTTCTGTGCAGGCCAGAGGGACTCACACTGAGGTTAAACGTGGGCCATCAGAGAAATCACATGCATGTACAATATGAGAGGGGAAAGAGTGCCTACACATGCAAGACTGAACACAAAATGTAATCAATAGAAGAATGACATCTCCAAATTACATTTATTTGATGTGTCATAGGTGAACTACCACCAAGAGTATTACACACATGCATTGTACTCTCTTGCATAATGCACACATCACCATAGTGGCAATTTGAGAACTGCACACACATCATTCAGTACCCTCTGGACAAAATACATTTGTAATGCCACAAATGAGCATGTGAAGCCTTAATGGACTATGACATCACGTAGCACAGGCAATGTTTGTTCAGACTTCGACTGACTCAAACCAGCAGTGTAACTGTATGGCTACAAAATACACTGCATGTCACTCCCATCCTTCAATGCAGTCTTGGATGTGAGGAAATAAGGCTGCACACCCCGTTGACATGAAGTCAGCATGCTAGGCAGTGTATCACACATTTACATTAACCAGTCTCAGACCAACGTTTGTTGTTTTTGCAGAAGAAGGGCTGTAGAAGTGTCCATGTTGCCATACTCCTCACATACTCAAATGCAATTGTTAATAGGCCATGTATGGAGCTGGCTATAGGAAAAATATGGATGCATGCACATTGACTTGCACTCACAGGCACATACTGCTGCAGAGCAACATCATGTGAGCATTCTGAGCACTCTCAAACTTTTATTCAGTAACACTTACCAGTACATCGGGTGCACCATACAGCCTCCCATACTGTGCAAGGACCTCGTCCACCAGGACCTCCTACAATGGATTAACACTCTTGATCTGAACTTGAAGTTCACACATACCTGTAGCACACAGGATATTGAGTTCCTAGATGTAGTAATCTCTAAGAACAATGGGTGTCTGACAACCAAGACCCACTATAAACAAACTGCAAAAAACAATCTTTTGGATTTTTCAAGCTTCCACCCAAGATCCCTACGGGAAAATTTGCCATATGGGCAATTTTACGATTAAGGAGAAACTGTAGTCATCTAGAGGATTTTCGCAAACAGTCAACTGATTTAACAGTCAAACTTAGACATCGTGGCTACCCAGACAGTATCCTAAACAAAGGTTATAAAAGGGCAAGGAACCAACCAAGAGAGGCCCTATTAGAGGACAACCAAAGGGAAATGGTGGAAATGCCATTAACCTGTGTCACGACTTACAGTAGCACATCCAACACTGTGAAGAAAGTCATAAATAAACATTGGAGAATCCTTACCAGTAATAAAAGAGACTGGGAGAAACCCCTCTTCTCCTTCAAGAAAGGACGCAGTCTGAGAGACACTCTGGTCCACACTCGCCCCAGAGATAACTTAATTCAAGATACACCATCCATAACTGACGCATGGGGCCTTCCAAAGGTAATGGGCCATTTCCCCTGCGCCAATTGCAGTATTTGTCATCTTACTACAAGTACCAAAACTCTAAATCTCGAACAAGGGAAAGTATGGACCCTGCGTGCCCACACTAATTGCAACTCTTCTAATGTTGTGTATTTAATAAGTTGCCCGTGTGGTTTGCGCTACGTGGGCATGACCACACGTAAAGTCAAACTACGTGTGTGTGAACATAGAAGCAACATTCGATGCAAGCGGATTACCACCAAATTAAGTGAACATTTCTTACTGTCCAATCACACAACCAATGACCTTAGGTGGACAGTTATTGAGCAAGTCAAAACCCGAAAAAATACACTACAAATTTTATATGAGAAAGAACAGAGGTGGGTGTACCGATTGGTCACTCACAGACAAGGCTTGAACGACAATATTCCTTGGGGTACAGTCTTACGACGCTAACCCCTTGTATGCATCTATATGCATATAGACACATGCTATCTATGCATTGCACCCTTGTTGAGCTAGTTGATACTCCACCTGACTAGTTTTCTCTGTTGAATTGCAATGGATTATGTGGTGGTCTATTTTGTTGGTTTTTTAACACGAACCATGATATCTGAGTACCATATCATACAAACAATGCTTTTTCCAAGTTTCTTTCTAAAGAGATATCTCCTGTGAAATGGGATTTTGTATAACATTTATTATAACTACTAATTTCCAAAATCGCTTTTAGCATTCTTATTTTGCTGCCCTTAGCCTCTTGACATCACGAGACCGTTCTTTATTTTACTGTTCTTTTTCCTTTTGACGGTCCTTTGACAGCACAAACCAGCTGCCAAACAGGATTGTCCCCCTCCCCCCCCTTTTTTTGCGTTATTTTGAGCCTAGGACCATGCCAGGACCTGCAGTAATATTCTTTATTTCTTTTTCTAACTACAATTGTCTGCCCATGGCTCTGACACCATATGTATGGCTTAGAATGGAACCCCGTTCCTTCTTTCATAGGGAACCTGATGTTCCTTTGGTAACAACAATAATGTTGCCAATCTGGATTGTTTTTCCTTGACTACGAGCCATGGATAACCCCATAGGCTCGCAGCCCGTTCCGCGTCATTCTCGTCATCTACACACGCGTCTACGCTCACGCGATGACGCGTGCGTGGTGACGAACACGGAAGACGCTCTCCTCCCGAGGCTCGCTTTGAGCTTTAAAATCAGCCTCCTCGCCCTCTGCAGTATCAGCGGGGTTCGACCACACGAGGGTCGATGCAGGTTCCAAGCGGGTGCCTGGCAGTGAAGGCGTGAGTCCTTTTTTGAGCCACAAATGAGATAAGTAATACTTATGTTTTTATTGGTCACAGCTTCTGACCCCTTCCCCCCTTTTTTTACCTTTATCTGTAGGGTGTGCCATTTTGCCATCACCCCCCTCCCGAGACCCATGGTGTAATTAGTCGTTACACCGGATGTAAGATATACCATATATATAGATATTTTTAATTTTTTTATAACAAAACCTTCTCGTGCCCATCAGCACCATTTGTCTTCGTCCGTTTTTCTTATAGCCTATATAGTCTTCACAGGTTACTGGCTATGATTAAACGTCGGAATGGGCATATTGAATACTAAGGCTGGTAGTCGAGTCTTTTTCACTTTATCCTGTGATATCTTTTAAGTGCACAAGATCTAGCACCGTAGTCTACATGACCAGGGTTACAGTTCAAGTGCACTCCGAAGAGCACATGTGCATGTATGTTGTTTACATTATGACATGCTCGCGAACATCAAATCTAAAAGCTACCTTTTGTATGTTCTTTTCTTGTATGTCTGTTTGTTATTGTTTATTGTATCATTAAGCAGAATAAACTCGGTTCCTCTCAATCACGAGGATCACATGACTACTACAGTCGGAACCTATTTTTTACATTTATAATCCTCAGGTTAGGGTGGACCTTAGAGTGTCCATACCGCCGGGGTTCACTTTATTTCACCTTTCTGTCCTGACGAATGCCTGAATAATTACTCACACATAGGCAGAAACATGTTGACCAGATTTCAGGGGACATAGCTGAACAATTTATTCAGTTTTTGGTCCAACACCGTATTTTTAACTATGTCTGTTTGGCAAATTAATAAAACATATTTTTGACACAATTCAGACATTTTTAACCCACTTTCACCTTTTTTATCAAATCACTATTTTTCCAGCTCCGCAGTAACTCTGGCGTTGCAGCACACCGGGGTGGCATTCGGCCTCTCCCGGTGGGGCCCAATGATGAAGCATGTCACCAACCAGGTTGGTGAGTGAGGGCTTTTCATAGAACCTAGTGGGATTCTGCACATTTGCTCTTCTTTCTTTAAGAGGTACACTCTTTTGTTGTTTATTATATATTGTCTGGGGGACTAAGAGTGCTCCTCAAATTTATTTCCCTTTCTCTCTTGTTGATTTTTCACATAGGTGAACTACCACCAAGAGTATTACACACATGCATTGTACTCTCTTGCATAATGCACACATCACCATAGTGGCAATTTGAGAACTGCACACACATCATTCAGTACCCTCTGGACAAAATACATTTGTAATGCCACAAATGAGCATGTGAAGCCTTAATGGACTATGACATCACATAGCACAGGCAATGTTTGTTCAGACTTCGACTGACTCAAACCAGCAGTGTAACTGTATGGCTACAAAATACACTGCATGTCACTCCCATCCTTCAATGCAGTCTTGGATGTGAGGAAATAAGGCTGCAAACCCCGTTGACATGAAGTCAGCATGCTAGGCAGTGTATCACACATTTACATTAACCAGTCTCAGACCAACGTTTGTTGTTTTTGCAGAAGAAGGGCTGTAGAAGTGTCCATGTTGCCATCCTCCTCACATACTCAAATGCAATTGTTAATAGGCCATGTATGGAGCTGGCTATAGGAAAAATATGGATGCATGCACATTGACTTGCACTCACAGGCACATACTGCTGCAGAGCAACATCATGTGAGCATTCTGAGCACTCTCAAACTTTTATTCAGTAACACTTACCAGTACATCGGGTGCACCATACAGCCTCCCATACTGTGCAAGGACCTCGTCCACCAGGACCTCCAGCTCCTCTGTGGTGAAGGGACGGGACCTGATGTTCTCAGTTCTCACCATCACTGGGTCTAGAATACAGGAACAGCAGAAGTTGGTGGTGAAGAATGGCAGGCAGCAGTGTCTGAATGCAAGTGAAATGTGTGGCTCTCTCACAGAGATTTATAGGCCCCTGGGGTTGTTTCAGTGGTACTCAGCTGCTGCAATTGGTCGGCCTGGTTAGCATTTTTCAATTGCATCCAATAACCGGGACCGCAGAAGCAGAGCACGCCTACCGCGATTTAAAAAATTGTATTTCACTACCGCGATCACGGTTCCCATTGGCTGCATTGTCATTGGCATTGGCTGTGTCACACCGCGGGGGCCTGACGGTGGCTACCGCAATCCTGCATCTTTCAATTGTGGCGAATGCCCGGGCCCGCGGTAGCGGAGCACGTTTACCGCGAGTTTCCAAATTGTATTTCACTACCACGATCGCGGTTCCCATTGGCTACATTGTCATTGGCATTGGCGGTGTCACACCGCGGGGCCAGGCAGTCGCTACCGCAATCCTGCATCTATCAATTGTGGCGAATGCCCTGGCCCGCGGTATCGGAGCACGTCCACCGCGAGTTTCAAAATTGTATTTCACTACCACGATCGCGGTTTCCATTGGCTGCATTGTCATTGGCATTGGCGGTGTCACACCACGGGGGCCAGGCGGTCGCTACCACAATCCTGCATCTTTCAATCGCGGCCAATGTCCGGGCCCGCGGTAGCAGAGCACGTCTACCGCGAGTCTCAAAATTGTATTTTACTACCGCGATCGCGGTTCCCATTGGCTACATTGTCATTGGCGGTGTCACACCGCGGGGGCCAGGCAGTCGCTACCGCAATCCTGCAACTTTCAATTGCGGCCAATGACCGTGATCGCGGTGGCGAAGCACGCACACCCCACCTATGGACACAATATGTTCTAGCAATGGCAATAGCCAATTTTAATCATTGAACACTATACATTCACAATGTATTACAGCACCTGTTCGCAAAATGTAATGGTAGTGTGACATTCAACTCACTGATGCCTACACATGCCATGTCAGTGCACATGATTACATGCATTGGCATGTACTTCCTCACATGTCACCAATGATATTTGTGTGCCAGTACACAGATTTGGTGTGTAATGGAGTCTCATATCTGTGAACATCTCAATGTGTGACATGGCTAATCAACCCACAGTAATGATGGACTGAGCACATAATGTGCCTTTTTCACTGTGCACATTGCTGTATTGATTTTGGTAGTTGATCAGCTTACACACACTGTGCCCATTGTGTAGAAAAGTTGTGCTCTGTGCAACTTAAGCAAGAAGGTGTGGCAGGACCAACAGCTACGTAGACGTCAGCAATGTTGCTGATCCATCATGTGCTGTGTCATCTACACCCAGGGCTGGTGACTCAAGGTATAGGAGTGTACCATTTACCATTCACATAGTCAGAATCTGTTTTGGAGGTAGTCAGTATGTACATACTGTACCACATGTACGACTACATGAGATCAAGGTGTCTCTGCATATGACTTGTGCATTAAGCTGTTGTTACAGTCCAGTCATTGTTTGCGCTCCGTCAGTCAAGATGTAAGATGTTTGACACATCTCATATGGGAATTAAATTAACATGTGTCCCCTTTCATTGTATGTAGGAGATGACCAAATGTGCATCGTCCGTTCCCAGTGCTGGCGAACATGGAGAATGAGGACATCATAAGAAAATTCCGTCTGGATCGCCTTACCCTCCAAGACCTATGTGGTGAGTTGGAGCCCCATCTGAGGCCTCGCAGAACCTATCCAACTGCTTTGACACCAACAGTTAAGGTGATGGCGGCCCTGCATTTCTTTGCAACTGGTTCGTTCCAGTACACGGTGGCCCTCGCCGGTGGGATGTCTCAAGCGATGCTCAGCATGGTGCTACGTGATGACCTGTCCGCAATGATGACATACAAGGACCGCTACATCCATTTTCCAAGGAGACATGAATTGGCAGCTGTGAAGGGTGATTTTTATGTACTTGGCCATACACCTAATGTGGTTGACACCATTGACTGCACACATGTTGGCCTGGTTCCACCACAGGCACGTGAGTACATATACAGGAACAGGAAGCATTTCCATTCCTTTAATGTGCAAGTGGTATGCCAAGCGGATATGATTATCTCCCATGTCTGTGCCAGATTTCCCGGATCAGCCCATGACTCCTACATACTGCGTAATAGCATCATCCCACAACTGATGGCAAACCTGCATCCGGAGCGTGGGTGGCTTGTTGGTGAGTACGCTGAGTCAAGTAGTGTGCTGTATGTGTGACATGCTGTTCTCAGCTACTGTTTCTATCAGTAAATTGCTCTCTGTATGTCACACTTAGGTGACTCTGCGTATCCCAACCGGCCTTGGTTGCTGAGCCCACTGAGGAATCCAAGGACCCGGGTGAAGGATGCTACAATGATGCACATGGGAGGACACGTCGTGTGGTGGAGCGTACTTTTGGGCTTCTGAAGTCTAGATTCCGGTGTCTGGACAAGAGCAGAGGTGCACTACTCTACTCTCCCCAAAAGGTGTGTCAGATCGTTGTTGCATGCTGCATGCTCCACAAACCAGCCTTGCACAAGGAGATCCCCTTGCTCCTGGACGATGATGAGCAGCAGATGCCCCCCCTGCAAACCCACACATGCCCAGTGACGACGATAGTGGAGAAGAGGAAGGTGTTGACCTGCATCAACAGCTCATCGACAACTACTTCCCTTGAGTGTAAGTGACATTCTACAACAGTGACATTGTCTGTTGGCTTTGGTGGTAGTGGAAAGGCATAGATGATCTGTTTGACTGCTGGCTGTTGTTGGCTCTGGGCTAATGGCTGATGTGTGTGGCACAGGGTATTTTTATCCAGGTACCTCATGTCTATGTTGATGTTGTTGCTCATTGTTATGTGTGCTGGTTTTTGCACGTTGATGACTAGTGTTGTGTTTTAGCTGTAATGGCATCACCTGACAAGTAAATGTCATTCTCTTGTGTCTTTCTAAGTCCCTTCACCCTCTCAATACCTCGTCACAATCAGAGCTTGTGGTACATTGGAATCTGAGTTGACATTGTACATACTGTGATAAACATGGAGCTGACACAAAGACATAGGTGTGTAAACAGGGTTTATTTACAATGAGTATTTGTGACAGAGAAGTGATTATTTACAAAATTGTGCCAAATGAATTTATGAGTTGTCAGTGATGGTAAATGAGACAAATAGAGTAGTCACCACATTGATGTAGTCACACAGTCCAACAGACTCCTGCCATCAACATGGCAATGTGGGTAAGGATAGTTAACAAAGTCAATGTAAAGGGGAACACAGGTGCCATCATGGCTGGCTCGGCGAATTGTGTTTGAATGGTGCATGGCCACGTGATCCTCCCCTGGTGTTTCTCGGACGGCCCCTCGTGCGTTTGGCAGGGGGGCCCTCTGCTGCAGGCTCAGCGGTGTTTGAGGAGTCATTTTGTTGCAGCTCACCCCTCTCTGTGGCCGCAGCTGAGGTGGTGTGTGTATCAGAATGCGGGCAACTAGAGGGGGGTTGAGCTGTCATTTGGGCTGCATGTCTGTCCCTCAGAACACCCACAAGCTGGCCCATGAGGTCCACAAGTTGGCCCATACGTGTGTCCATGGACCTGAGCAGCAGGCGGAGCTCACACACTTCTTCCACAACCTGGCCCATCTGTCCCTGGTTCTGTTCATATGCCCCAAGGACTCTTGCGACGGTGGCCAGGGCTTCGGTCTCAGTGTCCTCCTGTATTTGTCCCCAGTTGCCCTCCCACCTGCCCCGCTGACACAGACCTGTGGCGTTGGCACTGGACGCACCCGCACACTCCCCCTAGCATCCTCTGATTGTGTTGTGGTGTTGGGAACCACTGAGGCAGGGAGAGTGTTGCAGGCAGCAGTGGTGATGGTGGTGATGGAGACCGCACAGGTCGTTGTAGCAGGGGTCAGCACTGTTGTTGTTGCTGTGGTGGTGGTGGAGATAATGAGGGCCTGAGACGTGGTGCACCCTGGCAGTCCGGAGGGGCCAGGTTGTTGCTTCTCATCCGAGAAACATAGGGAGTGTGCATCCAAGAGTTCATGTTCCGGGGGGAGACAGGCTCTGCAGGTTGGTGGTATTTTCTGCTGCAGTTGCTTGTGGATCTCCTGTTGAACAGAGGTTAAATGGTCATTGAAGTGCACTCCACAAGCTTGGTGTTAGACTTTTGGATGTTACATTTGATACACCAAACACTTTACATTGCAATCACTTGGTATGGCAGCAAATACTGAGCTCCTTAGTGGATCTAAAATCTTAGAGTAAATGTTGTTATCACAATTGTCGGCTGTCCTGTTGTGCTAGTGATAGGAGGAAAGAGATTCCTCCTTTTGGAACTAGTGCCCTCACACAACCAGCAAGCTAGGTGTCATGCTTCATCATATGGGCCTGCTCCTCGTCGGGTCGGCGCTGCAATACCCAATGGGCACCCATAAAGGGGCTCTTTTTCAGAGATCTTTTGTTCCTCACCGTTAGGTGCCGTGGGTGTGAGGGCCCTAGTTTGTGTAGATGTAATAGTGCATGTGATAATTAAAAGCGGTCAGGAGTCCTATACAACAAACTTTATTCTAGAAGGGCTCTTGCATGGTTAAAAGCAAAAGGAGAGGCGACTATCTGACTTTAATGGGTCGGGACATTGACGCTCTACTCCTGACCGTTCGACATGTTTCTCGCCTATTCGTCTGGGGGATCAGTAGCGATTCATCAGGACCTTAAAGTGAAACTATCTACACCCATTGGTAAGGCGGATATCTACCTACCACTCTGTGGATAAGCGGGACAGGTGTCCGCGGTTTCAGTAGGCAGCCTGTAGGGAAAATAAAAGACACTCAAAAACATGTTATGTCTTAGAAAACAATCGTGATATCATACAGGTACTCTATTTCAATTATTGATTGTGAAGAAACCAGTGGTGTTTGCTACGGTGAGCAAAGTGCCTGTTCACAACACACATGGTTTCTGCTATTCAAGTGGTATCTTTCATTCACATTTACGTGACTCTGGCTAAAAACATAGATGAAAAAGTGGCTTTAGTTAAGGCATTAGTGGTGAACATGAGTCGAATTTCATGGAACTCACCTAATTTCTAATTAGATCCTGCCTCATCAGTTTTCAGCAGGCTCTGGACACATTGAAGATATGTGTCTAATGGGCGTATGTAAAAAACATATTGATATTTAGTGAGGATCGCAGTGTACTACAGGTTTGTCTAAAAACTGCTTTCTAAGATATCAGAAAGTGCCCTGTAATACAGGGCTCAGACAGTGGTATTAGGCAATGGAAAGTGGTGCGTCTAATAGAGCACCCATCTTGCCTATGTAGAGAATCAATTCCCTCAAGTGCCCGGCTTTCGATAAAGGACGGTCACACCCCCCGCAAACTACCACGGAAACCCAAACAGGTCTGGATTTCTGCCCTGGAGTAACAGGTGTGCAGCCGTCATCACGACACCGCGGTCGAGTAGAAGAACATTGTGCTCTCAAGAGGAGGAGACCTCGCAGCTATTAGCCAGAACAGAGCAATCTAAACCTTAGCCGCTTACCTCTGCTGTCGCTGTTGGGCGGGGAACTCTCTTGAAAGCATTCCATATACTCACCTGGTTCACGTAGAAACCGAGTGGTAGACCTACCCCGCACGGCTGGAACCGGGATGGTGGTTGGCTGAGGTGTGGGGTCACTGAGGTTCATTTATAATTCGGTGACACAGTGGAGGGAAATGGCTGCCACATGTTTCTGGGTGTGGAGAGTGTACCATCCTACTCAGGGGTGAGACAAGGGGGCCTGGTGGGAGTTGTAGTGCTGGCTTCCCACCCACAAACACCCCTCCCTGTTTAGAAGGCTACCTACCTGTTAGGTGAAGGTGAGCAATGCAATGGCTGCCACATGGTTATGAGTGGGAGGGGTGTACCATCCTGCATCCTGCTCAGCTGTGGGACAAGGGGGCCTGGTGGGAGTTGTAGTGCTGGATTCTCACCCACAAACACCCCTCCCTAATAAGATGGCTACCTACCTGTAAGTTTGATGAGTGCAATGAAATGGCTGCCACATGGTTGGGGGGGGAGTGCTCCATCCTGCTCAGCTGTGGGACAATGGGGCCCGGTGGGAGTTGTAGTGCAGGCTTCCCACCCACAAACACCCCTCCCTGTTCAGAAGGCTACCTACATGTTAGGTGAAGGTGAGCAATGCAATCGCTGCCTCATGGTTCTGGGTGGGGGGAGTGTTCCATCCTGCTCAGGGGTGAGACAAGAGAGCATGAGAAGGCTGACTACCTGTAAGTTTGAGGAGAGCAATGAGATGGCTGCCACATGGTTCTGGGTGTGGAGAGTATACCATCCTGCTCAGCTGTGGGACAAGGGGGCCTGGTGGGAGTTGTAGTGCTGGCTTCCCACCCACAAACACCCCTTCCTGTTAAGATGGCTATCTACCTGTTAGGTGAAGGTGAGCAATGCAATGGCTGCCACATGGTTGTGGGTGTGGGGAGTGTACCATCCTTCTCAGCTGTGGGACAAGGGGGCCTGGTGGGAGTTGTAGTGCTGGCTTCCCACCCACAAACACCCCTCCCTGTTAGGATGGCTGCTTACCTGTTAGGTGAAGGTGAGCAATGCAATGGCTGCCACATGGTTGTGGGTTTGGGGAGTGTACTATCCTGCTCAGCTGTGGGACAAGGGGGCCTGGTGGGAGTTGTAGTGCTGGCTTCCCACCCACAAACACCCCTCCCTGTTAAGATGGCTACCTACCTGTAAGTTTGAGGAGAGCAATGAGATGGCTGCCACATGGTTGTGGGTGTGGGGAGTGTACCATCCTGCTCAGCTGTGGGACAAGGGGGCCTGGTGGGAGTTGTAGTGCTGGCCGCCTGTACACATGCCCCCATGGAATTATTGCTAGCTACCTTTGGGGTGATTCAGAGGAAGGAAATGTTAGACGTGTGAGAGATGTGTTGGGAAGAGTGTGTTGTACGTAAGTGCATTTGTGTTTAGGAAGTGTAGCTTTCTAGTTGTGCAAGACAGTACATAGCAGTGTAATAGGATACATTTGTTGGTACTTACCAGCCTCCTTACCCCGGGAATTCCTGTGAGACTCTCTGGATGTAGTATGGCAAGCACCTTCTCCTCCCATTCGTTGAATGTTAGTGGTGGAATGGGAGAGCCACCGCCAGTCCTCTGAGCCAGCTCATGGTTCTTGTTGACATGCTCTTTCACCCTGGTCTTGAGGTCATGCCACCTCCTCCTGATGTCCTTCAGGGTGCGCAGGGTGGTCCCTACTGCATTGACTTTGTTGACTATCCTTGCCCACATTTGATTTTTTCTGGCTACTGGTGTCTGTTGGACCATGCTTCCAAACAAATGTGGTTCTACTCTGATTATCTCATCTACCATGATTGACAACTCATTGTCAGTAAATTTTGGCATTTTTTTCTGTGCCATGGTGTGTGATGTGCAAATGTGTGAAAAGTGCAGGTGGGAAGGTGGTGGTGGAGATGTGTGTGGTGTGTGTGTGTGGTTGTGATGGTGTGATGTGTGCTGATTTGCCTCTCCTCTGTGCTGTGGGGTTGGGCCGTTCAGTGCTGGATTTCTGCAAAGGATTCTGGGCTGGTTTTATACTGAGCTATGCGGGTTGGTCAAAATGGAGTATTCATGTCAGGTGTGTTGTCTGGGTTGACCTGGGATTTGTATTTTTTACTTGCCATGGGGATGTGTCATTGGGGTGTGTTAGGTGTTTTTTGAGGCTGAGCCAGATATACAGCCACACTTGGTAGCCTTGTTATGTGGTTGCTTTCGACCACCATTACTCTTCCAGCGTGACTGCCGCGGTCGGAATGCAACAACCCTTCCGTCAGCTCTCCTATTCAACATTAGTTGCGAACGCGGCAGTCGGAAACAACTGATCGTTCCGCTGGCACCGCCATCGTATGGTAATTTCACTTGCGGTCATTCCGCTGGTCGTTCTGCGGTTTTGGTTCTTTCCGCAGCAAATCCGAATGCTGTGGACGGATTTTCAGCTGTTCCAGACGTTCCCGGCGGAGTTTTGTGGAATCCCTCCGCAGCGGTTGGATTTCTCTGGCGGTTCATCCTAATCTGACCGCCGGTTTTGCCGCGGTACATGCGGATGGTTATTTACCGCTACCACGGCGGTCGGAATGCTTTTCCGTCCACCATCATAATCGGCCCCAATGTTTGTATTTGTTGTCGATGTACTCACTATAGAAGTCAAACTAGGAATGTTGATGTGTATTTAAAAAGTGAAAAGGAAAACAATGATAAGTCGGAGCAATTTGATGCTTATTTGTTGGTGGAAGGTCATTTTGAGTTGGGTAGTGTTCAACGTATTTGTATATATTGTTACAACAAACTAGAAGAGAACAAAATGCCAGCTAGAACTGTACATAACAACCTAGAGTTGGTAGCTTTTCCTCTGTAACTGGTAGATTTAAATACGTATGAGTCCATTCGTATTCAATCTGTGCTCCCGTTTCAGGCTATAGTTCATATGGAGCCTAAAACAGGTATGCTGCCTCCAACAGATTTACAAAGAGGTTTAAAAGGAAGAGTTGTGTATTTATCTTTAGATTTTAAGAAAAATATTGAAACTGTTGGTTTAGAGAGAGAGGAAAGTGGACCTGTAGTCATTTTAGTTAATGGTGTACCAACAAAGAGTCGGAAAATATGGCAAGAGTTAGTAGATGTCACCAAACTTCAAAAGGCTACATTAATTCTTGTGCAAACCAATATTTATTATAAAAATGTATGTGTGGAAGAAGAAAAAATATCTTTAGAAGATGAAAGAGAAATTTCAACTGGCCAAATAGAAAAAGTGGATAACTCAAGGAGTGAAAAAATGTATTAACATTATAGTATACATGCTCTACATTCAAAAGAAGTGAAAGGAAACACTATTGAATTATTCCAAATGAAGAAAGCGAAGGGAACTCCCATGTGTGTATGGAAAAAAAGTTTGGAAGCTCATTGTTTCCCACAGCACTTCCCCACTGGAAAAGGTGGAAGATATGATGAACGACCAGTACAGATTCCAGCTTCAGAATATTGTACAACAAGATTGTACTCAGAAGATCCAAGATTTCGACAGTGTATTCCATATTTATTTCATCTTCGGTTTGAAAGTGACTTATCTGGACTTTCATATGCAGTGAACCATATATTAAAAACAGGAGTTCATCTTACACATCTTTCTGCAAAGGAATTTTTGGACAAAGTACAAGAAAGAGACGATCATTTAGAATCTCAGTTAATTAATTTGATGGCGTGTCAACGTGGTACTAATGAGTATTGGTATCGTCGTCACGGAGAACTTAAATGTATGTTAAGGAACTTAGGAACTCCTACGTGGTTTGTTACGCTTAGCTGTGCTAAGTACGCATGGGATGATTTACTTGAATTTCTATGACAAGCAAATTCAAATGTAAAAAACATTGAATTGAAGACAGCTGGAGAACTGTGTTCTTTGGATCCTGTAAATATGTGCAGATATTTTAATCATAGGTTTCAAGCTATGATGTCTTTTATCTGCAATAAAAACAATCTTCCTCTTGGAGAAGTTATTGATTTCTTTTGGAGAAAGGAGTACCAAGCCAGAGGTGCACCTCATATTCACATGCTGTTATGGATCAAGAATGCACCAAAATTTGTAACTGATACTGATGAAAGTTTTTTATTTTTCATTGAAAAATATGTTACCTGTGCCATTCCAAAAGAAGGAGGAGAAAACAACTTGAGACAGCAAGTTTTACGGTTCCAAAGTCATCGATGTGGGAAATATTGTCAACGGAAATACAAATCAAAGGGTCGTTTTTATACAAAAAGTTCGTTTTGGATTCCCACGTCCAGTAATTTCAAAAGGAAGAGTCAACAGTTTCATGTCAGCAGTAAGACATACTATAACTCAAAAATCTCTGAAGAATACTTACAACATAAAAAGAACTGAAGGTTCAAAGTATGTTAATGACTACAATCCAGTGATTTTGACAATGTGGAATGCAAATATGGATATCCAGTATGTTGAAGATAATTCTATGCATGTTGCTCACTATGTTACGTCATATATAACCAAATCTGAAAAGACGGAGTTGAAAGAAATGTGGGAAGACATTTCACAAGAGAAGACTCCTAGTAACAAATTGTACAGCTTTAGTTTGAAGATGCTTTCCCATCGAGAGATTGGAACCTACGAATGTTCGGATCAGTTGACCTCTGCAAGTTTATATTCAAAGTTAAGAGGAATCATTTGGGTAAGTCTAGGTCTTGCTGCAACACGAAATCGAGTATTGAAATCTGTACAAGAAATGTTATACTTAGCATTGAATGAACCAGAAAGTACAGATGTTGGTTACGTACTATCCTAAAAGAATTCCACATCTCGAAAACATATGTCTCTATGAAGTACTGCAACATTACAGCTTTAAGAGATATGTTACAGAAAATATAAATGAAGAAAAATATGCAGTAATTGGATGTGAAGGATGTTTGGTAAAACATGCCAAAGGAAATCTTATTAACCACAGGAAACTCAGTTGCGAAACTCCAGATAAAAGGGAATTTTTCTATCTGGCACTTCTGCAACTTTTACATCCTTGGCGTAGTGAAATGGAATTACTTGGAGATTTTGACTGCTACGAAGATTCTTTTAATGCAAGTAAAGATAGCATTCAATGCACAATTTTTCCAAATTATCTACAAATGTTAAATGAAGAGATTGAACAAGAAACTACTAGTGCAGCTGAAATAGCTAGAGACAGTTCTCAAGATAGTCAAAGTTCTGCTCCACTAAGTCAAGATCCATTAGGACAACCAATTCTTGAAAATGAGGCAGCAATAGCCATGAATTAAGTAGAAACGGCAATGCAACAAGCACAACAGGATTTTATTGAGTTGGGAAACTTGGAAGAACAACTAAATATTGAACAAAAAGAAATATATCAGCAAGTGAGAGAACAGATACAGCATGGTTTACTGCATGAAAAAAGAATGCCAATGCACATCATTTAAACTTATTTGAATGTATATCAGTGGTCAAGCTGGAACAGGAAAAAGTTTCTTAATTAAAGTTTTGACCAGTTGTCTACAGAAAACCACTGAATCACATTTATCTTGTGTTGTAACTGCTCTAACTGGGTTAGCAAAACACACAAGATGATGGACGGAATGATGCACATTGGCAAACATTCACCCCCAGTCACAGATCTGGGTTTAATCCATCGTTATTTTGCTTCACCATGCCACCCCAGTTCAGACATAGCCATATGCAAATCAGTCTTAACCCTGTGCCTCATGGGAACAGTCCAGACCGAACTGCCAAGCCATGTCTTCCCTGGACCGGAATCAAGCATCCTAGGACCGGTTTCGGGCTTTCAGCCCTCATCAGCCAGGATAGCTTGACTCCAGTGGCGTAGTGAGCACGGGACCCACGTCTGGGCATACCCTTCCCACTTAGGGTGAAATGCAAAACACACAAGATGATGGACGGAATGTTGCACATTGGCAAACATTCACCCCCAGTCACAGATCTGGGTTTAATCCATCGTTATTTTGCTTCACCACGCCACCCCAGTTCAGACATAGCCATATGCAAATCAGTCTTGACCCTGTGCCTCATGGGAACAGTCCAGACCGAACTGCCAAGCCATGTCTTCCCTGGACCGGAATCAAGCATCCTAGGACCGGTTTCGAGCTTTCAGCCCTCATCAGCCAGGATAGCTTGACTCCAGTGGCGTAGTGAGCACGGGACCCACGTCTGGGCATACCCTTCCCACTTAGGGCGAAATGCAAAACACACAAGATGATGGACGGAATGTTGCACGTTGGCAAACATTCACCCCCAGTCACAGATCTGGGTTTAATCCATCGTTATTTTGCTTCACCACGCCACCCCAGTTCAGACATAGCCATATGCAAATCAGTCTTGACCCTGTGCCTCATGGGAACAGTCCAGACCGAACTGCCAAGCCATGTCTTCCCTGGACCAGAATCAAGCATCCTAGGACCAGTTTCGGGCTTTCAGCCCTCATCAGCCAGGATAGCTTGACTCCAGTGGCGTATATTCAGTTTACAATAAAACTGCTGTAAAATAGTTTCACTGAGTTTGGTATCTTCTTTAATAAAGAAGGTAAGATGAAATAATGTAATAAGTATAATAATATGAAGAAATGTTTATAGTCACTTTTATTGCACTCATCGATTTTTTCAAACACTACCCATGCAGTGATCTATACAATTAGGCACTATTCGCAAAACTCCTGCCATCACCCATGCACTATCCTTGCATTTCTCCAATCACCTAACCTGTATCCATACAGTTCTAAGATCAGCCAGACACTACCTATGTACTTTTCCAATTACCCAGGTACTATATATACACTCATGAAATCAGCTAGACATTATCTGTACACTCTTCCAATCACCCAGGTACTACCTATACAGTTCTCCAATCCCCTAAACATTATCCCTGCACTGATGCAATCACCTAGACACTACCTTTGCACTCTTTAAATCATCCAGGCAGTATCTTTACACTGCCCTATTAATTCAGGCAGTACACATATACTTATAAAATCACCCAAGCTCAATAACCCAGGGTCTACTCCTGTACTCCTCCAATTACCCAGCCAGAACCCTTCAAGTTTTAAAATTACTCAGGCACTACCTATGCACTCCTCCAATCACCCAGGCCCTACTCCTACCCTCTTGCAATCAGCAAGACATTACCCCTACACTCATGCAATTACCAAGGTATTAACTATGCATTCCTCTAATCCCCCAGACATTATGCCTGCACTCATGCAATCACTTTGATATAAGCCATGCACTCCTCCAATCACCCAGACATGACCCCTGTACTCATGCAATCACACAGGCATTACCCATGTACTTCTTCAATCCCTCAGGCACTACCCCTGCAGTCATGCAATCACCCAGGTACTACGTATGCACTCATGGAATAGCCTAGGCACTACCCTTGCACTTATCCACTCATCCAGGCAGTATTCATGCACTCCTCCAATCACCCAGGCACTACCCATGCACTTAAAAAATCACCCAGGCACTACCTATGCAGCTGTCTAATCACTCAGGCACTACCCATGCACTCCTCCATTCATCCAGACATTACCCTTGCATTCTTGCAATCACCCAGGCATTACCCATGCACTCATGCAATTACTCAGGCACTACCCATGCAGTCATGCAATCACCCAGGCTCTACCTATGCACTCATGGAATCACCCAAGCACTACCCTTGCACTCCTCCACTCATCTAGGCACTATCCATGCACTACTCCAATCACCCAGCCACTACCTATGCACTTATGAAATCACCAATGCAATACCTATGCACTCTTCTAATCATTCAGGCACTACCCATGCACTCCTCCATTCACCCAGACATTACCCCTGCATTCATGCAATCACCCAGGCATTACACATGCACTCCTTCAATCACTCAGGCAGTGCCCATGCAGTCATACATGTACTAAGGCACTTCTGCAGCACACATGCAATCACCCAGGAACTACCCATGCAGTCCTACATGCACCCAGGCACTACCCATGCACTCTTCCATGCACCCAGGCATTACCCATGCACTCCTTCAATCACCCAGACAATACTCCTGTACTCATGCAATCACCCAGGTACTACTCATGCACTCCTCCAATCACCCAGGAACTACCCCTGCAGTCATGCAATCACCCAGGCACCACCTATGCACTCATGGAATAACCCAGGCACTACCCTTGCACTCCTCTACTCATCTAGCACTATCCATTCACTCATGCAATAAGCCAGGCTCTACCTATACACTCATACAATCAGTCAGGGACTACTACTGCACTCATTCATTCCCTCAAACACTATCCATGCACTCATCCAATGACTCAGGCAATACTGCTGCACTCATTCATTCACTGAGAGAGTACTTATTCACTCATACCATAGCAGCCATTCATAGAACACATACACGTTTGTCTATTTTTAACCAATTTGGCGGTTCTAAAAAGAACCATTTTTTTCTTCTTTTTTGTTTTATTTTTTCTTGTATTTTTTTAACCCTTTTTTGAATTTTTTTGGTGTTTTTAAAAAAACAAAATAAACAGAACCAACAGTGAACATGTTGAAAAAATTATTCCATTATAAACTCATTGCCTAGGAAAAAAAAAAGAATTAACAGTGGTGGTTCATAATAGCAACCAGGACAGCATCCAGTGATTGCTCACCACTCCAGAGAATTGTTTTGCATTTTATGCAATGGTGCTCCACTCTAGCGAAGTCAGGGAAGATGTTGGCTGTGCTAAATGTTGTTGAAGCACTTGACGTGATAGGTCCAGCAGCGTTGTTGTCACTTGCCTGCCTCTCTTGTTCCCGTCTAAGCTGTTCCTTAGCTAGATGTTGTGGATGCATTGTTTGTAGGTGTTTCAACATCGATGACGTCCCACAGGAATATTTTTTGTCAGAACCTCGTGAGAGGACTTTGTCACAAATAGTGCACGTGACCTTCCGGGCATTTACCTTTTTTACCCCTGGCGGAATAGAGAAAAATGCCCATACGACACTTTCATACCTCTTCTTTACAGGTTCCTCCAGGTCTTCTTCCTCTACAGGGGGAAGCTGTTCAGATGCATCACCAGCTGCCATTTTCAGTTCTATAAAAAAAAAAAAAAAGGCAAGCAAGAGGAGCGGAAGAGAACCGGTCTGTCTGCTAAGATGCTCTTGAAGGAATGAAAAAAATGGGTGGGGTCCTTCAAGTTCTAGAATCAAAAGGTTCTTAACCAATTAAATGCTTTCTTTTGAAGTCACATGGGTTCGCGCACCCAGCGCTCAACTAGCGCGCACCCGTCGCCATTTCGGAAAAATATATTTAACTATAATATATTTTTATTCCAGTTACAAATATATGATATTTACAATTATCTTAAATAATGTCTTGGTATAATATATAATATACTTACATACATATGCTTATAAAACTTTACGATTTGCGATAGATTTGCGCACCCGGCGCGACCCCCGGAAATACGTATGTGACATTACACCGGGCCAAGATCCGCGCACCCTTCACATACCAAACGCGCATCCTGCACGACTTAACGAATATGGCGGCAAAATTCTTGGATTCGCGCACCCACCGTGATTGGTACACGATCGGTACGCGAATCCACTTTTTTTTAACAAAAAAAGGTAAAAGAATATTTTAGAAAGGAGAAAACTTTACATTATTTTTATAATACTTTAAACATTTTGAAAAAGGTTTTTTAGGAAATTTCAATTAGAAATTAGCATTTAAAAAACCTTACAAATTCACTGAAAAAACCATAGGGTTCAGGGACGTTATAGTTAGAAATCAGCATTTAAAAAACCTTTGAAATTCACTAAAAAAACATAGGTTTAAGGGACGTTATAGTTAGAAATTAGCATTTAAAAAACATACGAAATTCACTGAAAAAAACACTGGTTTCAGGGACGTTATAGTTTGTTGGACATTTCACTCGTACAAAACCAGAGAAATTCGGCCGTTATAGTTGGTTGAGCTAACTATAACTCGCGCCTCAGCAATGCACTGCTGATGACATCACATATTACATCACTCATGACATGGTCAGTGATATTACTGATGACATCACTGATGACACCGTTTGACGAATCTTCGTGCAATTCTCTAAAAAAATGTTTCATCCAGGTCAGCTCCTATCCTGAAAGTTTGGGGGTGATTTGTCAAGTGGGGGCTGAGAAAAAAGGGGGGTCCCAAAAAGTGTTTTCTCCATGTTAATTTCCATAGGAAATTTTAGCCAGGGCTACAGCCCGAACTGCTGAACGGAATTACATGCAATTTGGCAAAAGGGTAGCTCTTGGTTCAGAAAGCGACCTTTTTTTTAAATGGTGTAAATCCGTTCAGTAGTTGCTGAGAAATTCAAAATATAAGAGTCAAAAATCAATTTCCCATAGGAAAGTTTAGCCAAGGCTACAGCCCGAACTGCTGAACGGAATTACACCAAATTTTATCAAAAAGGTACTGCTTGGCTCAGAAAGCGAAATTTTTAAAAATGGTGTAAATCCGTTCAGTAGTTGCTGAGAAATTCAAAAAATAATATCGATATCTAGAGGTGCGGTGGATCCGCGGACCCTCCCGACCACGAGCTTTATTCTAATTGGCTGTTAATACTCCAAACCAGGAAGTGTTGGCAGCCATCTTGTGACTCAGTAGAACCGAGTCACAAGAAAACAGTGAAACAAACACGAAAAACAAGAAAAGGGGGCAGGGTAGAAACACCCTGACCCCCCCAGGCCTGCTCAGGGGGTCCCGCAAGGACCCCCAGGGCCAAAAAAAGCATTTTTTTAAAAAAGATTCGGCGAAATTCACGCTGGGGTCGCGAATCCATCCGAAATTTTCATTTAATTGAGGCCCCTGGGTGGGCCAGGTCCCGGGGGCATTTCCAACAAATATATGCAGGGGCCCATGGGGGGCCCCGCAGCCCCGGAGACTGCCACCCCCCCGGGGCTTGGTTAACATTATGTGCGGGAGGGCACTCGGCCCTCCCGCAGCCCCGGGGACAGCCACCCACCGGTGGTTGCTTAAAATTATGTGTGGGAGGGCACTCGGCCCTCCTGCAGCCCCGGGGACCGCCACCCCCGGGGCTTGCTTAAAATGATGTGCGGGAGGGCACTCAGCCCTCCCGCTGCCCTGGGGACTGCCACCCCAGGGGCTTCATTTTTAATGTGTGGGGGGCCTCCAAGGCCCCCCCAAACCCCAGGGACTGCCACCCCCGGGGCACTAAAATGCAAATGCGGGGGTCCATTACGGACCCCCGAGCTCTGGGGACCACCACCTCCCGGGGGTTCAATCACATTGGGAGGGGGGCCATGCGGCCCCCCTCCTGGAGCCCTTGATGGCCCTGGGGACCGACCACCCCCAAGGGCCGGCTCCTGCAGTGTCCCGGGGTGCCCACCCCAGGGACACTGCTGTTTCCTATGACAGGGTGGGAGCACGCCGCCCTCCATGTCATAGCAAACTTGCTTTGAATTTTGGAAGTGAGACCTAGAGGCCTCAGGAGGGGGGCCACGCAGCCTCCCTCCTTAAAAAATTAAATAAATGTGGCAATGCCCCGGGGGATGGGGTCCCCGGGGCCAGAATTGGCCATGGGAGGGGGGCCCATGCGGCCCTCTTCCTGTTCAGATTTTTAAAAAAAAATTAAAAAATGGGTCAGGCCCTGGGGAATGGGGTCCCCAGGGCCCAAAAAAAGGAAAAAGAAGGGGGGCCACACAGCCCCCCTTCTAAAAAAAAAAGAAATAAAAAAAAAGACCGGCATCGTGCCGAGGCCCCGCCCCCTTTCAGCAACACTCTGCAAATGCGCCCTGTGGCGCGTTTTAAGTTGGGGAATTAATTCCCCTTCAATACTGGGGTCCCTGGGGGCCAACTAGCCCACCAGGTACCTCCAGTATGCGCCACAGGGCTGCCTTGCACAGAGGTGGTCCGAGGCCACGCCCCTTTGAACACCTCTCTGCAACGCAGCTCTGTGGCGCTTACTGGAGGTACCTGGTGGGCTAGTTGGACCCCAGGGACCCTCAGGATTCAAGGGGACTTAATCCCCAACTTAAAACACTCCACAGGGCGCATTTGCACAGTGGTGAAGGGAGGGGGTGGGGCCTGATATGGCAAGTGTGCAAATGGGACCCCTGGCATGTTGTAACTTGGGGGATTAAGTCCCCTTGAATCCTGAGGGTCCCTGGGTGCCAACTAGCCCACCAGGTACCTTCAGTTTGTGCCACAGAGCTGCGTTGCAGATAGGTGTAAAAGGGCGTGGCCTCAGACCACCTCTCTGCAACGCAGCTCTGTGGCGCAAATTGAAGGTACATGGTGGGCTAGTTGGCTCCCAGGACCCTCAAGATTGAAGGGGAATTAATTCCCCAACTTACAACGCGCCAGGGGGCGCGTTTGCACAGTGGTGCAGGGAGGGGGCGGGGCCTGATATGACAAGTGTGCAAATGAGCCCCCTGGCACGTAGTAACTTGGGGGTTTAAGTCCCCTTCAATGCTGAGGGTCCCTGGTTGCCAACTAGCCCACCAGGTACCTTCAGTTTGCGCCACAAAGCTGCATTGCAGAGAGGTGTAAAAAGGGGCGTGGCCTCAGACCACCTCTCTGCAATGCAGCTCTTTGGCGCAAATTGAAGGTACATGGTGGGCTAGTTGGCCCCCCGGGACCCTCAGGATTGGAGGGGGCTTAATCCCTCAACGTAGAACGCACCAGCGGGCGCGTTTGCAGAGTGCTGCAGGGTGGGGGTGGGGCCTGATATAACAAGTTAGCAATTCTGCTGTGTGGGATTTACGGGAGGTAATAAAAGGGGTAGTTGGCCAGCAAGGTTGACGTTGGGTGCTAACTATCCCTCCTGTTACGTCCGCTAAATCCCACACAGTGGGATTGCTAAAAGGTGTTTGAAGGCCACGCTCACCTTTCTCCACCACTCTGCAAACGCGACTGCTATGTTATAGATAGAAATTGGCATTTAAAAACCTTTGAAATTCACTGAAAAAAACATAGGTTTCAGGCACTTTATAGTTAGAAATTAGTATTTAAAAAACCTTAGAAATTCACTGAAAAAACCATAGGTTTCAGGCCCGTTATAGTTAGAAATTAGCATTTAAAAAACCTTAGAAATTCACTGAAAAACTATAGGTTTCAGGGATGTTATAGTTTGTTGGACATTTCACTCGTATAAAACCATAGAAATTCCCTCGTTATAGTTAGTTCAGCTAACTATAACTCGCGCCCCTGCAATGCACTGCTGATGACGTCACATATTACATCATTCATGACATAGTCAGTGACATCACTGATGACATCACTGATGACATCTCAAATGACATCACTGATGACATAATCCACGTGATAATCTGATGCACCTCCTCACACTCTAATATAACCTTTGATACACCCACTGTAAAATGCAGACTACCAATTTCGAAACCATCGACACACCAATACCAGTTACTACATACGCACTCACTGATTCCTAGGTCTACACACACATTCACTCATTTACCCATACAATCATTCATACATACAGTCACTCATCAATACAACACTATCATATGCACTCATACACCTATACAGACACTCACATACCGCCACTCACCCATGGAGTTACTCACACACCTAGTCAGTCATGCGAAGAATCAATCACACTCCCATTTCCTCAGCTATACAGTTATACACACACCACCTCACTTATTCAAACATATACTAACACATACTTACTCTCTTATACAATCACTGATACAAGTACCCACTCATCCATACAGCCACTCTCACAATCACTGACTCTCACATATAGTCATTTATATACTCCAACTCTCACATACACTGCCTTTTACATATGTAGTTACTTGGACATGTACCACAGAGACATCCAATCTCTCACCAACACACCCATACACACACTCACCCGCCCATACAGCTGTTTCCACATGCAATCTTGAACCCATACATCCAGTGAATCAACCACTCACACATCTATGCACAGAGTCACACACCTCCCACCCACACACACACTCAGTCTCCCATACAAATACTCAGGCAACCAATCAATAACCCATATAGACACTCATGTAGCTACTGACCAACACATGCAGCAGCTTACACAACAACAGACATACTGATGCACACATTCAGACAGTTTAGTCATGAACGCATGTATTCAGTAAGACACATTTAATCACTCACTTATACAGTCAGTCACACACCTACTAAATCCTTCATCCAGACACTTATACACCCACTCATTCTTCAATACACCTTGGCAGATATATAAAACATATTTAAACTTTACAGAAACACACAGTCACTGGATGATGTCATCAGTGATGTCATCAGTGATGTCATTTGAGATGTCATCAATGATGTCATCAGTGATGTCACTGACCATGTCATGAATGATGTAATATGTGACGTCATCAGCAGTGCATTGCGGGGGCGCGAGTTATAGTTAGCTGAACTAACTATAACAGGGGAATTTCTATGGTTTTATACGAGTGAAATGTCCAACTAACTATAACATCCCTGAAACCTATGGTTTTTTCAGTGAATTTCTAAGGATTTTTAAATGCTAATATCTAACTATAACGGGCCTGAAACCTATGGTTTTTTCAGTGAATTTCCAAGGTTTTTAAATGCTAATTTCTAACTATAGCATGCCTGAAACCTATGGTTTTTTCATATATATGTGTGTATATATATATATATATTCACTGAAAAAACCACAGGTTTCAGGGACGTTATAGTTAGTTGGACATTTCACTCGTACAAAACGAGAGAAATTCGGCCGTTATAGTTAGTTGAGCTAAGTACAACATTTGATAACCATCACTTGTGATTGCATACGTAATGTAAAACATTATCAACATGAATTTCTGCATAAATGCAAGTTTTGTAGAGGCCGCAGGTTATGTAAATAAATATATAAATACATAAATAAATTAATATATGAATATAAATATATAAAAGATACATATAAAATATGTGCATATAAATATCCGCTGCCTTGCAAACGTAAACAGATTGGTCTGTATATTGTTGATTTTGGATATTGGTTTTAATACCTGACAACTTCCTAAAATCCCTGTCTGTATGCTAAATCAGAAAGTAGTTGTATGTGCACCTGATTAATTTCATCTGGCTGCAATGTTTTTCCTATTTTCACTATTGTTACCTGTTTCCTATTGTTCCTACAATAAAAATCATGTTACAAGTGATTAGTGCTAACTGTGCTTAAAAACCGAATAATAAAATAAGAAAACATCTATATACAGGATCTGTTTGAGCGGCTTGGCTACATGTTAGTGTGATTATTAAAGATTTATTTTTTAGAAGAGAAGAAAAGAAGCCAGTTGAATACATCAGTAAAACCATGTAAGTATATAAATATATATAAATATATAACATTTTATAAATATATAAATATATAGATACAAGTCCGGTTGTATCATCCATGAAAATGTAATATAACTTTATAATTTCATAATGTCATTCATGGTGCAAAATTCAAATCAAAAAATTATTTATACACAATCGTTTGTTAATGCAGGACCCCAAGTGTTTTACATATAAAGACTGGCATGCATTTCTTCAGTGGCATTTAACCCTTTGGGGTGTTTTGTATCAAGGTTTAGAATGTAGTACATCTCCAACTTGCGGAGTGCCTTCTCCCGATCACCACCCCTTTTGTTCATTGGAATGGAATCTACTAGATAGTATTGTAGTTCCTTGGGGTTGCCATCATGTTTCTCATTAAAGTGGCGGGCCACTGGATATGCCGGATCGTTATTCCAGATTGCTCGTATGTGCTGGAGCACCCTTTTGTGGCCTTGCAGGATGGTACTGACTACATATTTCAATTTGCAAGGGCACTCCAGCACATAGACTACAAAATCGGTTTTACAATTTAACACCTTATCTATAGGTATTTCTTTTTCACCGAATGGGGTCTTGTATTTAATCATGGATATGCCATATTGGCAAGCTTTACAAGTTTTGCACCTATGGAAGCCCAACCGTTGGGATAGCCAAGTACTTTTATTTGGAGGGCCGCATGGGTCATTTTTGACCAGGACGTCTTTCATTGATTTACCCCTGCAGTATGTTTTTTGCGGGTTGTTTAGGGACTGTGGGGCCAATGACAGGGTCCTGTCTAATCAAATGCCAGATTTTCTTTATTGTTTTTCGTACAGCACCCTCCTGTTGGTTATATTTCAGGATGAATCTAAATTTGTCTGATGTGTCAATTCTCTCTCTCGCCCCTTAGGTTTGGTTTTTAAGAGGGCTGCTCTTGATTCCTGATTGGTTTTAGTGAGTGCAGTTTCCAAACATTTCTTGCTATACCCTCTCTCCCGGAATCTCCTTATGCACTGTCCCTGAGCCATAAGTAGGTCCTGCTCATTGCTGCAAATTCGCTTCAGCCGCAATAGCTCGCCATATCGTATACTTTGTACAAGTTGCCCAGGATGGGCACTACTGGCATGTAAAATGGCATTCCCCGCTGTTGGTTTTCTGTGAAGTCGTGTTTCAATTTTCTTGTGTATATATATATATATATATATATATATATATATATATATATATATATATATATATATATATATATATATATATATATCAGCACTTAAACAAAGTTACCAGCACTCGCGGGAGGTATAATCCTCCTTTGGATTTATTGGCACACAATAAACAACAAACGCGTTTCATTAATAGCACATGTATCATGCTAAGATAATAACAGTTTTCATTGCCACATTTCCCTCATTCATAGCGGTATTCTGATACATTGTTACATATCTTTGACGTTTCATGCGCCCTGCAAGGGCTAGCACAGTCGGCTTACGATCCTATTCAAGGTAACAAAGTAACAGTGTGATTCCACCTCTTACCCTGTATGGGCGTGATACACCGAGCAAAGAGTAGATCACGCCATATTTAAGTGGTAAACATTACTACACAGGCAAATAATATACCTCTATGTCTCAATTACCACGCTATTAAAACAAGCTCTGAAAGCAATTGTCAAAGTCACAATTACTGCGCTCACAGCGAGGTTCTGTCACCTTGTTACATGTATTTGACATTTTATCAACAGGCACAATTGCGCCCTGTATGGGCTTGCACAGTCAACGGCTAAAAACAATTCCACAATTCATCTTGCCCTGTATGGGCCTACTGCGCTATATACCTAGACTACGCAACTCAGTCGCAGTGCCTACGATTAAACCCGATTTGAGCCCTATGTGGGCTGCATCATTACGTGCCTATTTACCCACTCCCTGTACTCTCGTATTGAAGGAATGTCACGGTAAACTGGTAACTCTGTTTCCTCCTCATTCCTTCTCATTACAATATTCCATATTTACAAATGCACCCCAAGTTCCTCTACCATATTCAGACCTGTTGGTGACATGGTCACCATGTCTATAATATAACGCGATTCTAATCTTCACAGCTTCTTCTCTCTGTCACCCCCTCGTATGTCACGTGCTACATGGTCAATGCAAAAATATCTCAAAAGATGTCTGTTACTGTTGTGGTGTGCCTGAAAGTGCCTTGCAACAGGGTAACTTGGGTCCCTGTTCTGAATTGCCCGCTGATGCTCTAGGATACAGACTTTTACTGGATGGATTGTGATGCCCACATACTGTAGGCCGCACGGGCAAGTTAGGCAGTATACCGCAAAGGGTGTATTACAATTCATGAATTTAGTAATACAAACAGGATCTTTGAGACCCACAACTTTATATGCGGTCACCTTATTGCTGTTGGCACAGGCCTTGCATCTACCGCAAGGGAAGAAGCCTGTTATACCTTGTATGCCTCTCTGCGCTCTAAGTGATGGCAAGTAACTCTCTACCAGCTGATCTCTGATGGAGCGTGTCTTTCTAAATGTCAGTGAAGGGTAGGTTGGTAAGTCCTTTCCTATTACTGAATCTGACTTCAGTAGGCGCCAGTTTGCCTGCATTATCTTCCTCACCTCACTTGCCACACTGGAAAAGTCCATTATCAGTCTGAAATTATTATTTACATCAGACTTTGCCTTTTTTGGTTCCTCTTTCAGTAAGTCAGTCCTGGACTTGGTTGCAACCCTCTTGATGGCTCTATTCAGAGTTCCCTTCCGATACACTCTCACTACAAATCGTCTTATGCTCTCAGAAGAATCTCTCTGGAAATCCTCATCCCTGGTGCTATTTCTTTTGATACGCAATAGTTCCCCGTACAGGATACTTTTCTTTTGATTAATGTGATGGCTACTGTTTGCGTGCAGGACAGAATTACCTGCCGTCGATTTTCTCTATAGTGCTGTCTGGATTTTATCATCTGCCACAAAAACCTTTAGGTCCAAGAAAGTAACCTCAATCGAGCTCATCTCGCTCGTAAATTTTAGGTTAAGATCATTGGAGTTAAGATAGTCAATATATTGTCTCACTGACTCTTTTGTGGCATGCCAGATCAGAAACAGATCATTGATATAACATCTCCAACACACTGTGCTCTCCACTCATCTGTCACAGGTATCAGACCAGGCCACCTGCTTCTCCCACCAGCCTACAAACAAGTTCACATAGCTGGGGGAAAAGCAGGCCCCCATGGCAGTACCATTCACCTGCTTGTATACCTGTGCCTGAAAGATAAACATGTTATTGTGCAATCAGAAATGCAAAAACTCAACTAGCATCTCCCTATGCTCCAGGTACTTTAAAGGGCGATTCTTTAAGAAATACTTAATGTCACGGATTCCATTCTCATGTGCTATGCTCGTATACAGGCAAGCTACATCTAGCATTATCATCAGGAAGTCTGGTTCCCACATAATTCCTTCAATATGTTTCAGGAAATCTTTTGTGTCTCTTGTATACGAAGATAGTTCAGATACGAATAGAAATAAAAAATAGTCAACAAATCTGGACATATTCTCTAACAGGCTGCCAATAGAGGAAATTATTGGTCGTCCTGGAGGGTTCAGTTTGTTCTTATGAACCTTTGGCAGGTGAGAAAAATGTTGGTAGACGAGTATGTGGCCTCGATAGGAAAGTAACCGCCTCTGATGAGAGCATCCCCCTTGTTTGCCACTTCAAGATCAGCTGTTCCTATTCTTTTATGCTGTCCATGTATTCGTTGATCATAATCGGTGAGTAGTTCTCTTGGTTATTCAGTTGATGGTATGCCTCCTTACAGTAATTCTCTTGGGTCTGCAACACCACATTCCCGCCCTTATCTGAGGGCTTAATCACAATTGATTCATCAGCCTCTAGATTCTTTAATGCCTCTCTTTGCGCATATGTAATGTTCCATGGATTTTTTGATTTGTCTCTGTCCTCCCACAGCTTCAGAAGATCTTGATTTACCCTATCCGCAAAAATATCAATTGCATCACCTGGCATTTGGGGATAGAATTTGGAGATTGGTTGAAAAGGACTCGATGGTCTGGATTGTGTAATCCCAAGATGGACATTACGGTCCATGTCATCCAGACGTGTGTCAGTCAGCTGGGACCCACTACTTCCAAGACTGCTAACAAGTCGTTCCCACTCAGGCTATCTAATCCTGTTGTTGCTGCTTCCGTGGTTCCAGGTCTAGAGTCCAATCCTTTCAATTTGAATAATTTAAATAGCTTGATTTTCCTCACTAGTTTGTACATGTCAATCCTTGTTTGTGCATATTGAAAGTTTCTGGTTGGGCAGAATGAAAGACCAAATTTCAGGACTGTCTCCTCCACTGGCGTCAGCTTTTTGGGTGTCAGGTTGATGATGGTGAGGTTCTCACTTTGTACCACTGCAGTACTCATTGTCTCAATTCGATGTTCCGTTTGGTGCGGGTGGTCCTGCCCGTGCTGCCTCTTCCTTGGTTGCCACCCTCCTCTCCTCGTGATTCTGCAGTTTGTTGTTCCGGTGGTCTTCCTTTGCCCCCCCGAAGCCACGTTTGGTGGATGAGGCTGAATTCCTCGTGAAAATGGTGAGGTACTGGTCCACTAGCTCTTGCACCTCCTTGGATTCCTCCTCGGATTGTTCAGCATCAGTCACCTCAGATTCCGATGTATCTCTTTGCTCCACCACCTTTCGATTTCTGTTGTTCTTCAGATCTCGCCTTGGTGCGTTTTATTTTCTAGCGAACGTGAGGATCTTGCCTTGTTCGTAATCTCTCGCGTCGCGGTCAAACTTTTGTTGTTTTCTCTGTTTAAACTTTTGTTCTTAGGTCTCCAGGCGTTTCTTCATCAATGCCCTTAGTTCTTCATGTTTGGCTTTATCACTCTCGCTGTTGATGTTCTTTTCTTGTTCTTCAATTTCTTTTAATGCCCTTCCCTGGTCACTCCAGGCAAATTTCGCAAGTATTGCTAACATTCCTTTTGAGGAGTCCGCTGTGTATTCTGCCCACTCATCCAAAAGCTTTGGGTCAGGATTCTCGTATGCCGGGACTGTATAAATCCTAAGTCCTCTAGGCACTCTACTTACGTTGATGTAGTGTTGTAGTGAAGTGTCCTCCCACCACTTCCTAATTTCCCTCTCATACAGCCGGTCAAGCTGCTGGTATTTTGATTTCAGGTCCTGTAGAGGCTGGTTTGGAGCACCTGCATCTTCCACAGAGCACATCTGGTCGCACTCTGAAAATATCAGAGGCCGGTTCGCGGCGCGCCGCCTCGCTGAACATCAGTTATTGTAGTTCCAATGATCCTAAGTGTGCACTCCCCCCTCGCTATGCTCCGCCGTGTCATTATTGCTGAGACATTATAATAAGAATAGCAGTCCTTACCGCTTCTTGCTGCAGATACTTTCCAGCAATCAGGACCCTCAGGCTTTTAATCAACAGTGTTGTTCCTCAGCGGGGCGGTGCGGGAGCTTTTCCACATGTTTCCACTCCAAAGTCTGCCAGTACTCCCGCACTCACTAACGGGTGCATGATACACGAGGGCAGTCTCGCGATCTGTATCAGCACTTAAACAAAGTTATCAGCATAATTACATTGTGGAATTGTTTTTAGCCGTTGGCTGTGCAAGCCCATACAGGGCGCAATTGTATCTGTTGACGAAATGTCATAAATACATGTAACCAGGTGACAGAACCTTGCTATGAGCGCAGTAATTGTGGCTTTGACAATTGCTCTCAGAGCGTGTTTTAATAGCGTGGTAATTGAGACAAAGAGGTATAATCTTCTCCTGTTTAGTAATGTTTACCACTTAAATATGGTGCTATCTACTCTTTGCTCGATTAATCACGCCCATACAGGGTAAGAGGTGGAATCACGCTGTTACTTTGTTACCTTGAATAGGATCGTAAGCCGACTGTGCTAGCCCTTGCAAGGCACGTGAAACGTCATAAAGACATATAACAATGTATCAGAATACCGCTATGAATGAGGGAAATGTGGCAATGAAAACTGTTATTATCTTAGCGTGATACATGTGCTATTAAGCTGCAATGTGTGCCAAAGTGTTATTTTTCACCACTTGAATATGGCACATGTTACTCTTTGCCTGACCTGTAACTCTGCCTGACTCCCAATTAACTTCCAATTAATTGTGATGTTGTTTGGAATATAATGAGGCACGAACGCGGCGGCCGCCAACACTGAGGAAGGCATACCGCTGAAATGCGTTTGTTGTTTATTGTGTGCCAATAAATCCAAAGGAGGATTATACTCCCCACGATTGCTGGTAACTATGTTTAAGTGCTGATACAGATCGCGAGACTGCCCTCGTGTATTGTGCACCCGTTAGCGAGTACGGGAGTACTGGCAGACTTTGGAGGGGAAAATATATATATATATTCACTGAAAAAACAATAGGTTTCAGGGACGTTATAGTTAGAAATTAGCATTTAAAAAACCTTTGAAATTCACTGAAAAAAACATAGGTTTCAGGGACGTTATAGTTAGCTAGACATTTCACTCATACAAAACCATAGAAATTCCACTGTTATAGTTAGTTTAGCTAAATATAACTTGCGCCCCTGCAATGCACTGCTGATGACATCACATATTACATCATTCATGACATGGTCAGTGACATCACTGATGACATCACTGATGACATCTCAAATGTCATCACTGATGACATCACTGATGACATCATCCATGTGACAATCTGATGCACCTTCTCACACCCTAATATAACCTTTGATACACCCACTCCAAAAAACAGAATACCATTTTTGAAACCATAGACACACCAATACCACTTACTACATTTCTAATCACTGGTTCTTAGGTCTACACACTCATCCACTCATTCACCCATACAATCACTCATACATGCAGTAACTCATCAATACAACACTATCATATGTACTCATACACCTACACAGAGACTCACACACCAGCACTCATCCAGAGTTACTCACACACCTAGTCAGTCATGCAAATAATCAATCACACTTCTATTTACTGACCTATACAGTTATACACACAACACATCACTTATTTAAACAGAAAGAAACGCATAATTACTCTCTTATACAATCACTGATACAAGTACACACTCATCCATACAGCCACTCTCACAATCACTAACTCTCACGTATAGTCATTTATATACTCCAACTCTCACATACACTGTCTTTTACATATGTAGTTCGTTGGACATGTACCACTGAGACATCCATGCACTCACTAACACACCCATACACTCACTAACACACCCATACACACACTCACCCACACATACAGCTGTTTCCACATGCACTCTTGAACCCATACACCCAGTGAATCAACCACTCAAACATATATGCACAGTCACACACCTCCCACGCACCCACACACACACTCAGGCACCCATACAAATACTCTGCCAATCAATTAATAGCCTATATAGACACTCATGTAGCTACTGACCAACCCATGCAGCAGCTTATACAACAGCAAACAGACTGATATAGACATTCACACAGTTTAGTCACTAACCCATACATTCAGTAAGACACATGTAATAACTCAGTTAAACAGTCAGTCACACACCTACTAAATCCTCCATCCAGACACTTATACACCCACTCATTCTTCAATACACCTTGGTATATATATAATACATATTTAAACTTTAAAGAAAAACACATTCACTGGGTGATGTCATCAGTGATGTCATCAGTGATGTCATTTGAGATGTCATCAGTGATGTCATCAGTGATGTCACTGACCATGTCATGAATGATGTAATATGTGATGTCATCAGCAGTGCATTGCGGGAACATGAGTTATAGTTAGCTGAACTAACTATAGCAGTGGAATTTCTATGGTTTTGTACGAGTGAAATGTCCAGCTAACTATAACGTCCCTGAAACCTATGGTTTTTTCAGTGAATTTCAAAGGTTTTTTAAATGCTAATTTCTAACTATAATGTGCCTGAAACCTATGGTTCTTTCAGTGAATTTCAAACGTTTTTTAAATTCTAATTTCTAATTATAATGTTCATTAAACCTATGTTTTTTTCAGTGATTTTAAATTATCATTCCATTCTCAACCTAGTGAAAACAGCCGATATCGCCAGTTTTCCAACAATAGCTTCCGCAAAAAAATTTGCCACAAATGAGAGCGACAACTAACGCTAATAATATGCAGAGTAGGTGTTCCTGTGCAAAAATAACCCGAAAACACCACTTCCTGATATTTTCCACGAGCAGCCAAATCTGGGGTGCGATCCAAAAACAGGCGATAAGCTGCGTTAGCAGTAGGAATTTAACATCTGCCTTTTACTGGTGTAAAGCAGGACGACTACCTACAGTGTGAAAGGGAGCCCAGCCCAGAACCACATCTGAAGACCAACACATGTCATAGAGCTACTGACCATGCAGCTCCGACACCCAAGAAGGCCACAACACCCACTGCCATCACCCTCAGGACCTCCCCCCCCGGACCACCCCCCTCCCTACTAACACCAAGGCAGCGCAGAACAGGACAGCGGACCTTCCAAAAACAGCATGGTCCCTCAGCCACACAATAGCTGAATCTTGGGAGATGTGGCAACCATGTATGTGTGAAGGACGCAAGTCACCCATCAGTAAAAATGCACACAATACCAAGTGTAGCTGTGATGTGGTGGACAGACCTCACTATGCAGAGCACAAGCCTCTCCATGTGGACATATACTGCTGGTGCTTGTAGTGTTGTGGACAATAGATGCAACCATGTTACCTCAGGCAGTGGGGAAGATCTCGGTCATGTAGCTGTGTTGTCCCCCCCTGGAAGCGGAAGCGGAGTGGGCTGGTCCAACGTACCCCACTCCAGCGTAGGAGTATGAATAAATAGGCTGGGGCTCTGGGCGTGGTTCACTTGTGGGAAGGCCAAAGCGTCTGCCAGGGCGGCAGCCCTCACCCTGCCATGAGGCCTCCGCCGTGACTGCCGGCCTCCTCGACACAGGCCCCCTGCGAACCCAGCAGCAGAGCACCACAGACTTATGTCTGTACAGACTACTGCCTTCGAGCTACACTGCGGACAGCAGGGCTCACAATTCAGATCGAGTCACGATTGCAGATGACGCAGTCCAGTAGGCAAGAGACATTGATACCAGTGCGGCCTGCACGGACCTTGCATCATCGCAGACTGCGCACACACTGAGTGCTTCAGGTGCCACTAACTCGGTGCACCACAAGTCAACGCCACGTGGACTTATTAAGACAGAATTCATTAGGCAAAAGACATTGCTACCAGTGCGGCCCGCCTGGACCACGTATCATCGCAGGCTCCACACACGCTGGTTGCTTCAGGTGACACTAACAGTACAGCTCAACTCAACGCCACGTGGCTGTGGGCCCTTGCTGGCCGCTGCCTCTGGCCTACACTGTGGTCATCAGGGCTCACATTTAAAATTGACTCTTGATTCATTAATTGCAGAGTCCAGTAGGCAACTAAGTATTACGTCCCTAAAACCTACATAATATCCTTTTAGTATCCTTGCTTCAAGAACTTGTTTTATATCAGTTATAGCTCACACTGTTTTTTTCTTTCTCTCTCTCTCTCTTTCTCTCTCTCTCACTCTTCCTCTGTTTCTCTCTTGCTCTTTCTCACATTGTTTCTCTCTTTCTCTCTCTCTTCCTCTCTCTCACTGTTTCTCTCTCTCTTCCTCTCTCTCACTCTTTCTTTCTGTCTACCTCTCACTCTTTCTTTCTCTCTCTCTTCCTCTCTCCCACTCTTTCTCTCTGTCTCTCCTTTGATGGACGCATGACGCACAATCTTATCTTGCTTTTTGTCTAGCAGGCTGTGATTCACAGATTGACGACCCCCCCAACACGGACCTCCCGCCATGAGGCGATGACTTCAGTTCCACTGAGTCAGTGCCACCAGAGCTGAGCGCGTGTGCAGCCTGCGATGATGCATGGCCATCCTGCAATCAACACCCACTTTGAATTGTGAGCTCGGCTTGACCGCATGTATGCAACGCCTGAGGAGGTTGCTTCGGCACGTGGTGGACCTTCTTAGACACACGCCGGTGGCGGAAGGTGAGCAGAGAGGCTTGTTTCCGCAGCAGCGAGCAGTCACCTCTGGGCGGTGGGAGTGGATAGTGTGCAGCACCCTGGGTGCACAAGAGCGGGCAGACACCTCCGAGCAGTGGGAGTGGATGGGGTGCAGCAGCCTGGGTGCACAGGAGCGGGCAGACACCTCTAGGCAGTGGGAGTGGATGGGATGTAGCAGTCTGGGTGTGCAGGAACGAGCAGTCACCTCCGGGCAGTGGGACTGGGTGGGGGACCCCAGCCTGGGTGCACAGCAGCGGGCAGACACCTCTGGGCAGTGGGAGTGGATGGGATACAGCAGCCTAGGTGCGCAGAGGCGCACAGACACCTCTGGGTGGCGGGAGTCGATTGGGTACAGCAGCCTGGGTGCGCAGGGGCGAAACAGAGAATTAGGCGTGTGCAGTTGCATGTACTCTGCCATTACTGATTCTATACTATGTTTCAGATGACTAAACTTGAAGACTGCACTATGTTCCGGCAGGTGGTTGGAGACACACCGGTGGCAGAAAAGTGAACTGTGAGGATTTTCTCCACAGCGTCAACACTCACTCTCCCTCTCCATCTCTTCCTTTCTGTCACTCACACTTTCTCTCTCTCTCTCTATCTCTTCCTTTCTCTCTCTCACACTCTTTCTCTCTTTCTATGTATCTTCCTCTCTCTCTCATTCTTTCTTTCTCTCTCTCTTCCTCTCTGTCTCACTCTTTATCTCTCTCTCTACCTCTCTCACACTGTTTCTCTCTTTCTCTCTCGCTTCCTTGTATCTCACTCTTTCTCTCTTTCTCTCTCTCTTCCTCTCTCTCACTCTTTCTCTCTTTCTCTGTCTCACTCTTTCTTTCTCTCTCTCTCACATTATTTCTCTTTCACTCTCTCTCTCTCCTTTGATGGACGCATGACGCACAATCTTATCTTTCTTTTTGTCTTGCAGGCTGTGATTCACAAATTGTCGAGGGATGACACGCCATACCTGTACCTACTTTTATTTTGTTGTTTTGTTTAAATAAAATGTTTTATATGTAAATCCATAGATGACTGAGATTCTTATTTGTCCAACCTCACATGCATCTTCTTTACTATAATTGTGTGACATCAGCCAATTTGTTACGTTCCAGATTTCCTAAGGTTGCTGTCACATTTGTTTGTGTGGGGGGAGGTGAGGGGGATGGCGGACAAGGGGCTGTTGGCGGGGGTGTCAGAGCAGTGTTGGGTGTCCGAGCTGCATGATCGTTGGCTCCATTGCATTTGTTGTCATTCACGTGTGGCTCTGGGCTGGGCTCCCTTTCATATTGCAGGTTGTAGTCCGACTTTACACCAGCTCAGAGCAGGTGTAAACTTTCTGCTACTAACGCACCTTATCGCCTGTTTTGTACTCTCTTCGACGATCTTACTGGTGGTCGAGACACTTGCGAAGTGATGTGATCGCTGCTTTTTGCAAAAGAACGCCTACTCTACATCTCATTAGCAATATTTCCCAGAGTCATCCGTGACGATGCTTTTTGAGGCTGATATCACTGGTAAACTGGTGATATGGGCTGTTTGCTCCAGCTTGTGAATGGTGCGTTAAATTTATCACCATTTTGGTTGCGATAAAGTGCCGTTAACTCGGCGATATGTCCTTGAGAATATACCCTCGGTGTTTCAAAGACTTAAGAAGTACTCGAGTGCCACGCTGAGAGCCGCGCACCCATCGCTTTCACAAGTTTGCTATGACAGGGCGGGAGAGAGACGGAGTGAGATAGCACAAGCAGCGCAAGGCCACACGGGCACCTGGCTCCACATTCCAACATGTATGTGTGCATCGCCATCCGTGCACAGGCAATTCCCCCACAATGCAGCCCACACACATAGCAATCACAGAACAATAGCAATGAAGGCAATGTGGTATAAAACTCCCCTCATACAAGTTCTGTGACCAGTGTGTGTGGCGGGGTGATGGCTGCATGGCTGTGTGCCCCTGACACATCAGACTGCGTAGGTGATGGGGTTGCATCAGATGTCGTCCAGCACCTATGCAAAAACAATGTCTGGCTCACAGAGGCGGAGCTTGCCAAAGGGATACACCCCCGTTGCACATGCGACAGTCAGTTCTTCCCTGTGTTGGGATGAGGCTCGTTGTGGCACACGAGTGGACAATCTTTACAACACACCTCACAGTTAGACACCAGTGGAGTGGCATAGGCTTTATTGGCATGTGCGTGTGAGTACGGACAAGGCAACGGCCACAACAGGCACGGACATGCTTAAGACACTTACATGCAGCATGGGTACATGTCAAGGGGCAGATGATGTTGGGTCTGAAATGGACAAGATTTATCACATATGGCAATGCTCACAGCCCTCCTTGCCTTGCTCCCCAACAACTTAGATTTCCTAAGAACACCCAAATGCAAAGCCTTGCAGTACCACACTAGCCTAGACTGATATTGAAATCTACCTCTCAGTGTAAAAACATGAGACCACAAAGTTTGCACATAACATTTCTTCTTTTTTGTGTGGAGGATATGCCACAGCTCTGAGCAATGATTTGAATGTGTGTACAACGTTGTTGGAGATGGGTTGCTGTTTTTGTGGGTGTCAAGGCCATCCCATGCGGGGGTACCATAGGCAGGGGCTTCTATGTGTGGGCTGTGGATAAGTTGGATGGTTTATTTGGCGTCTGCACAGTGCCCCGTGTGAGGGGGCATGACTCACTGTATGTGGGGTCTGCATGGTGCTCTAACTCCAGGGTGCGGCAATTGTCTGCTCTGCCGACAGTGATCAGGTGTGAGGGTCCGATAGGTTCACATGTTATGCTACATCGCCATGTGTGTGCTCTCACCAAGCAGTGTGTCCGAATTGGCAAAGTTCCCAAATGACGCTGTGTTGCTCGGACCATGGACCTGCGTCGCCTTGGACAGGTGTGTGTGCACCCGCGTTATTCCATGCACATGCATCCAGAGCTCGACCGAAGGGAGGTGTGTCCTCTGTTTTGGTGGGATATGTGAGCAATCCCCACTGTGCAACAAGTTGTTGGGCCATGTGCTGTGGGTGGCAATAGGCTGTGGCTTCAGGTACGTAGTTACTTGTCCATGAATGCCCGTGGAGCTTCATGTGCAATGTGTTCCAATAGTACGTCGTTGTCATGTTCAAGGAACACCAGGGTGAGCCAATCCATTAGGTGGTCTGGGCAGGTGTGCTCAGCCCACGCCGTCTCACCGATCCGCAACACAGCCCAATAGGGGACCGCCTCGATGTGGTCGCTGCACACGAGAAATTGTGCCATCTCCCATGCACAACTACCAATACATACGCAGTATGTCAAGGCATCCCGTGCACGGCTGTCTTGGTTACACTCCTGTTCGTTATCCAACAGGGGGCGCAAACACAAGTCATAGTCCAATTCATCAACAGTTGTGTTGGATAGGCAGACATCCATGGGACACTCGAATGTGCATGTTCGGCAGTGGAACCAGGGCTGGACGCAGGTGACATGGGCAATGCGGAAGCTGAGCCTGTAACTGATCCACATTCCATCTCTGTTAAGTTAATAACACATGAATTTTCTACTGTCACCCCTTCTCCACTATTTCCAGTCAGAGCATAATTTCCAAACGTGCCATATTTTGTTCATCTCGCCGGAATAGATATACAAATGGAAATTAACGCTACATCGAATTTTCAAAACCATACAGGGCCATATTCACAAGAATGGCGATAACATTATTGCCGCTTTAGCGGCTGGAAACCTCTGCTAAAGCGGCGATAATGTTATCGCTGGTCTTGAGAATATGGCCCACAGTCTTTTACAGATGACAACTTACACTTTTTCTTTCTGAAAAACTCCTAAACATATATAAAGTACTTGTTTAACAACTAGTTGCACATTATGCATATTTTAGAACTAATAAAACACCAGACTTTACTAACACTATGTTATTTAGAAATAAAAAATACTTTCAAAGTTAAAAATATTGTCTCAAATACTTAACCACTACTACAAAACACATAACACACCTTCTTAATTTCTAATTTACCTTCCTAGTTGGTATGCAGATTTCAAATGTCACAAACGCATGCAATTCTTTTCTTGCACACAGTACATGTAATGCACCGCTCTCATCAAGAATGGAACCAGTAATGGCACAATTTCCCTGTTGCTCCACACATAAATCCATGTAAAGAACAAATCAGAATAGTTCCTTATTTTATTTAGATTGCAAAACCTCTCTTTATTGCTTATTTTTTAACTTTCCACATAAACTGTTTTGTTAAGGACACATACAGGTGAAAAGTTCAAGGTATTGTATCAACAATTTCTAGAACATTCTACGACACGTGCAGGTTAAAAGTTCATCATTTTTTCAAACCTACCGATATTTTTGTTTGCAACATTTTCTCCAACATTTAACGGCACGTGGAGGTCAAAAGTTCACCATTCTTTCAAGTTTGAACTGCACCTTCCAAATACAATTAGCAGGTGTGGTTGAGCTGAGCAAATTTCATCCTATAATATGTACTCCACTTATAAACTGCTTTTTTATTAACCAATCACAAAGATGCTTTTCATCAAAACTAATATACACCCTACTTTTTAGGACATAATACACTTCATCTCCCAATCGGTTAACGTTTTGTATGTAAAAAAAAAGTAGTTCCCCATGTTTAAACATATCTCTTATTCTACGAACGGACTGCATGAGCTACAGACATTTATCCATATCTTCTAGCCGTACCTTCAAAATGCTAGTGTGGATTGTAGGACATAGCTATGTTTTCTGGTGCAAGAGGTATGCAGAACAGAGACGTATTGACTTAGACCTAGGTTTACAAAATGTGCACATTAAATGGTTTGCACAGAGAGGATTGAAGTGGCACCAATTGCTCCCTTTGGTTAAAACCTGTTTGCATCTCCAACACCCTGATCTCATGATTGTGCACTGTGGTGGTAACGACCTAGGCACATTGACTGGGGTAGGTTTGGAAATGCTTATGAAGGACACCTTTGGACAATTGATGTTACTTTTGCCTCAAACTGTCTTTGTATATTCCAATATATGCCAAAGACAGAAGTGGAAATGGTCAAACCAATTTTGTCATAAGATTGAAAAATCTAGGAAGAATGTCAACAAAGCTGTGTCTGCATACCTCAGAGACCATAGAATGGGGTCGATTTACAACAACAACATACGTTTTGATATGGCTGATATCTACAGAAGTGATGGAGTACACTTCACAGATGAGGGAAACCGAGTTTTCCTGATTAACCTGAAGCTGTGCATTCACACTTACATGTAGCTCCAACTAATAAACACAAGGGCTCTTTTTAGAGCCGCCTTATATTCCCAATTTTGGCTCGCAGAGTGTCAGCTGCGGTTCGGCTACCAGAGGGACACCTGCGGGCCGTCGGGCAGGCTGGCAGAGGAAGAGCTGTGGCCCGTGGGCTCAGCTCGCAGAGGGAGACCTACGAGCCGTTGGCTCGCAAAAGCACAGCACCGTACCGGCTTGCAGAGGGAGAGCTGTGGCCTGACTCACAGAGGGAGACCAACGGGCCAAGATGCCTGCTAGCAGACACACAGCTATCAGTTAACGGGCTGGCTCACAGAGATACAGCTGCGAGCCCTCCGAGCTGCAACCCGACGGGCTAACTCACAGAGGGAGAGTAACGGGCCGACAGGTCTGCTTGCACAGATGCAGCTACGAGCTAACAAGGTGGCTCACAGAGGTAGAGCTGCGGGCCCGACGGCTCACAGAGCTGCGAGCCGACGGACTGGCTTCTAAAGGCATAGCCGCGAGCTGATGATGTGGGGAGAGGGAGCGTAAAAGGAGTATCTCGCACAGACAGACCTGCGGGATATTTTCAGTATTGCCTCGCAGAGGTAGAATTACAGATCCGATGCCTTTTAGAGGGAGAGATGCGAGCTGACGGACTGAGTCACAAAATGGCTTACAGCTTGCAGTCGCAGAGCTGCGAGCCGACGGACTGGCTTCTAAAGGCATAGCCGCGAGCTGGTGATGTGGGGAGAGGGACCGTGAAAGGGGTATCTCGCACAGACAGAGCTGCGGTATATTTTTAGTGTTGCCTCGCAGAGGTAGAACTACGGACCTGATGCCTTGTAGAGGGAGAGTTGTGAGCTTACGGACTGAATCACAAAATGGCTGCCAACACTTCCTAGTTTCAACAGTTCGCAGCTAATGAGCCGCAAGCTTGTGCTCGTAATGCTTCAGCCAATCAGATGTCAGAATTCTTAAATATCGATATCTGGAAAATTTGATATGTCTCTAAAACTACTGAATGGATTTACCCGATTTAAACAAAAGCGTGCTTTGACGGACTGAGTCACAAAATGGCTTACAGCTCGCAGTCACAGAGCTGCGAGCCGATGGACTGGCTTATAAGGCATAGCTGCGAGCTGGTGATGTAGGGAGAGGGACCGTGAAAGGGGTATTTCGCACAGACAGAGCTGCAGTATATTTTTAGTGTTGCCTCGCAGAGGTAGAACTACGGACCTGATGCCTTGTAGAGGGAGAGTTGTGAGCTGAGGGACTGAATCACAAAATGGCTGTCAACACTTCCTAGTTTCAACAGTTCGCCACCAATGAGCCGCAAGCTCGTGATCGTAATGCTTCAGCCAATCAGATGTCAGAATTCTTAAATATCGATATCTGGAAAATTTGATATTTCTCTAAAACTACTGAACAGATTTACCCGATTTAAACAAAAGCATGCTTTCTGGACCAAGACCTTTCTATGTGCAAAATTTGGCGAAATTCCGTTCAGCAGTTTGACCTGTAGCCTTGTCCAAAGTTTCCTATGGAAATTGCATGGAGAAAACACGTTTTGGGACCCCCCTTTTTTCTTAGCCCCCCCTTGACGAATCCCCCCCAAACTTTTAGGATAGGAGCTGACCTGAAAAGAGGAAGTTTTGGGAAAATTTAATAAAGATTCGTCAAACGACGCCAAAGTTTTAAGCACATCAAAAAATGCTTTTCCTATGGAAACGTGGTCCTAACTATAACTACCTACTGGCGACCGCCAGTAGGTAATATATGTGTGTGTGTATGTATATATATATTCACTGAAAAAACCATAGGTTTTAGTGACAGTTATAGTTAGTTGGACATTTCACTCGTACAAAACCATAGAAATTCCCCCGTTATAGTTAGTTCAGCTAACTATAACTCGCGCCTCCGCAATGCACTGCTGATGACGTCACATATTACATCACTCATGAATTGGTCATTGACATCACTGATGACATCACTGATGACATCACTGATGACATCTCAAATGACATCACTGATGACATCATCCAGTGACTGTTTGTTTCTGTAAAGTTTAAATATGTTTAATATATATAGGGAAAGGCGTATTGAAGAATGAGTGGGTGTATAAGTGTCTGAATGGATGATTTAGTACGTGAGTGACTGACTCTACAAGTGAGTGATTAAACGTATCTTACTGAATGCATGGGTTAGTGACTAAACTGTGTGAATGTCTGTATCCGTCTGTTTGTTGGTGTGTAAGTGGATGCATGGATTTGCAAATAGCTACATGAGTGTCTATATGGGTTATTGATTGGTTCTCTGAGTATCTGTATGGCTGCCTGAGTGTTTGTGTGGGTGGGGTGTGTGTGACTCTGTACATAGATGTGTGAGTGGGTGATTCACTGGGTGCATTATTTCAAGAGTGCATCTGTGATGGACTGCTTGGGTGGGTGAGTGTGTGTATGGGTGTGTTAGTGAGTGAATGTATATCTCAGTGGTACATGTGCGAGTAACTACATATGTAAAAGGCAGTATATATGTGTGTTAGAGTATTTAAATGGCTATAAGTGAGAGTGTGTGATAGTGAGAGTGGCTGTATGGATGCGTGTGTGCTTGTATCAGTTATTGTATAAGAGCATAAGAATGTGCTAGTATTTGTATGAGTAAGTGAGCTGGTGTGTGTATAACTGTATAGGTGAGTAAATGGGTGTGTGATTAATTTTTGCATGACTGACTAGGTGTGTGAGTACCTCTATGGATGAGTGGCGGTGTGTGAGTGTTTATATAGGTGTATGAGTGCATATGATAGTCCTGTACTGAGTGACTGTAAGTATGAGTGACTGTACGGGTGAGTGAGTGGATGTGTGTGTAGACCTAAGAATCAGTGAGTGGGTATGTAGTTTTTGGTGTTGGAGTGTCTATGGTTTTGAGAATGGCAGTCTGTAATTTAGAGTGGGTGTATCAAAAGTTATATTAGGGTGTGAGAAGATGCATGAAATTATCACATGGATGATGTCATCAGAGATGTCATTTGAGATGTCATCAGTGATGTCATCAGTGATGTCACTGACCATGTCATGAGTGATGTAATATGTGACATCATCAGCAGTGCATTGCGGGGCGCGAGTTATAGTTAGCTGAACTAGCTATAACGGGGAATTTCTATGGTTTTGTACGAGTGAAATGTCCAACTAACTATAACTGTCCCTAAAACCTATGGTTTTTTCAGTGAATTTCAAAGGTTTTTAAATGCTAATTTCTAACTATAACGTGTCTGAAACCTATGTTTTTTTCAGTGAATTTCAGGGGTTTTTAAATGCTAATTTCTAACTATAACGTGCCTGAAACCTATGATTTTTAAGTGAATTTCAAAGGTTTTTTAAATGCTAGTTTCTAACTATGCCTACAGAGGTAGGACATGTGAAGAAAGAAGAAAAAACGCACAGAAAGAAGCAAAAGATGTGCAGAAAGAACCAACAGAGGAGCAGAAAGAGGCCTTGTTGCAAAATCATCCTGTGCCCACAACTTTTTCAGACGGGTACTAGTGGTAACTGACTCTGACTAACCAGAGCCAGTGCTATGCTAAAAGACACTTAGAATACAGTGAAAACACCTACATACACTAGGGAACACTATGCGTTGGGGTACCCCTGTGATTAGCATGACCTCCTCTGCAAGTCCCTAGTACATAATAGGGCAGGGGATTAAAACTACCTCTTAAAACGCGCTACAGGGCGCATTTGCACAGTGGTGAAGGGAGGGGGCCTGAGGTGACATGTGTGCAAACGCGCCCCGTGGCGCGTTTTAAGTTGCGGGATTAAATCCCTTGAATTCTGAGGGTCCCTGGGGCCCAACTAGCCCCCAGGTACCTACAGTTAGGACCACAGAGCTGAGTTGCAGAGAGGCGTTCCGAGGCCACGCACCTTTTTCACCTCTCTGCAACGCAACTCTGTTGTGCTTACTGAAGGTACCTGGTGGGCTAGTTGGCCCCCAGGGTCCCTCAGGATTCAAGGGAATTAATTCCCCAACTTAAAACGCACCACAGGGCGTGTTTGCGCACATGTCACCCGAGGCACCGCCCCCTCCCTTCACCACTGTGCAAACGCGCCCCGTGGAGCGTTTTAAGTTGGGGGATTAGGTCACCTTGAATCCTGAGGGTCCCTGGGGCCCAACTAGCCCACCAGGTACTTCCAGTAAGCACCACAGACCTGCGTTGCAACGCCTGTAACAAATTGTGCAGTTGTGTTTAGGTAGTGAAGAGGGTCGTGCTGGGGGTAGTGTTTTAGGGTTTACGGTAGTGCAGTGGTGTTTGTGTAGTGTAGGGGTCATGCTGGGGGTAGATTTAGGGTTTAGGGTAGTGCAGTGGTGTTTGGGTAGTGTAGGGAGTCGTGCTGGGGGGGGAGTGTTTTAGGGTTTAGGGTAGTGCAGTGGTGTTTGGGTAGTGTAGGGGTCGTGCTGGGGGTAGTGTTTTAGGGTTTAGGGTAGTACAGTGGTGTTTGGGTAGTGTAGGGGTCGTGCTGGGGGTAGTGATTTAGGGTAGTGCAGTGGTGTTAGGGTAGTGTAGGGGGTACTGCTGGGGGTAGTGTTTTAGGGTTTAGGGTAGTGCAGTGGTGTTTGGGTAGTGTAGGGGGTACTGCTGGGGGTAGTGTTTTAGGGTTTAGGGTAGTGCAGTGGTGTTTGTGTAGTGTAGGGGGTAGTGTTTTAGGGTTTAGGGTAGTGCAGTGGTGTTTGTGTAGTGTAGGAGGTCATGTTTTAGGGTTTAGGGTAGTGCAGTGGTCTTTGGGTAGTGTAGGGAGTCGTGCGGGGGTAGTGTTTTAGGGTTTAGGGTAGTGCAGTAGTCTTTGGGTAGTGTAGGGGGTTGTGCTGGGGGTAGTGTTTTAGGGATTAGAGTAGTGCATTGGTGTTTGGGTAGTGTAGGGGTCATGCGGGGGGTAGTGTTTTAGGGTTTAGGGCAGTGCAGTGGTGTTCGGGTAGTGTAGGGGGTCGTGCTGGGGGAGTGTTTTAGGGTTTAGGGCAGTGCAGTGGTGTTCGGGTAGTGTAGGGGGTCGTGCTGGGTGGAGTTTTTGAGGGTTTAGGGCAGTGCAGTCGTGTTCGGGTAGTGTAGGGGTCGTGCTGGGGGAGTATTTTAGGGTTTAGGGTAGTGCAGTGGTGTTCGGGTAGTGTAGGGGTTCGTGCTGGGGGTAGTGTTCTAGGGTTTAGGGCAGTGCAGTGGTGTTCGGGCAGTGTAGGGGGCGTGCTGGGGGTGGTGAATTAGGGTTTAGGGCAGTGCAGTGGTGTTCGGGCAGTGTAGGGGGTCGTGCTGGGGGTGGTGTTTCAGGGTTTAGGGCAGTGCAGTGGTGTTCGGGCAGTGTAGGGGGTCATGCAGGGGTGGTGTTTCAGGGTTTAGGGCAGTGCAGTGGTGTTCGGGCAGTGTAGGGGGTCTTGCAGGGGGTGGTGTTTCAGGGTTTAGGGCAGTGGTGTTCGGGCAGTGTAGGGGGTCGTGCTGGGGGTGGTGTTTCAGGGTTTGGGGCAGTGCAGTGGTGTTCGAGCAGGAAAGGGGGTCGTGCTGGGGGTGGTGTTTCAGGGTTTAGGGCAGTGCAGTGGTGTTCGGGCAGTGTAGGGGGTGGTGCAGGGGTGGTGTTTCAGGGTTTAGGGCAGTGCAGTGGTGTTCAGGCAGTGTAGGGGTGGTGCAGGGGGTGGTGTTTCAGGGTTTAGGGCAGTGCAGTGGTGTTCGGGCAGTGTAGGGGTCATGCTGGACTGGTGTTTCAGGGTTTAGGGCAGTGCAGTGGTGTTCGGGCAGTGTAGGGGGTTGTGCTGGGGCTGGTGTTTCAGGGTTTAGGGCAGTGCAGTGGTGTTCGGGCAGTGTAGGTGGTGGTGCTGGGGCTGGTGTTTCAGGGTTTAGGGCAGTGCAGTGGTGTTTGGGCAGTGTAGGGGGTCATGCTGGGGCTGGTGTTTCAGGGTTTAGGGCAGTGCAGTGGTGTTCGGGCAGTGTAGAGGGTCGTGCTGGGGCTGGTGTTTCAGAGTCTAGGGCAGTGCAGTGGTGTTCGGGCAGTGTAGGGGGTCGTGCTGGGGGTGGTGTTTCAGATTTTAGGGCAGGGCAGTGGTGTTCTGGCAGTGAAGGGGGTCGTGCTGGGGCTAGTGTTTCAGGGTTTAGGGCAGAGCAATGGTGTTCAGGCAGTGTAGGGGGTTGTGCTGGAGGTGGTGTTTCAGGGTTTAGAGCAGTGCAGTGGTGTTCGGGCAGTGTAGGGGTTCTTGCTGGGGGTGGTGTTTCAGGGTTTAGGGCAGTGGTGTTCGGGCAGTGTAGGGGTCGTGCTGGGGCTAGTGTTTCAGGGTTTAGGGCAGTGCAGTGGTGTTCGTGTAGTGTAGGGGGTCATGCTGGGGGTGGTGTTTCAGGGTTTAGGGCAGTGCAGTAGTGTTCGGGCAGTGTAGGGGGTCGTGCAGGGGTGGTGTTTCAGGGTTTAGGGCAGTGCAGTGGTGTTCGGGCAGTGTAGGGGTCATACTGGGGGTGGTGTTTCAGGATTTAGGGCAGTGCAGTGGTGTTCGGGCAGTGTAGGGGGTCGTGCAGGGAGTGGTGTTTCAGGGTTTAGGGCAGTGCAGTGGTGTTCGGGCAGTGTAGGGGATCGTGCTGGGGCTGGTGTTTCAGGGTTTAGGGCAGTGCATTGGTGTTTGGGCAGTGTAGGGGGTCTTGCTGGGGGTGGTGTTTCAGGGTTTACGGCAGTGGTGTTCGGGCAGGGTAGGGGTCTTGCTGGGGGTGATGTTTCAGGGTTTAGGGCATTGCAGTGGTGTTCGGGCAGTGTAGGGGGTCTTGCTGGGGTTAGTGTTTCAGGGTTTAGGGCAGTGCACTGGTGTTCGTGCAGTGTAGGGGGTCGTGCTGAGGCTGGTGTTTCACGGTTTAGGGCAGTGCATTGGTGTTCGGGCAGTGTAGGGGGTCGTGCTGGGGCTAGTGTTTCAGGGTTTAGGGCAGGGCAGTGGTGTTAGGGCAGTGTAGGGGGTCGTGCTGGGGCTGGTGTTTCAGGGTTTAGGGCAGTGCAGTGGTGCTCGGGCAGTGTAGGGGGAAGTGCTGGGGTGGTGTTTCAGGGTTTAGGGCAGTGCAGTGGTGTTTAGGCAGTGTAGGGGGTCGTGCTGGGGGTGGTGTTTCAGGGTTTAGGGCAGTGGTGTTCGGGTAGTGTAGGGGTCTTGCTGGGGGTGATGTTTCAGGGTTTAGGGCAGTGCAGTGGTGTTCGGGCAGTGTAGGGGGTCTTGCTGGGGGTAGTGTTTCAGGGTTTAGGGCAGTGCAGTGGTGTTCAGGCAGTGTAAGGGGTCGTGCTGGGGGTGGGGTTTCAGGGTTTAGGGCAGTGCAGTGGTGTTCGGGCAGTGTAGGGGGTCGTGAAGGGGTGGTGTTTCAGGGTTTAGGGCAGTGCAGTGGTGTTCGGGCAGTGTAGGGGGTCGTGCTAGGGGTGGTGTTTCAGGGTTTAGGGCAGTGCAGTGGTGTTTGGGTAGTGTAGGGAGTCGTGCTGGGGGGAGTGTTTTAGGGTTTAGGGTAGTGCAGTGGTGTTTGGGTAGTGTAGGGGGTCGTGCTGGGGGTAGTGTTTTAGGGTTTAGGGTAGTGCAGTCGTGTTTGGGTAGTGTAGGGGGTCATGCTGGGGGTAGTGTTTTAGGGTTTAGGGTAGTGCAATGGTGTTTGGGTAGTATAGGGGATACTGCTGGGGTTAGTGTTTTAGGGTTTAGGGTAGTGCAGTGGTGTTTGGGTAGTGTAGGGGGTACTGCTGGGGGTAGTGTTTTAGGGTTTAGGGTAGTGCAGTGGTGTTTGGGTAGTGTAGGAGTTCGTGCTGGGGGTAGTTTTTAGGGTTTAAGGTAGTGCAGTGGTGTTTGTGTAGTGTAGGGGGTAGTGTTTTAGGGTTTAGTGTAGTGCAGTGGTGTTTGTGTAGTGTAGGAGGTCGTGTTTTAGGGTTTAGGGTAGTGCAGTGGTCTTTGGGTAGTGTAGGGAGTCGTGCGGGGGGTAGTGTTTTAGGGTTTAGGGTAGAGCAGTGGTCTTTGGGTAGTGTAGGGGGTCGTGCAGGGGTAGTGTTTTAGGGATTAGGGTAGTGCATTGGTGTTTGGGTAGTGTAGGGGGTCATGCGGGGGTAGTGTTTTAGGGTTTAGGGCAGTGCAGTGGTGTTTGGGTAGTGTAGGGGATCGTGCTGGGGGAGTGTTTTAGGGTTTAGGGCAGTGCAGTGGTGTTCGGGTAGTGTAGGTGGTCGTGCTGGGGGAGTGTTTTAGGGTTTAGGGCAGTGCAGTGGTGTTCGGGTATTGTAGGGGGTTGTGCTGGGGGAGTGTTTTAGGGTTTAGGGTAGTGCAGTGGTGTTTGGGTAGTGTAGGGGGTCGTGCTGGGGTAGTGTTCTAGGGTTTAGGGCAGTGCAGTGGTGTTCGGGCAGTGTAGGGGTCGTGCTGGGGGTGGTGAATTAGGGTTTAGGGCAGTGCAGTGGTGTTCGGGCAGTGTAGGGGGTCGTGCTGGGGGTGGTGTTTCAGGGTTTAGGGCAGTGCAGTGGTGTTCGGGCAGTGTAGAGGGTCGTGCAGGGGTGGTGTTTCAGGGTTTAGGGCAGTGGTGTTCGGGCAGTGTAGGGGGTCATGCTGGGGGTGGTGTTTCAGGGTTTGGGGCAGTGCAGTGGGGTTCGAGCAGGAAAGGGGGTCGTGCTGGGGGTGGTGTTTCAGGATTTAGGGCAGTGCAGTGGTGTTCGGGCAGTGTAGGGGGCGGTGCAGGGGGTGGTGTTTCAGGGTTTAGGTCAGTGCAGTGGTGTTCGGGCAGTGTAGGGGGTGCTGGGGGTGGTGTTTCAGGGTTTAGGGCAGTGCAGTGGTGTTCGGGCAGTGTAGGGGGTCTTGCTGGGGCTGGTGTTTCAGAGTCTAGGGCAGTGCAGTGGTGTTCGGGCAGTGTAGGGGGTCTTGCTGGGGCTGGTGTTTCAGGGTTTAGGGCAGTGCAGTGGTGTTCGGGCAGTGTAGGGGGTCGTGCTGGGGGTGGTGTTTCAGATTTTAGGGCAGTGCAGTGGTGTTCGGGCAGTATAGGGGGTCGTGCTGGGGCTAGTGTTTCAGGGTTTAGGGCAGAGCAATGGTGTTCAGGCAGTGTAGGGGGTTGTGCTGGATGTGGTGTTTCAGGGTTTAGGGCAGTGCAGTGGTGTTCGGGCAGTGTAGGGGTTCTTGCTGGGGGTGGTGTTTCAGGGTTTAGGGCAGCGGTGTTCGGGCAGTGTAGGGGTCATGCTGGGGCTAGTGTTTCAGGGTTTAGGGCAGAGCAATGGTGTTCAGGCAGTGTAGGGGGTTGTGCTGGAGGTGGTGTTTCAGGATTTAGGGCAGTGCAGTGGTGTTTGGGCAGTGTAGGGGGTCGTGCTGGGGGTGGTGTTTCAGTGTTTAGGGCAGTGAAGTGGTGTTCGGGCAGTGTAGGGTGTCGTGCTGAGGGGTGGTGTTTCAGGGTTTAGGGCAGTGCAGTGGAGTTTGGGCAGTGTAGGGGGTCGTGCAGGGGGGGTGTTTCAGGGTTTAGGGCAGTGCATGTAGGAGAGTAGGATCTGCTTCACATGGGTACCCCCACTTTTTGCTGATGCTTCACTGGTTTTCGACATTAGTCTGGCTGGGGCCCTGCTATTCAGAACCCCAGCCTAGCTGTTTCCTCTTTAAAAGGGTCTCCATGTGCCTTAGGCACATCACTGATTGGGATCTGGAGTGCCCTTATAAGTCCCTAGTATATGGTATACTATGTACCAAGGGCATAGGTACCTCAGAGGCCTGCCAGGGGCTGCAGCATATATTATGCCACCCCTGGAAGGCCATCCAAACTGACACCACAGGTCTGCTACTGCAGCCTGGGTAAGGTGGTGCATGCACCCCTTACTGTGGTATAGGTTACCTATATCACTAAAAGCATACACACATATAAACCTATAAGTCACTCCTAAGGCAGGCCATATCAATCCTAAAGGCAGAGTGCATGGTTCCTATGTGAGAGGGTGCCCCTGCATGAGCAGGGCCCCTCTGCAGCGTTCGTAGACCATCTCTGATGCTGTTTGTAGTGCAGCCTGACCATATACTCTTAAGCGCATTATATCCTCGCGGTAAAATGCTAACTTTGGAATGGCTGCACCTCAACATGTTGTGTTTGGTGTCAAACATCTTGGAATACTACCCCCGCCAATCCTGGTGGCGGGGGTAGCATTCCACCCTTCTAGAGGAAAGGCATGTTAACTCTGACGAGTCCGGTAACTTCTTTCCAGAGCCCTGGCATCACAAAATGGATGCTGCTGCCACAGACACGAGTCTGGCCTCCTGCTGCTGGACGAAACTCCGGCAGGGGAGGCCTGGACAATAGGTTTCCTGTCCCAGGGAGGTGTGACCTCCTCCCCAGACAGGACAATGTGTATTGGGGCTGGGCGGGAGCACTTTCGGGTGCTTTGAAGTCCTGCACTGGGGGCACATTTGGTGTCCCTGTGCATACCCCAGTTCAAACCGGATCAGGGGCTCGCAGCCCCTGCTTTGGCGCGAACTGGACAAAGGGAAAGGGGTGTAGCCACCCCTCTGCCCTGACCCACCCATAGGTGGGGCCACAGAGTAGTCCATCCCCTATTTTTAGAATAAAGGTAGGAACCCAGTCCTTAGGACTTTAGATTATACCTGGACGAAACTCTGACACTGAATCCTGGACCTTCGACGCTCTACGACAAGATTAGAGGACTGAAGAATCTCCCTTGGGGTCAAGGAGTGACTCCCCTGCTTGGCAGGCACCAAAGAAGCATCTGTCCGGTTCGCATTACTGAAGCTCCCGTCGGACGCCGAAGTCATCGCATCACCAGAGGTGGATTCTCAGACTTCCCGAGGCTACCCTGAGTCCCCAGCAAAGCTGAGGCCCGTGGCTATCGTGGGTGACTTGAGACCGTGACCCCTGGACACCGAGCACACTTGCAAGTGCACCAACTTCTGGGTCTTCCAAGAAGTCGTTCTTTGGGCTCCGAGTATCCCTAGCCTCCAGCACCACCTGCACCGAAGATCACTGGCCCCCACTCCACGAGTGTCCTGTAAGCCAGCTCCACGTGCGGCGTCACGAGGCTCCTTCGCGGTCGCTAGCCCGTTAGCTAGTAGCTCTTAACGAAGGCCAATCTTTTCTTTACTTGGCATCCTGGTTGCTCCAGGCCTGCCCTCACTTACCCTCGCTGGGTGAGTTCTCCAGACCTTGCTGGTCTGCATAATCGACGATCTACATCTTACTCGAGACTTGCCGTTACCAAGGCTTGTTGGGTCCAATCTGGTCGCCGACACCTCAGCACTCGACAGACATCGAGCACCAGCCCGAATCCTGCTCCTGGTCTCCGACAACGCCTCCCGGACCTCGTGGCTGAAGAGTCAAGATGACCATCACCGCACCTGAAGCACTCGACATCGGTGGGTATCTGTCCATCACCTTCCTGGTCACTGGCTAGTGACCCAGACTCTGTCCCCTCTGCTTTCAGGTTCTTCAGAACTCCGATCCACTCTTGGATCCACCCGGACACTTTTCTCCTGGTCGCCAGCAGCACTTTGCAGCAGATCGCCATACGAAACGACGACGAAACCCGACCCCGAAAGGCACCTATGCACCCGGCTTCCCTGGGTGAGGTAACACGAGTACTCCGGTGCTCCCGTGGGTAGAGACTCTTCAAAGTCCTAGATCTCAAAGGGTTTTGTCCTAGTCCTCTTTTAAGTGTCCCTTTCCTCTATTTTCCCGATCCCGACTTTCTCCATAGAAGTTAACGGCGTATCGCGGTTGTGTATTTACACTGCACGCGTCTCCCGTGGGTCCCCTGTGTCACCACCTTGGGTGGTTCCTTGTGGTCCAAGCACTTCTAGAGGCTCTAGGCCTAGTGTCTAGTTCAGTCGTGGTTCGCATACCACTTTATTGGTATATGGTTTGGTACGCCCCTAGGGCCCAAACGTGTATTTGTGCTATTACTGTGATTTAAGATCTTATAACCTATGTACTTCGAACTCTAGCCTCATAAAGAGACTAGAGGGGTGTGTTCAGTAATAAATACATATATTTTGAATATATACCTGGTGTGGTGCTCTTTCATTTGGTCACTCAAGAGATTATAGACTGGTAAAACAAGCTGCTTTACATTCCTTCAAGACTTAGCCTGAAGGCTGCTCTCCATAGCTACCACTAGGATAGCTTTCAATAAGGTTGTCTTTAACCTACCTACCATAAGAGTCGATTTGGACTGGTGCAAGGTGCCCACTATAATTAGTGGACAGCATATGCCAGGCCAACTTCTCACAGTGCAGTGGTGTTCGGGCAGTGTAGGGGGTCTTGCTGGGGGTGGTGTTTCAGGGTTTAGGGCAGTGGTGTTCGGGCAGTGTAGGGGGTCTTGCTGGGGGTGATGTTTCAGGGTTTAGGGCAGTCCAGTGGTGTTCGGGCAGTGTAGGGGGTCTTGCTGGGGGGAGTGTTTTAGGGTTTAGGGTAGTGCAGTGGTGTTCGGGTAGTGTAGGGGGTCGTGCTGGGGGGAGTGTTTTAGGGTTTAGGGCAGAGCAGTGGTGTTCGGGTATTGTAGGGGGTCGTGCTGGGGGAGTGTTTTAGGGTTCAGGGTAGTGCAGTGGTGTTTGGGTAGTGTAGGGGGTCATGCGGGGGTAGTGTTTTAGGGTTTAGGGCAGTGCAGTGGTGTTTGGGTAGTGTAGGGGATCGTGCTGTGTTTTAGGGTTTAGGGCAGTGCAGTGGTGTTCGGGTAGTGTAGGGGGTCGTGCTGGGGGAGTGTTTTAGGGTTTAGGGCAGTGCAGTGGTGTTTGGGTATTGTAGGGGGTCGTGCTGGGGGAGTGTTTTAGGGTTTAGGGTAGTGCAGTGGTGTTTGGGTAGTGTAGGGGGTCGTGCTGGGGTAGTGTTCTAGGGTTTAGGGCAGTGCAGTGGTGTTCAGGCAGTGTAGGGGGTCGTGCTGGGGGTGGTGAATTAGGGTTTAGGGCAGTGCAGTGGTGTTCGGGCAGTGTAGGGGGTCGTGCTGGGGGTGGTGTTTCAGGGTTTAGGGCAGTGCAGTGGTGTTCGGGCAGTGTAGGGAGTCGTGCAGGGGTGGTGTTTCAGGGTTTAGGGCAGTGGTGTTCGGGCAGTGTAGGGGGTAGTGCTGGGGTGGTGTTTCAGGGTTTGGGGCAGTGCAGTGGGTTTCGAGCAGGAAAGGGTGTCGTGCTGGGGGTGGTGTTTCAGGGTTTAGGGCAGTGCAGTGGTGTTCGGGCAGTGTAGGGGCGGTGCAGGGGGTGGTGTTTCAGGGTTTAGGGCAGTGCAGTGGTGTTTGGGCAGTGTAGGGGGTGGTGCAGGGGGTGGTGTTTCAGGGTTTAGGGCAGTGCAGTGGTGTTCGGGCAGTGTAGGGGGTCTTGCTGGGGCTGGTGTTTCAGGGTTTAGGGCAGTGCAGTGGTGTTCGGGCAGTGTAGGGGGTCGTGCTGGGGGTGGTGTTTCAGGGTTTAGGGCAGTGCAGTGGTGTTCGGGCAGTGTAGGGGGTCGTGCTGGGGGTGGTGTTTCAGATTTTAGGGCAGTGCAGTGGTGTTCGGGCAGTGTAGGGGGTCGTGCTGGGGCTAGTGTTTCAGGGTTTAGGGCAGAGCAATGGTGTTCAGGCAGTGTAGGGGGTTGTGCTGGATGTGGTGTTTCAGGGTTTAGGGCAGTGCAGTGGTGTTCGGGCAGTGTAGGGGTGGTGTTTCAGGGTTTAGGGCAGCGGTGTTCGGGCAGTGTAGGGGTCATGCTGGGGCTAGTGTTTCAGGGTTTAGGGCAGAGCAATGGTGTTCAGGCAGTGTAGGGGTTGTGCTGGAGGTGGTGTTTCAGGATTAAGGGCAGTGCAGTGGTGTTTGGGCAGTGTAGGGGGTCGTGCTGGGGGTGGTGTTTCAGTGTTTAGGGCAGTGAAGTGGTGTTCGGGCAGTGTAGGGTGTCGTGCTGAGGGGTGGTGTTTCAGGGTTTAGGGCAGTGCAGTGGAGTTTGGGCAGTGTAGGGGGTCGTGCAGGGGGGGTGTTTCAGGGTTTAGGGCAGTGCAGTGGTGTTCGGGCAGTGTAGGGGGTCTTGCTGGGTGTGGTGTTTCAGGGTTTAGGGCAGTGGTTTTCGGGCAGTGTAGGGGGTCTTGCTGGGGGTGATGTTTCAGGGTTTAGGGCAGTCCAGTGGTGTTCGGGCAGTGTAGGGGGTCTTGCTGGGGGTAGTGTTTCAGGGTTTAGGGCAGTGCAGTGGTGTTCGGGCAGTGTAGGGGGTCTTGCTGGGGCTGGTGTTTCAGAGTCTAGGGCAGTGCAGTGGTGTTCGGGCAGTGTAGGGGGTCTTGCTGGGGCTGGTGTTTCAGGGTTTAGGGCAGTGCAGTGGTGTTCGGGCAGTGTAGGTGGTCGTGCAGGGGGTGGTGTTTCAGATTTTAGGGCAGTGCAGTGGTGTTCGGGCAGTGTAGGGTGTCGTGCTGGGGCTAGTGTTTCAGGGTTTAGGGCAGAGCAATGGTGTTCAGGCAGTGTAGGGGGTTGTGCTGGAGGTGGTGTTTCAGGGTTTAGGGCAGTGCAGTGGTGTTCGGGCAGTGTAGGGGTTCTTGCTGTGGGTGGTGTTTCAGGGTTTAGGGCAGCGGTGTTCGGGCAGTGTAGGGGTCATGCTGGGGCTAGTGTTTCAGGGTTTAGGGCAGAGCAATGGTGTTCAGGCAGTGTAGGGGGTTGTGCTGGAGGTGGTGTTTCAGGATTTAGGGCAGTGCAGTGGTGTTTGGGCAGTGTAGGGGGTCGTGCTGGGGGTGGTGTTTCAGTGTTTAGGGCAGTGCAGTGGTGTTCGGGCAGTGTAGGGTGTCGTGCTGAGGGGTGGTGTTTCAGGGTTTAGGGCAGTGCAGTGGAGTTTGGGCAGTGTAGGGGGTCGTGCAGGGGGGTGTTTCAGGATTTAGGGCAGTGCAGTGGTGTTCGGGCAGTGTAGGGGTCTTGCTGGGGGTGGTGTTTCAGGGTTTAGGGCAGTGGTGTTCGGGCAGTGTAGGGGGTCTTGCTGGGGGTGATGTTTCAGGGTTTAGGGCAGTCCAGTGGTGTTCGGGCAGTGTAGGGGGTCTTGCTGGGGGTAGTGTTTCAGGGTTTACGGCAGTGCAGTGGTGTTTGTGCAGTGTAGGGGGTCATGCTGGGGGTGGTGTTTCAGGGTTTAGGGCAGTGCAGTAGTGTTCGGGCAGTGTAGGGGGTCGTGCAGGGGTGGTGTTTCAGGGTTTAGGGCAGTGCAGTGGTGTTCGGGCAGTGTAGGGGTCATGCTGGGGGTGGTGTTTCAGGGTTTAGGGCAGTGCAGTGGTGTTCGGGCAGTGTAGGGGGTCGTGCAGGGGTGGTGTTTCAGGGTTTAGGGCAGTGCAGTGGTGTTCGGGCAGTGTAGGGGATCGTGCTGGGGCTGGTGTTTCAGGGTTTACGGCAGTGCATTGGTGTTTGGGCAGTGTAGGGGGCCTTGCTGGGGGTGGTGTTTCAGGGTTTACGGCAGTGGTGTTCGGGCAGTGTAGGGGGTCTTGCTGGGGGTGATGTTTCAGGGTTTAGGGCATTGCAGTGGTGTTCGGGCAGTGTAGGGGGTCTTGCTGGGGGTAGTGTTTCAGGGTTTAGGGCAGTGCACTGGTGTTCGTGCAGTGTAGGGGGTCGTGCTGGGGATGGTGTTTCAGGGTTTAGGGCAGTGCAGTAGTGTTCGGGCAGTGTAGGGGTAGTGCAGGGAGTGGTGTTTCAGGGTTTAGGGCAGTGCAGTGGTGTTCGGGCAGTGTAGGGGGTCGTGCTGGGGGTGGTGTTTCAGGGTTTAGGGCAGTGCAGTGGTGTTCGGGCAGTGTAGGGGGTCGTGCTGAGGCTGGTGTTTCATGGTTTAGGGCAGTGCATTGGTGTTCGGGAAGTGTAGGGGGTCGTGCTGGGGCTGGTGTTTCAGGGTTTAGGGCAGTGCAGTGGTGTTCGGGCAGTGTAGGCGGTCGTGCTGGGGCTGGTGTTTCAGGGTTTAGGGCAGGGCAGTGGTGTTCGGGCAGTGTAGGGGGTCGTGCTGGGGCTGGTGTTTCAGGGTTTAGGGCAGTGCAGTGGTGCTCGGGCAGTGTAGGGGAAGTGCTGGGGGTGGTGTTTCAGGGTTTAGGGCAGTGCAGTGGTGTTTAGGCAGTGTAGGGGGTCGTGCTGGGGGTGGTGTTTCAGAGTTTAGGGCAGTGCAGTGGTGTTTGGGTAGTGTAGGGAGTCTTGCTGGGAGGAGTGTTTTAGGGTTTAGGGTAGTGCAGTGGTGTTTGGGTAGTGTAGGGGGTCGTGCTGGGGTAGTGTTTTAGGGTTTAGGGTAGTGCAGTGGTGTTTGGGTAGTGTAGGGGGTCATGCTGGGGGTAGTGTTTTAGGGTTTAGGGTAGTGCAATGGTGTTTGGGTAGTATAGGGGGTACTGCTGGGGTTAGTGTTTTAGGGTTTAGGGTAGTGCAGTGGTGTTTGGGTAGTGTAGGGGGTACTGCTGGGGGTAGTGTTTTAGGGTTTAGGGTAGTGCAGTGGTGTTTGGGTAGTGTAGGAGTTCGTGCTGGGGTAGTTTTTTAGGGTTTAGGGTGGTGCAGTGGTGTTTGTGTAGTGTAGGGGGTAGTGTTTTAGGGTTTATGGTAGTGCAGTGGTGTTTGTGTAGTGTAGGAGGTCGTGTTTTAGGGTTTAGGGTAGTGCAGTGGTCTTTGGGTAGTGTAGGGAGTCGTGCGGGGTAGTGTTTTAGGGTTTAGGGTAGTGCAGTGGTCTTTGGGTAGTGTAGGGGGTCGTGCGGGGGTAGTGTTTTAGGGATTAGGGTAGTGCATTGGTGTTTGGGTAGTGTAGGGGGTCATGCGGGGGTAGTGTTTTAGGGTTTAGGGCAGTGCAGTGGTGTTTGGGTAGTGTAGGGGGTCGTGCTGGGGGAAGTGTTTTAGGATTTAGGGCAGTGCAGTGGTGTTCGGGTAGTGTAGGGGGTCGTGCTGGGGGAGTGTTTTAGGGTTTAGGGCAGTGCAGTGGTGTTGGGGTATTGTAGGGGGTCGTGCTGGCGGGAGTGTTTTAGGGTTTAGGGCAGTGCAGTGGTTTTCGGGTAGTGTAGGGGGGAGTGTTTTAGGGTTTAGGGCAGTGCAGTGGTGTTCGGGTAGTGTAGGGGGTCATGCTGGGTGGAGTTTTTGAGGGTTTAGGGCAGTGCAGTCGTGTTCGGGTAGTGTAGGAGGACGTGCTGGGGGGGTATTTTAGGGTTTAGGGTAGTGCAGTGGTGTTTGGGTAGTGTAGGGGGTCGTGCTGGGGGTAGTGTTCTAGGGTTTAGGGCAGTGCAGTGGTGTTCGGGCAGTGTAGGGGGTCGTGCTGGGGGTGGTGAATTAGGGTTTAGGGCAGTGCAGTGGTGTTCGGGCAGTGTAGGGGGTCGTGCTGGGGGTGGTGTTTCAGGGTTTAGGGCAGTGCAGTGGTGTTCGGGCAGTGTAGGGGGTCGTGAAGGGGTGGTGTTTCAGGGTTTAGGGCAGTGCAGTGGTGTTTAGGCAGTGTAGGGGGTCTTGCAGGGGGTGGTGTTTCAGGGTTTAGGGCAGTGGTGTTCGGGCAGTGTAGGGGGTCGTGCTGGGGGTGGTGTTTCAGGGTTTGGGGCAGTGCAGTGGTGTTCGGGCAGTGTAGGGGTTCTTGCTGGGGGTGGTGTTTCAGGGTTTAGGGCAGTGGTGTTCGGGCAGTGTAGGGGTCGTGCTGGGGCTAGTGTTTCAGGGTTTAGGGCAGAGCAATGGTGTTCAGGCAGTGTAGGGGGTTGTGCTGGAGGTGGTGTTTCAGGGTTTAGGGCAGTGCAGTGGTGTTTGGGCAGTGTAGGGGGTCGTGCTGGGGGTGGTGTTTCAGTGTTTAGGGCACTGCAGTGGTGTTCGGCCAGTGTAGGGTGTCGTGCTGAGGGGTGGTGTTTCAGGGTTTAGGGCATTGCAGTTGAGTATGGGCAGTGTAGGGGGTCGTGCAGGGGGTGGTGTTTCAGGGTTTAGGGCAGTGCAGTGGTGTTCGGGCAGTGTAGGGGGTCTTGCTGGGGGTGGGTTTCAGGGTTTAGGGCAGTGGTGTTTGGGCAGTGTAGGGGGTCTTGCTGGGGGTGATGTTTCAGGGTTTAGGGCAGTGCAGTGGTGTTCGGGCAGTGTAGGGGGTCTTGCTGGGGGTAGTGTTTCAGGGTTTAGGGCAGTGCAGTGGTGTTCAGTGCAGTGTAGGGGGTCATGCTGGGGGTGGTGTTTCAGGGTTTAGGGCAGTGCAGTAGTGTTCGGGCAGTGTAGGGGGTCATGCAGGGGGTGGTGTTTCAGGGTTTTCAGGGCAGTGCAGTGGTGTTTGGGCAGTGTAGGGGGTCATGCTGGGGGTGGTGTTTCAGGGTTTAGGGCAGTGCAGTAGTGTTCGGGCAGTGTAGGGGGTCGTGCAGGGGGTGGTGTTTCAGGGTTTAGGGCAGTGCAGTGGTGTTCGGGCTGTGTAGGGGGTCATGCTGGGGGTGGTGTTTCAGGGTTTAGGGCAGTGCAGTGGTGTTCGGGCAGTGTAGGGGGTCGTTCAGGGGGTGGTGTTTCAGGGTTTAGGGCAGTGCAGTGGTGTTCGGGCAGTGTAGGGGTCGTGCTGGGGCTGGTGTTTCAGGGTTTAGGGCAGTGCATTGGTGTTTGGGCAGTGTAGGGGGTTTTGCTGGGGGTGGTGTTTCAGCGTTTAGGGCAGTGGTGTTCGGGCAGTGTAGGGGGTCTTGCTGGGGGTGATGTTTCAGGGTTTAGGGCATTGCAGTGGTGTTCGGGCAGTGTAGGGGGTCTTGCTGGGGGTAGTGTTTCAGGGTTAAGGGCAGTGCAGTGGTGTTCGTGCAGTGTAGGGGGTCGTGCTGGGGATGGTGTTTCAGGGTTTAGGGCAGTGCAGTAGTGTTCGGGCAGTGTAGGGGGTCGTGCAGGGGTGGTGTTTCAGGGTTTAGGGCAGTGCAGTGGTATTCGGGCAGTGTAGGGGGTCGTGCTGAGGCTGGTGTTTCACGGTTTAGGGCAGTGCATTGGTGTTCGGGCAGTGTAGGGGGCCATGCTGGGGCTGGTGTTTCAGGGTTTAGGGCAGTGCAGTGGTGTTCGGGCAGTGTAGGTGGTCGTGCTGGGGCTGGTGTTTCAGGGTTTAGGGCAGGGCAGTGGTGTTCGGGCAGTGTAGGGGGTCGTGCTGGGGCTGGTGTTTCAGGGTTTAGGGCAGTGCAGTGGTGCTCGGGCAGTGTAGGGGTTCGTGCTGGCGGTGGTGTTTCAGGGTTTAGGGCAGTGCAGTGGTGTTTAGGCAGTGTAGGGGGTCGTGCTGGGGGTGGTGTTTCAGGGTTTAGGGCAGTGGTGTTCGGGCAGTGTAGGGGGTCTTGCTGGGGGTGATGTTTCAGGGTTTAGGGCAGTGCAGTGGTGTTCGGGCAGTGTAGGGGGTCTTGCTGGGGGTAGTGTTTCAGGGTTTAGGGCAGAGCAATGGTGTTCGGGCAGTGTAGGGGGTCGTGAAGGGGGTGGTGTTTCAGGGTTTAGGGCAGTGCAGTGGTGTTCGCGCAGTGTAGGGGGTCGTGCTAGGGGTGGTGTTTCAGGGTTTAGGGCAGTGCAGTGGTGTTTGGGTAGTGTAGGGAGTCGTGCTGGGGGAGTGTTTTAGGGTTTAGGGTAGTGCAGTGGTGTTTGGGTAGTGTAGGGGGTCGTGCTGGGGGTAGTGTTTTAGGGTTTAGGGTAGTGCAGTGGTGTTTGGGTAGTGTAGGGGTCATGCTGGGGTAGTATTTTAGGGTTTAGGGTAGTGCAATGGTGTTTGGGTAGTATAGGGGTACTGCTGGGGGTAGTGTTTTAGGGTTTAGGGTAGTGCAGTGGTGTTTGGGTATTGTAGGGGGTACTGCTGGGGGTAGTGTTTTAGGGTTTAGGGTAGTACAGTGGTGTTTGGGTAGTGTAGGAGTTCGTGCTGGGGTAGTTTTTTAGGGTTTAGTGTAGTGCAGTGGTGTTTGTGTAGTGTAGGGGGTAGTGTTTTAGGGTTTAGGGTAGTGCAGTGGTGTTTGTGTAGTGTAGGAGGTCGTGTTTTAGGGTTTAGGGTAGTGCAGTGGTCTTTGGGTAGTGTAGGGAGTCGTGCGGGGGGTAGTGTTTTAGGGTTTAGGGTAGTGCAGTGGTCTTTGGGTAGTGTAGGGGGTCGTGCGGGGGGTAGTGTTTTAGGGATTAGGGTAGTGCATTGGTGTTTGGGTAGTGTAGGGGTCGTGCTGGGGGTAGTGTTCTAGGGTTTAGGGTAGTGCAGTGGTCTTTGGGTAGTGTAGGGGGTCGTGCTGGGGGTAGTGTTCTAGGGTTTAGGGCAGTGCAGTGGTGTTCGGGCAGTGTAAGGGGTCGTGCTGGGGGTGGTGAATTAGGGTTTAGGGCAGTGCAGTGGTGTTCGGGCAGTGTAGGGGGTCGTGCTGGGGGTGGTGTTTCAGGGTTTAGGGCAGTGGTGTTCGAGCAGTAAAGGGGGTCGTGCTGGGGGTGGTGTTTCAGGGTTTAGGGCAGTGCAGTGGTGTTCGGGCAGTGTAGGGGGTCTTGCTGGGGGTGGTGTTTCAGGGTTTAGGGCAGTGGTGTTTGGGCAGTGTAGGGGGTATTGCTGGGGCTAGTGTTTCAGGGTTTAGGGCAGAGCAATGGTGTTCAGGCAGTGTAGGGAGTTGTGCTGGAGGTGGTGTTTCAGGGTTTAGGGCAGTGTAGTGGGTCGTGCTGGGGGTGGTGTTTCAGTGTTTAGGGCAGTGGTGTTCGGGCAGTGTAGGGTGTTGTGCTGTGGGTGGTGTTTCAGGGTTTAGGGCTGTGCAGTGGTGTTCGGGCAGTGTAGGGGGTCGTGCAGGGGGTGGTGTTTCAGGGTTTAGGGCAGTGCAGTGGTGTTTGGGCAGTGTAGGGTGTCGTGCAGGGGGTGGTGTTTCAGAGTTTAGGGCATTGCAGTGGTTTTCGGCCAGTGTAGGTGGTCTTGCTGGGGGTGGTGTTTCAGGGTTTAGTGCAGTGGTGTTTGGGCAGTGTAGGGGGTCGTGCTGGGGGTGGTGTTTCAGGGTTTAGGGCAGTGCAGTGGTGTTCCGGCAGTGTAGGGGGTCGTGCAGGGGTGGTGTTTCAGGGTTTAGGGCAGTGCAGTGGTGTTTGGGCGGTGTAGGGGGTCGTGCTGGGGGTGGTGTTTCAGGGCTTAGGGCAGTGCAGTGGTGTTCGGGCAGTGTAGGGTGTCGTGCTGAGGGGTGGTGTTTCAGGGTTTAGGGTAGTGCAGTGGTGTTTGGGCAGTGTAGGGGTCATGCAGGGGGTGGTGTTTCAGGGTTAAGGGCAGTGCAGTGGTGTTTGGGCAGTATAGGGGGTCGTTCAGGGGTGGTGTTTCAGGGTTTAGGGCAGTGCAGTGGTGTTCGGCCAGTGTAGGTGGTCTTGCTGGGGGAGGTGTTTCAGGGTTTAGTGCAGTGGTGTTCGGGCAGTGTAGGGGGTCTTGCTGGGGGTGGTGTTTCAGGGTTTAGGGCAGTGCAGTGGTGTTCGGGCAGTGTAGGGGGTCTTGCTGGGGCTGGTGTTTCAGGGTTTAGGGCAGTGCAGTGGTGTTCGGCAGTGTAGGTGTTCATGCTGGGGCTGGTGTTTCAGGGTTCAGGGCAGTGCAGTGTTTTTCGGGCAGTGTAGGCGGTCGTGCTGGGGCTGGTGTTTCAGGGTTTAGGGCAGTGCAGTGGTGTTCGGGCAGTGTAGGGGGTTGTGCTGGAGGTGGTGTTTCAGGGTTTAGGGCAGTGCAGTGGTGTTCGGGCAGTGTAGGCGGTCGTGGTGGGGCTGGTGTTTCAGGGTTTAGGGCAGTGCAGTGGTGTTCGGGCAGTGTAGGGAGTTGTGCTGGAGGTGGTGTTTCAGGGTTTAGGGCAGTGTAGTGGGTCGTGCTGGGGGTGGTGTTTCAGTGTTTAGGGCAGTGGTGTTCGGGCAGTGTAGGGTGTTGTGCTGAGGGGTGGTGTTTCAGGGTTTAGGGCTGTGCAGTGGTGTTCGGGCAGTGTAGGGGGTCGTGCAGGGGTGGTGTTTCAGGGTTTAGGGCAGTGCAGTGGTGTTTGGGCAGTGTAGGGTGTCGTGCAGGGGTGGTGTTTCAGAGTTTAGGGCATTGCAGTGGTTTTCTGCCAGTGTAGGTGGTCTTGCTGGGGGTGGTGTTTCAGGGTTTAGTGCAGTGGTGTTTGGGCAGTGTAGGGGGTCGTGCTGGGGGTGGTGTTTCAGGGTTTAGGGCAGTGCAGTGGTATTCGGGCAGTGTAGGGGGTCGTGCTGAGGCTGGTGTTTCACGGTTTAGGGCAGTGCATTGGTGTTCGGGCAGTGTAGGGGGCCATGCTGGGGCTGGTGTTTCAGGGTTTAGGGCAGTGCAGTGGTGTTCGGGCAGTGTAGGCGGTCGTGCTGGGGCTGGTGTTTCAGGGTTTAGGGCAGGGCAGTGGTGTTCGGGCAGTGTAGGGGGTCGTGCTGGGGCTGGTGTTTCAGGGTTTAGGGCAGTGCAGTGGTGCTCGGGCAGTGTAGGGGGAAGTGCTGGGGGTGGTGTTTCAGGGTTTAGGGCAGTGCAGTGGTGTTTAGGCAGTGTAGGGGGTCGTGCTGGGGGTGGTGTTTCAGGGTTTAGGGCAGTGCAGTGGTGTTTGGGTAGTGTAGGGAGTCTTGCTGGGAGGAGTGTTTTAGGGTTTAGGGTAGTGCAGTGGTGTTTGGGTAGTGTAGGGGGTCGTGCTGGGGGTAGTGTTTTAGGGTTTAGGGTAGTGCAGTGGTGTTTGGGTAGTGTAGGGGGTCATGCTGGGGGTAGTGTTTTAGGGTTTAGGGTAGTGCAATGGTGTTTGGGTAGTATAGGGGGTACTGCTGGGGTTAGTGTTTTAGGGTTTAGGGTAGTGCAGTGGTGTTTGGGTAGTGTAGGGGGTACTGCTGGGGGTAGTGTTTTAGGGTTTAGGGTAGTGCAGTGGTGTTTGGGTAGTGTAGGAGTTCGTGCTGGGGTAGTTTTTTAGGGTTTAGGGTGGTGCAGTGGTGTTTGGGTAGTGTAGGGAGTCGTGCTGGGGGGAGTGTTTTAGGGTTTAGGGTAGTGCAGTGGTGTTTGGGTAGTGTAGGGGGTCGTGCTGGGGGTAGTGTTTTAGGGTTTAGGGTAGTGCAGTGGTGTTTGGGTAGTGTAGGGGGTCATGCTGGGGTAGTATTTTAGGGTTTAGGGTAGTGCAATGGTGTTTGGGTAGCATAGGGGGTACTGCTGGGGGTAGTGTTTTAGGGTTTAGGGTAGTGCAGTGGTGTTTGGGTATTGTAGGGGGTACTGCTGGGGGTAGTGTTTTAGGGTTTAGGGTAGTGCAGTGGTGTTTGGGTAGTGTAGGAGTTCATGCTGGGGGTAGTTTTTTAGGGTTTAGTGTAGTGCAGTGGTGTTTGTGTAGTGTAGGGGGTAGTGTTTTAGGGTTTAGGGTAGTGCAGTGGTGTTTGTGTAGTGTAGGAGGTCGTGTTTTAGGGTTTAGGGTAGTGCAGTGGTCTTTGGGTAGTGTAGGGAGTCGTGCTGGGGGTAGTGTTTTAGGGTTTAGGGTAGTGCAGTGGTCTTTGGGTAGTGTAGGGGTCGTGCGGGGGTAGTGTTTTAGGGATTAGGGTAGTGCATTGGTGTTTGGGTAGTGTAGGGGTCGTGCTGGGGGTAGTGTTCTAGGGTTTAGGGTAGTGCAGTGGTGTTCGGGTAGTGTAGGGGGTCGTGCTGGGGGTAGTGTTCTAGGGTTTAGGGCAGTGCAGTGGTGTTCGGGCAGTGTAAGGGGTCGTGCTGGGGGTGGTGAATTAGGGTTTAGGGCAGTGCAGTGGTGTTCGGGCAGTGTAGGGGGTCGTGCTGGGGGTGGTGTTTCAGGGTTTAGGGCAGTGCAGTGGTGTTCGGGCAGTGTAGGGGGTCGTGCAGGGGGTGGTGTTTCAGGGTTTAGGGCAGTGGTGTTCGGGCAGTGTAGGGGGTCGTGCTGGGGGTGGTGTTTCAGGGTTTGGGGCAGTGCAGTGGTGTTCGAGCAGTAAAGGGGGTCGTGCTGGGGGTGGTGTTTCAGGGTTTAGGGCAGTGGTGTTTGGGCAGTGTAGGGGGTCGTGCTGGGGCTAGTGTTTCAGGGTTTAGGGCAGAGCAATGGTGTTCAGGCAGTGTAGGGAGTTGTGCTGGAGGTGGTGTTTCAGGGTTTAGGGCAGTGTAGTGGGTCGTGCTGGGGGTGGTGTTTCAGTGTTTAGGGCAGTGGTGTTCGGGCAGTGTAGGGTGTTGTGCTGAGGGGTGGTGTTTCAGGGTTTAGGGCTGTGCAGTGGTGTTCGGGCAGTGTAGGGGGTCGTGCAGGGGGTGGTGTTTCAGGGTTTAGGGCAGTGCAGTGGTGTTTGGGCAGTGTAGGGTGTCGTGCAGGGGGTGGTGTTTCAGAGTTTAGGGCATTGCAGTGGTTTTCGGCCAGTGTAGGTGGTCTTGCTGGGGGTGGTGTTTCAGGGTTTAGTGCAGTGGTGTTTGGGCAGTGTAGGGGGTCGTGCTGGGGGTGGTGTTTCAGGGTTTAGGGCAGTGCAGTGGTGTTCCGGCAGTGTAGGGGGTCGTGCAGGGGGTGGTGTTTCAGGGTTTAGGGCAGTGCAGTGGTGTTTGGGCAGTGTAGGGGGTCGTGCTGGGGTGGTGTTTCAGGGCTTAGGGCAGTGCAGTGGTGTTCGGGCAGTGTAGGGTGTCATGCTGAGGGGTGGTGTTTCAGGGTTTAGGGCAGTGCAGTGGTGTTTGGGCAGTGTAGGGGTCGTGCAGGGGGTGGTGTTTCAGGGTTAAGGGCAGTGCAGTGGTGTTTGGGCAGTATAGGGGGTCGTTCAGGGGTGGTGTTTCAGGGTTTAGGGCAGTGCAGTGGTGTTCGGCCAGTGTAGGTGGTCTTGCTGGGGGAGGTGTTTCAGGGTTTAGTGCAGTGGTGTTCGGGCAGTGTAGGGGGTCTTGCTGGGGGTGGTGTTTCAGGGTTTAGGGCAGTGCAGTGGTGTTCGGGCAGTGTAGGGGGTCTTGCTGGGGCTGGTGTTTCAGGGTTTAGGGCAGTGCAGTGGTGTTCGGCAGTGTAGGTGTTCATGCTGGGGCTGGTGTTTCAGGGTTCAGGGCAGTGCAGTGTTTTTCGGGCAGTGTAGGCGGTCGTGCTGTGGCTGGTGTTTCAGGGTTTAGGGCAGTGCAGTGGTGTTCGGGCAGTGTAGGGGGTTGTGCTGGAGGTGGTGTTTCAGGGTTTAGGGCAGTGCAGTGGTGTTCGGGCAGTGTAGGCGGTCGTGGTGGGGCTGGTGTTTCAGGGTTTAGGGCAGTGCAGTGGTGTTCGGGCAGTGTAGGGAGTTGTGCTGGAGGTGGTGTTTCAGGGTTTAGGGCAGTGTAGTGGGTCGTGCTGGGGGTGGTGTTTCAGTGTTTAGGGCAGTGGTGTTCGGGCTGTGTAGGGTGTTGTGCTGAGGGGTGGTGTTTCAGGGTTTAGGGCTGTGCAGTGGTGTTCGGGCAGTGTAGGGGGTCGTGCAGGGGGTGGTGTTTCAGGGTTTAGGGCAGTGCAGTGGTGTTTGGGCAGTGTAGGGTGTCGTGCAGGGGGTGGTGTTTCAGAGTTTAGGGCATTGCAGTGGTTTTCGGCCAGTGTAGGTGGTCTTGCTGGGGGTGGTGTTTCAGGGTTTAAGTGCAGTTGTGTTTGGGCAGTGTAGGGGGTCGTGCTGGGGGTGGTGTTTCAGGGTTTAGGGCAGTGCAGTGGTGTTCCGGCAGTGTAGGGGGTCGTGCAGGGGGTGGTGTTTCAGGGTTTAGGGCAGTGCAGTGGTGTTTGGGCAGTGTAGGGGGTCGTGCTGGGGGTGGTGTTTCAGGGCTTAGGGCAGTGCAGTGGTGTTCGGGCAGTGTAGGGTGTCGTGCTGAGGGGTGGTGTTTCAGGGTTTAGGGCAGTGCAGTGGTGTTTGGGCAGTGTAGGGGTCGTGCAGGGGTGGTGTTTCAGGGTTAAGGGCAGTGCAGTGGTGTTTGGGCAGTATAGGGGGTCGTTCAGGGGTGGTGTTTCAGGGTTTAGGGCAGTGCAGTGGCGTTCGGCCAGTGTAGGTGGTCTTGCTGGGGGAGGTGTTTCAGGGTTTAGTGCAGTGGTGTTCGGGCAGTGTAGGGGGTCTTGCTGGGGGTGGTGTTTCAGGGTTTAGGGCAGTGCAGTAGTGTTCGGGCAGTGTAGGGGTCTTGCTGGGGCTGGTGTTTCAGGGTTTAGGGCAGTGCAGTGGTGTTCGACAGTGTAGGTGTTCATGCTGGGGCTGGTGTTTCAGGGTTCAGGGCAGTGCAGTGTTTTTCGGGCAGTGTAGGCGGTTGTGCTGGGGCTGGTGTTTCAGGGTTTAGGGCAGTGCAGTGGTGTTTGGGCAGTGTACGGGGTTGTGCTGGGGCTGGTGTTTCAGGGTTTAGGGCAGTGCAGTGGTGTTCGGGCAGTGTAGGGGGTCGTGCTGGGGATGGTGTTTCAGGGTTTAGGGCAGTGCTGCAGTGGTGTTCGGGCAGTGTAGGGGGTCGTGCTGGGGCTGGTGTTTCAGGGTTTAGGGCAGTGCAGTGGTGTTCGGGCAGTGTAGGGGGTCGTGCTGGGGCTGGTGTTTCAGGGTTTTGGGCAGAGCAGTGGTTTTCGGGCAGTGTAGGGGGTCGTGCTGGTGGTGTTTCAGGGTTTAGGGCAGTGCAGTGGTGTTCGGGCAGTGTAGGGGGTCTTGCTGGGGGTGGTGTTTCAGGATTTAGGGCAGTGGTGTTCGGGCAGTGTAGGGGGTCTTGCTGGGGGTGATGTTTCAGGGTTTAGGGCAGTGAAGTGGTGTTTGTGCAGTGTAGGGGGTCATGCTGGGGGTGGTGTTTCAGGGTTTAGGGCAGTGCAGTAGTGTTCAGGCAGTGTAGGGGGTCGTGCAGGGGGTGGTGTTTCAGGGTTTAGGGCAGTGCAGTGGTGTTCGGGCAGTGTAGGGGGTCGTGCTGGGGGTGGTGTTTCAGGGTTTAGGGCAGTGCAGTGGTGTTCGGGCAGTGTAGGGGGTCATGCAGGGGTGGTGTTTCAGGGTTTAGGGCTGTGCAGTGGTGTTCGGGCAGTGTAGGGGGTCTTGCTGGGGGTAGTGTTTCGGGGTTTAGGGCAATGCAGTGGTGTTCGTGCAGTGTAGGGGGTCGTGCTGGGGATGGTGTTTCAGGGTTTAGGGCAGTGCAGTAGTGTTCGGGCAGTGTAGGGGATCGTGCAGGGGGTGGTGTTTCAGGGTTTAGGGCAGTGCAGTGGTGTTTGGGCAGTGTAGGGGGTCGTGCTGGGGGTGGTGTTTCAGTGTTTAGGTCAGTGCAGTGGTGTTCAGGCAGTGTAGGGGGTCGTGCTGAGGCTGGTGTTTCACGGTTTAGGGCAGTGCAGTGGTGTTCGGGCAGTGTAGGGGGTCGTGCTGGGGCTGGTGTTTCAGGGTTTAGGGCAGTGCAGTGGTGTTCGGGCAGTGTAAGCGGTCGTGCTGGGGCTGGTGTTTCAGGGTTTAGGGCAGCGCAGTGGTGTTCGGGCAGTGTAGGGGGTCGTGCTGGGGCTGGTGTTTCAGGGTTTAGGGCAGTGCAGTGGTGCTCGGGCAGTGTAGGGGGTCGTGCTGGGGGTGGTGTTTCAGGGTTTAGGGTAGTGAAGTGGTGTTCGGGCAGTGTAGGGGGTCGTGCTGGGGCTGGTGTTTCAGGGTTTTGGGCAGAGCAGTAGTGTTCGGGCAGTGTAGGGGGTTGTGCTGGGGGTGGTGTTTCAGGGTTTAGGGCAGTGCAGTGGTGTTCAGGCAGTGTAGGGGGTCGTGCTGGGGGTGGTGTTTCAGGGTTTAGGGCAGTGGTGTTCGGGCAGTGTAGGGGGTCTTGCTGGGGCTGGTGTTTCAGGGTTTAGGGCAGTGCAGTGGTGTTCGGGCAGTGTAGGTGTTCATGCTGGGGCTGGTGTTTCAGGGTTCAGGGCAGTGCAGTGTTTTTCGGGCAGTGTAGGCGGTCGTGCTGGGGCTGGTGTTTCAGGGTTTAGGGCAGTGCAGTGGTGTTCGGGCAGTGTAGGGGTTGTGCTGGAGGTGGTGTTTCAGGGTTTAGGGCAGTGCAGTGGTGTCCGGGCAGTGTAGGCGGTCGTGGTGGGGCTGGTGTTTCAGGGTTTAGGGCAGTGCAGTGGTGTTCGGGCAGTGTAGGGAGTTGTGCTGGAGGTGGTGTTTCAGGGTTTAGGGCAGTGTAGTGGGTCGTGCTGGGGGTGGTGTTTCAGTGTTTAGGGCAGTGGTGTTCAGGCAGTGTAGGGTGTTGTGCTGAGGGGTGGTGTTTCAGGGTTTAGGGCTGTGCAGTGGTGTTCGGGCAGTGTAGGGGGTCGTGCAGGGGGTGGTGTTTCAGGGTTTAGGGCAGTGGTGTTTGGGCAGTGTAGGGGGTCGTGCTGGGGCTAGTGTTTCAGGGTTTAGGGCAGAGCAATGGTGTTCAGGCAGTGTAGGGAGTTGTGCTGGAGGTGGTGTTTCAGGGTTTAGGGCAGTGTAGTGGGTCGTGCTGGGGGTGGTGTTTCAGTGTTTAGGGCAGTGGTGTTCGGGCAGTGTAGGGTGTTGTGCTGAGGGGTGGTGTTTCAGGGTTTAGGGCTGTGCAGTGGTGTTCGGGCAGTGTAGGGGGTCGTGCAGGGGGTGGTGTTTCAGGGTTTAGGGCAGTGCAGTGGTGTTTGGGCAGTGTAGGGTGTCGTGCAGGGGTGGTGTTTCAGAGTTTAGGGCATTGCAGTGGTTTTCGGCCAGTGTAGGTGGTCTTGCTGGGGGTGGTGTTTCAGGGTTTAGTGCAGTGGTGTTTGGGCAGTGTAGGGGGTCGTGCTGGGGGTGGTGTTTCAGGGTTTAGGGCAGTGCAGTGGTGTTCCGGCAGTGTAGGGGGTCGTGCAGGGGTGGTGTTTCAGGGTTTAGGGCAGTGCAGTGGTGTTTGGGCAGTGTAGGGGGTCGTGCTGGGGGTGGTGTTTCAGGGCTTAGGGCAGTGCAGTGGTGTTCGGGCAGTGTAGGGTGTCATGCTGAGGGGTGGTGTTTCAGGGTTTAGGGCAGTGCAGTGGTGTTTGGGCAGTGTAGGGGTCGTGCAGGGGGTGGTGTTTCAGGGTTAAGGGCAGTGCAGTGGTGTTTGGGCAGTATAGGGGGTCGTTCAGGGGTGGTGTTTCAGGGTTTAGGGCAGTGCAGTGGTGTTCGGCCAGTGTAGGTGGTCTTGCTGGGGGAGGTGTTTCAGGGTTTAGTGCAGTGGTGTTCGGGCAGTGTAGGGGGTCTTGCTGGGGGTGGTGTTTCAGGGTTTAGGGCAGTGCAGTGGTGTTCGGGCAGTGTAGGGGGTCTTGCTGGGGCTGGTGTTTCAGGGTTTAGGGCAGTGCAGTGGTGTTCGGCAGTGTAGGTGTTCATGCTGGGGCTGGTGTTTCAGGGTTCAGGGCAGTGCAGTGTTTTTCGGGCAGTGTAGGCGGTCGTGCTGGGGCTGGTGTTTCAGGGTTTAGGGCAGTGCAGTGGTGTTCGGGCAGTGTAGGGGGTTGTGCTGGAGGTGGTGTTTCAGGGTTTAGGGCAGTGCAGTGGTGTTCGGGCAGTGTAGGCGGTCGTGGTGGGGCTGGTGTTTCAGGGTTTAGGGCAGTGCAGTGGTGTTCGGGCAGTGTAGGGAGTTGTGCTGGAGGTGGTGTTTCAGGGTTTAGGGCAGTGTAGTGGGTCGTGCTGGGGGTGGTGTTTCAGTGTTTAGGGCAGTGGTGTTCGGGCAGTGTAGGGTGTTGTGCTGAGGGGTGGTGTTTCAGGGTTTAGGGCTGTGCAGTGGTGTTCGGGCAGTGTAGGGGGTCGTGCAGGGGTGGTGTTTCAGGGTTTAGGGCAGTGCAGTGGTGTTTGGGCAGTGTAGGGTGTCGTGCAGGGGGTGGTGTTTCAGAGTTTAGGGCATTGCAGTGGTTTTCGGCCAGTGTAGGTGGTCTTGCTGGGGGTGGTGTTTCAGGGTTTAGTGCAGTTGTGTTTGGGCAGTGTAGGGGGTCGTGCTGGGGGTGGTGTTTCAGGGTTTAGGGCAGTGCAGTGGTGTTCCGGCAGTGTAGGGGGTCGTGCAGGGGTGGTGTTTCAGGGTTTAGGGCAGTGCAGTGGTGTTTGGGCAGTGTAGGGGGTCGTGCTGGGGGTGGTGTTTCAGGGCTTAGGGCAGTGCAGTGGTGTTCGGGCAGTGTAGGGTGTCGTGCTGAGGGTGGTGTTTCAGGGTTTAGGGCAGTGCAGTGGTGTTTGGGCAGTGTAGGGGGTCGTGCAGGGGGTGGTGTTTCAGGGTTAAGGGCAGTGCAGTGGTGTTTGGGCAGTATAGGGGGTCGTTCAGGGGGTGGTGTTTCAGGGTTTAGGGCAGTGCAGTGGCGTTCGGCCAGTGTAGGTGGTCTTGCTGGGGGAGGTGTTTCAGGGTTTAGTGCAGTGGTGTTCGGGCAGTGTAGGGGGTCTTGCTGGGGGTGGTGTTTCAGGGTTTAGGGCAGTGCAGTAGTGTTCGGGCAGTGTAGGGGTCTTGCTGGGGCTGGTGTTTCAGGGTTTAGGGCAGTGCAGTGGTGTTCGAGCAGTGTAGGTGTTCATGCTGGGGCTGGTGTTTCAGGGTTCAGGGCAGTGCAGTGTTTTTCGGGCAGTGTAGGCGGTTGTGCTGGGGCTGGTGTTTCAGGGTTTAGGGCAGTGCAGTGGTGTTCGGGCAGTGTACGGGGTTGTGCTGGGGCTGGTGTTTCAGGGTTTAGGGCAGTGCAGTGGTGTTCGGGCAGTGTAGGGGGTCGTGCTGGGGATGGTGTTTCAGGATTTAGGGCAGTGCTGCAGTGGTGTTCGGGCAGTGTAGGGGGTCGTGCTGGGGCTGGTGTTTCAGGGTTTAGGGCAGTGCAGTGGTGTTCGGGCAGTGTAGGGGGTCGTGCTGGGGCTGGTGTTTCAGGGTTTTGGGCAGAGCAGTGGTTTTCGGGCAGTGTAGGGGGTCGTGCTGGTGGTGTTTCAGGGTTTAGGGCAGTGCAGTGGTGTTCGGGCAGTGTAGGGGGTCTTGCTGGGGGTGGTGTTTCAGGGTTTAGGGGCAGTGGTGTTCGGGCAGTGTAGGGGGTCTTGCTGGGGGTGATGTTTCAGGGTTTAGGGCAGTGAAGTGGTGTTTGTGCAGTGTAGGGGGTCATGCTGGGGGTGGTGTTTCAGGGTTTAGGGCAGTGCAGTAGTGTTCGGGCAGTGTAGGGGGTCGTGCAGGGGGTGGTGTTTCAGGGTTTAGGGCAGTGCAGTGGTGTTCGGGCAGTGTAGGGGGTCGTGCTGGGGGTGGTGTTTCAGGGTTTAGGGCAGTGCAGTGGTGTTCGGGCAGTGTAGGGGGTCATGCAGGGGGTGGTGTTTCAGGGTTTAGGGCTGTGCAGTGGTGTTCGGGCAGTGTAGGGGGTCTTGCTGGGGGTAGTGTTTCGGGGTTTAGGGCAGTGCAGTGGTGTTCGGGCAGTGTAGGGGGTCGTGCTGGGGATGGTGTTTCAGGGTTTAGGGCAGTGCAGTAGTGTTCGGGCAGTGTAGGGGATCGTGCAGGGGGTGGTGTTTCAGGGTTTAGGGCAGTGCAGTGGTGTTTGGGCAGTGTAGGGGGTCGTGCTGGGGGTGGTGTTTCAGTGTTTAGGTCAGTGCAGTGGTGTTCAGGCAGTGTAGGGGGTCGTGCTGAGGCTGGTGTTTCACGGTTTAGGGCAGTGCAGTGGTGTTCGGGCAGTGTAGGGGGTCGTGCTGGGGCTGGTGTTTCAGGGTTTAGGGCAGTGCAGTGGTGTTCGGGCAGTGTAGGCGGTCGTGCTGGGGCTGGTGTTTCAGGGTTTAGGGCAGCGCAGTGGTGTTCGGGCAGTGTAGGGGGTCGTGCTGGGGCTGGTGTTTCAGGGTTTAGGGCAGTGCAGTGGTGCTCGGGCAGTGTAGGGGGTCGTGCTGGGGGTGGTGTTTCAGGGTTTAGGGTAGTGAAGTGGTGTTCGGGCAGTGTAGGGGGTCGTGCTGGGGCTGGTGTTTCAGGGTTTAGGGCAGAGCAGTAGTGTTCGGGCAGTGTAGGGGGTTGTGCTGGGGGTGGTGTTTCAGGGTTTAGGGCAGTGCAGTGGTGTTCAGGCAGTGTAGGGGGTCGTGCTGGGGGTGGTGTTTCAGGGTTTAGGGCAGTGGTGTTCGGGCAGTGTAGGGGGTCTTGCTGGGGCTGGTGTTTCAGGGTTTAGGGCAGTGCAGTGGTGTTCGGGCAGTGTAGGTGTTCATGCTGGGGCTGGTGTTTCAGGGTTCAGGGCAGTGCAGTGTTTTTCGGGCAGTGTAGGCGGTCGTGCTGGGGCTGGTGTTTCAGGGTTTAGGGCAGTGCAGTGGTGTTCGGGCAGTGTAGGGGGTTGTGCTGGAGGTGGTGTTTCAGGGTTTAGGGCAGTGCAGTGGTGTTCGGGCAGTGTAGGCGGTCGTGGTGGGGCTGGTGTTTCAGGGTTTAGGGCAGTGCAGTGGTGTTCGGGCAGTGTATGGAGTTGTGCTGGAGGTGGTGTTTCAGGGTTTAGGAGGCAGTGTAGTGGGTCGTGCTGGGGGTGGTGTTTCAGTGTTTAGGGCAGTGGTGTTCAGGCAGTGTAGGGTGTTGTGCTGAGGGTGGTGTTTCAGGGTTTAGGGCTGTGCAGTGGTGTTCGGGCAGTGTAGGGGGTCGTGCAGGGGGTGGTGTTTCAGGGTTTAGGGCAGTGCAGTGGTGTTTGGGCAGTGTAGGGTGTCGTGCAGGGGGTGGTGTTTCAGAGTTTAGGGCATTGCAGTGGTTTTCGGCCAGTGTAGGTGGTCTTGCTGGGGGTGGTGTTTCAGGGTTTGAGTGCAGTGGTGTTTGGGCAGTGTAGGGGGTCGTGCTGGGGGTGGTGTTTCAGGGTTTAGGGCAGTGCAGTGGTGTTCCGGCAGTGTAGGGGGTCGTGCAGGGGGTGGTGTTTCAGGGTTTAGGGCAGTGCAGTGGTGTTTGGGCAGTGTAGGGGGTCGTGCTGGGGGTGGTGTTTCAGGGCTTAGGGCAGTGCAGTGGTGTTCGGGCAGTGTAGGGTGTCGTGCTGAGGGGTGGTGTTTCAGGGTTTAGGGCAGTGCAGTGGTGTTTGGGCAGTGTAGGGGTCGTGCAGGGGGTGGTGTTTCAGGGTTAAGGGCAGTGCAGTGGTGTTTGGGCAGTATAGGGGGTCGTTCAGGGGGTGGTGTTTCAGGGTTTAGGGCAGTGCAGTGGTGTTCGGCCAGTGTAGGTGGTCTTGCTGGGGGAGGTGTTTCAGGGTTTAGTGCAGTGGTGTTCGGGCAGTGTAGGGGGTCTTGCTGGGGGTGGTGTTTCAGGGTTTAGGGCAGTGCAGTGGTGTTCGGGCAGTGTAGGGGGTCTTGCTGGGGCTGGTGTTTCAGGGTTTAGGGCAGTGCAGTGGTGTTCGACAGTGTAGGTGTTCATGCTGGGGCTGGTGTTTCAGGGTTCAGGGCAGTGCAGTGTTTTTCGGGCAGTGTAGGCGGTTGTGCTGGGGCTGGTGTTTCAGGGTTTAGGGCAGTGCAGTGGTGTTCGGGCAGTGTACGGGGTTGTGCTGGGGCTGGTGTTTCAGGGTTTAGGGCAGTGCAGTGGTGTTCGGGCAGTGTAGGGGGTCGTGCTGGGGATGGTGTTTCAGGGTTTAGGGCAGTGCTGCAGTGGTGTTCGGGCAGTGTAGGGGGTCGTGCTGGGGCTGGTGTTTCAGGGTTTAGGGCAGTGCAGTGGTGTTCGGGCAGTGTAGGGGGTCGTGCTGGGGCTGGTGTTTCAGGGTTTTGGGCAGAGCAGTGGTGTTCGGGCAGTGTAGGGGGTCGTGCTGGGGTGGTGTTTCAGGGTTTAGGGCAGTGCAGTGGTGTTCGGGCAGTGTAGGGGGTCTTGCTGGGGGTGGTGTTTCAGGATTTAGGGCAGTGGTGTTCGGGCAGTGTAGGGGGTCTTGCTGAGGGTGATGTTTCAGGGTTTAGGGCAGTGAAGTGGTGTTTGTGCAGTGTAGGGGGTCATGCTGGGGGTGGTGTTTCAGGGTTTAGGGCAGTGCAGTAGTGTTCGGGCAGTGTAGGGGGTCGTGCAGGGGGTGGTGTTTCAGGGTTTAGGGCAGTGCAGTGGTGTTCGGGCAGTGTAGGGGGTCGTGCTGGGGGTGGTGTTTCAGGGTTTAGGGCAGTGCAGTGGTGTTCGGGCAGTGTAGGGGGTCATGCAGGGGGTGGTGTTTCAGGGTTTAGGGCTGTGCAGTGGTGTTCGGGCAGTGTAGGGGGTCTTGCTGGGGGTAGTGTTTTGGGGTTTAGGGCAGTGCAGTGGTGTTCGTGCAGTGTAAGGGGTCGTGCTGGGGATGGTGTTTCAGGGTTTAGGGCAGTGCAGTAGTGTTCGGGCAGTGTAGGGGATCATTCAGGGGGTGGTGTTTCAGGGTTTAGGGCAGTGCAGTGGTGTTTGGGCAGTGTAGGGGGTCGTGCTGGGGGTTGTGTTTCAGTGTTTAGGTCAGTGCAGTGGTGTTCAGGCAGTGTAGGGGGTCGTGCTGAGGCTGGTGTTTCACGGTTTAGGGCAGTGCAGTGGTGTTCGGGCAGTGTAGGGGGTCGTGCTGGGGCTGGTGTTTCAGGGTTTAGGGCAGTGCAGTGGTGTTCGGGCAGTGTAAGCGGTCGTGCTGGGGCTGGTGTTTCAGGGTTTAGGGCAGCGCAGTGGTGTTCGGGCAGTGTAGGGGGTCGTGCTGGGGCTGGTGTTTCAGGGTTTAGGGCAGTGCAGTGGTGCTCGGGCAGTGTAGGGGGTCGTGCTGGGGGTGGTGTTTCAGGGTTTAGGGTAGTGAAGTGGTGTTCGGGCAGTGTAGGGGGTCGTGCTGGGGCTGGTGTTTCAGGGTTTTGGGCAGAGCAGTAGTGTTCGGGCAGTGTAGGGGGTTGTGCTGGGGGTGGTGTTTCAGGGTTTAGGGCAGTGCAGTGGTGTTCAGGCAGTGTAGGGGGTCGTGCTGGGGGTGGTGTTTCAGGGTTTAGGGCAGTGGTGTTCGGGCAGTGTAGGGGGTCTTGCTGGGGGTGATGTTTCAGGGTTTAGGGCAGTGCAGTGGTGTTCGGGCAGTGTAGGGGGTCTTGCTGGGGGTAGTGTTTCAGGGTTTAGGGCAGTGCAGTGGTTTTTAGGCAGTGTAGGGGGTCGTGCTGGGGGTGGTGTTTCAGGGTTTATGGCAGTGCAGTGGTGTTCGGGCTGTGTAGGGGGTCGTGAAGGGGGTAGTGTTTCAGGGTTTAGGGCAGTGCAGTGGTGTTCGGTCAGTGTAGGGGGTCGTGCTAGGGGTGGTGTTTTAGGATTTAGGTTAGTGCAGTAGTGTTTGGGTAGTGTAGGGGGTCGTGCTGGGGGTAGTGTTTTAGGGTTTAGGGTAGTGCAGTGGTGTTTGTGTAGTGTAGGGGGTCGTGCTGGGGTAGTGTTTTAGGGTTTAGGGTAGTGCAGTGGTGCTTGTGTAGTGTAGGGGGTCGTGCTGGGGGAGTGTTTTAGGGTTTAGGGTAGTGCAGTGGTGTTTGTGTAGTGTAGGGGGTCATGTTTTAGGGTAGTGCAGTGGTGTTTGGGTAGTGTAGGGGGTTGTGCTGGGGGTAGTGTTTTAGGATTTAGGTTAGTGCAGTGGTGTTTGGGTAGTGTAGGGGATCGTGCTGGTGGTAGTGTTTTAGGGTTTAGGGTAGTGCAGTGGTGTTTGTGTAGTGTAGGGGGTCATGTTTTAGGGTAGTGCAGTGGTGTTTGGGTAGTGTAGGGGGTTGTGCTGGGGGTAGTGTTTTAGGATTTAGGTTAGTGCAGTGGTGTTTGGGTAGTGTAGGGGATCGTGCTGGTGGTAGTGTTTTAGGGTTTAGGGTAGTGCAGTGGTGTTTGTGTAGTGTAGGGGGTCATGCTGGGGGTAGTGTTTTAGGGTTTTGGATAGTGCAGCGGTGCTTGTGTAGTGTAGGGGGTCGTGCTGGGGGTAGTGTTTTAGGGTTTAGGGTAGTGCAGTGGTGTTTTTGTAGTGTAGGGGGGTCATGTTTTAAGATGCAACGCTCCAATACCTGACCAGTCTGCACTACATAAAACTGCAAAAAAAGTAAAAATAAAAAGTGTTTTGCACACTTTTGTCATTGGGCTATATGTGGGCTACATCTGGTTATTATTTGTGCTACATTTGGGCTCTTTTTTCACTGGTGTCCATCTTGGAAGACTTCTTTGTTATGAAGTTTCCTAATTTCCTCATTTACTGCAGTCTCCTCAGTAGGAAATGCTTTCAGTTTTTTACTTTGATTCCATCAAGAAGGCATTCAGATGTGTCTCACATTTGCCATAAATTCAGAATGTTAGCACTCTAGTTACTCATTAGATCACTGTAGTAAAGCTACTGCTCACCAGGAGTTAACTGGAAGTCTGCTGCTGGTATTAAAAGTGATTGTTTCAGTCTGCATGTCAGAATTTTCTAATGAAATAGAAGAGGATTTGAGATCTCACTTAAAACATGCCCTAATTTTTCTTTCTGCAGCACTAACCATAATTTCTATTTCAAAAAGACCCCCTCATTTTGTTCCTTTTTAAATTAAATGTTTTAAGTGTTACCGGTTTATTCCAATCAAGATGGCTTCAGGTGTGCCATACTTTTGTCATAAGTAAGGCTGTTAGCGCTCTAGTTGTTCTTTAGAACACTCTGGGAAGCTGCAGTAGAACACAAAGGCATCAACTGGCAGGCTGCTCCTGTTGAAATATAACAGGAAGATATTTGAGATCACACTTGAAACATGTCCTAATTTTTCTTTCTACAGCACTAACCATAATTTCTATGACAAAATGAACCCCATCATTTTGTTCCTTTTTAAATTAAATGTTTTAAGTGTTACCAGTTTATTCCAATCAAGATGGCTTCAGGTGTGCCATACTTTTGTCATAAGTAAGGCTGTTAGCACTCTAGTTGTTCTTTAGAACACTCTGGGAAGCTGCAGTAGAACACAAAGGAATCAACTGACAGTCTCTGCCCTTGTTGGATGTACATGTTTTACTGAGAATGTCAGACTTCATTCTCACATGACTGAGAAAGATAATGTGAATTTACAGAAAATATGCTCTCATTTTAGCTTCTGGAGCACCTTCCAAAACTCTATGGGACAAGCATGTGAAAATAGTTTTCTCTCAAACATGATTCATGATATCCCAGCAGAAGGTTTTTCACAGGGTAAAATCACCTTAGAACACACCACAATTCCTGAAATTAGTATGGTACCATCAACAAATGAATTCTAATGTAACTAAAGTCTGTTATCACCCTTTATAGTTCTCCTTTTGTTAACCCTCAAAATCTTTGATTCACTACAATGCATTTCAATGGGGTACTATCATGTATATTGGTCTCAAGATGGCTGCCAGCAATTCCAGGATGAAGTGCTGACAGCCAATCAGATCTCACAATGACATGTGTGGTTAGGCTCCGCCCAGATATATATGTGATTTTACTTTTGATTTTCTCAGGAACTACTGAACGGATTTACACCATTTAAGCAAAAGGCACGACACTGAACCAAGGGCTACCTCTTTGCCAAATTTGGTGTAATTCCGTTCAGCAGTTCGGGCTGTAGCTGCGACTAAAGGTTCCTATGGAAAAATGAATGGGGAAAACATGTTTTGGGACCCCCCTTTTTTCTCGGCCCCCGCTTGACGAATCACCCCGAGACTTTCAGGATAGGAGCGGAACGAAGCGCCCCAACAAGTTGGAAACTTTCGCGAAGATTCGTCAACCGGCGCCAACGTTATTTCAAATAGAATGTTGCAGATTTCCTATGGAAAATAGGTCCTAACTATAACTATCTACTGGCGACCGCCAGTAGATAATATATATATATATATATTCACTGAAAAAACCACAGGTTTCAGGGACGTTATAGTTAGTTGGACATTTCACTCGTACAAAACCAGAGAAATTTGGCCGTTATAGTTAGTTCAGCTAACTATAACTCGCGCCCCCGCAATGCACTGCTGATGACGTCACATATTAAATCATTCATGACATGGTCAGTGACATGACTGATGTCATCACTGATGACATCTCAAGTGACATCACTGATGACATCATTCGGTGACTGTGTGTTTCTGTAAAGTTTAAATATGTTTTATATATAAATATGCCAAGGTGTATTGAAGAATGAGTGGGTGTATAAGTGCCTGAATGGATGATTTAGTAGGTGCGTGACTGACTGTATAAGTGAGTGATCAAATGTGTTTTACTGAATGCATGGGTTAGTGAATGATACAAACATTCACACAGTTTAGTTTGTCAGTTGGTGTGTAAGTAGTTGCATGGGTTGGTGAGTAGCTAAATGAGTGTCTATATGGGTTATTGATTGGTTGTCTGAGTATCTGTATGGGTGCATGAGTGTCTGTGTGGGTGGGTGGGGTGTGTGTGACTTTGTGCATAGATGTGTGAGTGGGTGATTCACTGGGTGTATGGGTTCAAGAGTACATCTGTGAAGGGCTGTATGGGTGGGTGAGTGTATGTATGGGTGTGTTGGTGAGTGTTTAGATGTCTCAGTGGTACATGTGTGAGTAAGTACATATGTGAAAAGCAGTATATGTGAGTGTTGGAGTATATAAATGACTATATGTGAGAGTGAGTGATTGTGAGAGTGGCTGTATGGATGAGTGTGCACTTGTATTAGTTATTGTATAAGAGTGTAAGTATGTGTTAGTATATGTTTGAATAAGTGAGGTGGTGTGTGTATAACTGTATAGGTGAGTAAATGGGAGTGTGATTGATTCTTTGCATGACTGACTAGGTGTGTGAGTAACTCTGTGGATGAGTGGCAGTGTGTGAGTGTCTGTATAGGTATGTGAGTGCATACGGTAGTGCTGTATTGATGATTGACTGCATGTATGAGTGACTGTCTGGATGAATGAGTAGATGTGTGTATAGACCTAGGAATCAGTGAGTGGGTATGTACTAAGTGGTATTGGTCTATGGTTTTGAAAATGGTAGTCTGTATTTTAGAGTGGGTGTATCAAAGGTTATATTAGGGTATGAGGAGGTGCATCAGATTATCACGTGGATGATGTCATCAGTGATGTCATCAGTGATGTCATTTGAGATGTCATCAGTGATGTCATCAGTGATGTCACTGACAATGTCATGAATGATGTAATATGTGACGTCATCAGCAGTTCATTGCGGGGGCGCGAGTTGGCCGAATTTCTCTGGTTTTGTACGAGTGAAATGTCCAACTATCTATAACGTCCCTGAAACCTGTGGTTTTTTCAGTGAATTTCTAAGATTTTTTAAACGCTAATTTCTAACTATAATGTCCCTGAAACCTGTGGTTTTTTCAGTGAATTTCAAAGCTTTTTTAAATGCTAATTTCTAACTATGCCTACAGAGGTAGGGCATGTGCAGAAAGAGGAAGAAAGGCGCTGAAAGAAGCAAGAGAAATGCAGAAAGAGGCAACAGAAGACCTGAAAGACGAAGAAAGGTGCAGAAAGAAGCAAGAGATGTGCACAAAGAAGCAACAGAGGAGCAGAAAGAGGCCTTGTTGCAAAGTCATCCTGTGCCCCCAACTTTTTGCTGACGGGTACTGGTGGTAACTGACTCTGAATAACCAGGCCTAGAGCCAGTGCTATGCTAAAAAATACTTAGAATACAGTGAAAACACCTACATACACTTGGGACCACTACACGTTAGGGTACCCCTGTGATTGGCATGACCTCCTCTGTAAGGCCCTAGTACATAATAGGGCAGGGGGATTAAAACTACCTCTAAGTCAGAGGTGCAGAAAGATGCTTCTTTAAGTAGTAGTCACGTTTGCAGAGTGGTGGAGAAAGGGTGCTGGGCCTCCGACCAGCGCTCAGGAATTCCGCTGCATAGGACTTAGAGGAGGTACCAAGAGGGCTTCTTGGCCCCCAAAGTCCCTCAGGAGTAAATTGGACTTCACCCCCATCCCGTAGTCTGCCAGGAGGCGTGTTTGCAGAGTGGTGGAGAAAGGTGGGCATGTCCTCCTTAGACGTCTTAGCAATCCTACTGTATGGGACTTACTACAGGTAACAAGAGGGGTAGTTGGCCCCCAACAACAACCTTGGGGGCCAAATACCCCTCATATTACCTCCAGTAAGTACCACACAGCAGGATTGCTAAGTTCTCATAACAGGCAATGCCCCCTTTGCCTACCACTCTGCAAACGCACTCCCTGGCGCGCTCTTGGATGGGGATTGAAGTCCCCTTCGCTGCTGGGGGTCCTTTAGGGACCAACTAGCTTACCTCTTACCTCCAGTAAGCCCCGCACAGTGGGATTGCTGAGAGGTGGACACAGGCCACGCCCCCTTTCTCCACCACTCTGCAAACGCACCCCCAGGCACATTGTAAGTTGGGGGATTAAGTCCCCTTGAATACTGAGGGTCCCTGGGGGCCAACTAGCCCACCAGGTACCTCCAGTACGCGCCACACAGCAGGATTGCAGAGAGGTGGTCCTAGGCCACGCCCCTTTTTACACCACTCTGCAAACGTGCCTCTTGGCACACTGCTGGTGGGGCGATGAGGTCCTCTTGTGTCTTGAGGTCCTCAGGACACAGAGGACTTTATCGCCCCACCAGCAGTGCACCATGAGTCGCGCTTGCAGAGTGGTGTAAAAAGGGGCATGGTCTCGGACCACCTCTCTGCAATTCAGCTGTGTGGCACGTACTGGAGGTACCTCGTGGGCAAGTTGGCCCCCAGGGACCCTCAGTATTCAAGGGGACTTATTCCCCCAATTTACAACACGTCAGGGGGTGCGTTTGCAGAGTGGTGCAGGGAGGGGTCGGGGCCTCCGGCAAGATGCCGGCTTTTTAAAATTTATTTTTGTTAGAAGGGGGTCTGTGTGGCCCCCCTTCTTTTAATCTATTTTTGGGCCCTGGGGACCCCATCTCCCAGGGCCTGCCACATTAAAAAAAAAAATTAAAAACGGGAAGGGGGCCATGCGGCCCCCCTCCTGAGGCCGATTTTGGCCCTGGGGACCCCATCCCCTGGGGCATGGCCTGGTTTTTTTTAATGTTATATGGGAGGGTGCCGTGTGGCCAGCCTTCCCTGGGCCACTTTTGGCCCCAGGGGCCCCATCCCCCGGGGCCTGACCTTCCAGTTTTTTAAATTTAATTACAGGAGGGGGGCCGCGTGGCCCCCCTTCTCTAGGCCACTTCTGGCCCCGGGGACCCCATCCCCCGGGGCCTGACCACCCTTCATTTTTAATTATAGAGGGGGGCCGTGTGGCCCCCTTCTCAGCCCACTATTGTCTCCAGGGACCCCATCCACCGGGGCCAGGCCATTTAAAAAAAAAAAAATAAAGGGGAGGGGGCCGCGTGTCCCCCCTCACGGACCGCTTCTGGCCCCGGGGACCCCATCCCCAGGGCCATCCCTTTGCATTGGGGACTGTGGGTGGAGTCCCAATGCCCCCACAGTCCCGCTGGACCCCGCCTCCTGCGGGTGTTGGCATTGCTTTTGCACAAGGGGAGCTGCTGACATGCAGCTCCCATTGTGCAAAAGCAATTCTGCTTCGGTTTTTGAAAGCGAGAGCAGGTTTCCTGCTCTCGCTCCCAAAAACCGAAGCAAAGTTTGCTATGGCAGGGCGCGAGCCGCACAGCTCCGCCCTGCCATAGCAAACAGCAATGTCCTGGGGGTGGGCACCCTGGGACATTGCAGGAGCCGGCCCTGGGGGTGGCAGTCCCCAGGGCCATCAAGGGCTCCAGGAGGGGGGCTGCGCGGCCCCCCCAACATTTGCAAAGCCCCGGGGAGGTGGTGGTCCCCGGAGCCCGGGGGTCCATAACTGATCCTCCTATTTACATACAGAGTACCCCAAGGAGGTGTTGGTCCCCGGGGCACTGTGGGGGGGGCTCGAGCCCTCCCACACAATTATTTATTACAGCCCTGGGGAGGTGGTGGTCACCAGGGCTTTGGGGTCCCGCGAGGCCCCCCACCCTTATTTCATAATGCCCCGGGGAGGTGGCGGTCCCTGGGGCTTGGGGGGGGCTGCGAGGCCCCCACCTTGTATTGCATAATGCCCCAGGGAGGTGGCGGTCCCCTGGGCTGCGGGGGCCCCCGCAACATAATTTGACATGTCCCGGGACCTGGCCCCCCCGGGGGCTTAAATACAACGAAGCACAGGAGACTGCGCTCTGTTTTTTTTTTTTATTTTGTCGTCCGGATTCGCGCACCCAGCGCGAATTCGGCCGATTTTTTTTTTTTTATGCATTTTTTGGCCCTGGTCGTCCTTGTGGAACCCCCTGAGCAGGCCTAGGTGGTCAGGGTGTTTGTACCCTGCCCCCTTTCCTTGTTTTTCACCTTTTTTTTACTTTTTTCTTATGACTCGGTTACCGAGTCACAAGATGGCTGCCAACACTTCCTGATTTGGAGTGTTGGCAGCCAATCAGAAACAAGCTCGTGCTCTGGAGGAGTTGCGACTCCTCCTCGGTGCTCAGATATCGAAACTTTTCTTTTTCTAATTTCTCAGGAATTACTGAACGGATTTACACCATTTAAAAAAAGGGCGCTTTCTGAACCAAGACCTACCTTTTTGCCAAATTTGGTGTAAATCCGTTCAGCAGTTCGGGCTGTAGCTTTGTCTATAGTTCCTATGGAAATTAACATGGGGAAAATGCGTTTTGAGACCCCCCTTTTTTCTGGGATCCTGCTTGACAAATCACCCCAAAACTTTCAAGACAAGAGCTGACCGGAGCGCCCCATTAGTTTTGAAAATTTTGTGAAGATTCGTCAAACGGTGCCAAAGATATTAGGAAAAGAAAAAGGGCATTTTGAATAGAAACGAGGTCCTAACTATAACTACCTACTGGCGACCGCCAGTAGGTAATATATTACCTACTGCCCGTCTGCAGTAGGTAGTTATAGTTAAAACCTCGTTACCATTGAAAAAGCATTTTTTGTTTTGCTGATAACTTTGGCACTGGTTGACGAATCTTCGTGAAATTTTCAAAACTAATGGTTCACTCAGATCAGCTTGTGTCTTGGAAGTTTCGGGGTGATTCATCAAGTGGGAGCCGAGAAAAAGGGGGTCCCAAAACGTGTTTTCTCCATGTTAATTTCTATAGGAAACTTTAGACAAGGCTGCAGCCTGAACTACTGAACGGAATTACACCAAATTTGGCAAAGAGGTCGCTTTTGGTGTAGAAAGCGCCTTTTTTTCAAATGGTGTAAATCCGTTCAGTAGTTCCTGAGATATTAATGTTTAAAGAAATGTATATATCCGGTGACGTAGGAATCCTCCCGATCACGTGCTTCTCTCTGATTGGCTGCCAACACTCCAAACCAGGAAGTGTTGGCAGCCATCTTGTGACTCGGTCGAGTGAGAAGCAAAAGGTGAGAAGAACATTAAAAAACAAGAAAAAGGGGGCAGGGCAAAAACACCCTGACCCCCCAGGCCTGCTCAGGGGGTCCCAAAAAAGCATTTTATGTCTTTCTTTAAATCGGCCGAATTCACGCTGGGTGCGCGAATCCGGATGAGAAAATTAAAAAAAACAAAGCGCGGGCTCCTGCGCTTCGTTTTCTATAAGCCCCTGGTTGGGCCAGGTCCTGGGAGCAATATTTATAATGTAAGCGGGGGCCACGCAGGCCCTCACAGCCCCGGGGACCACCATCTCCCTGGGGCTTTTGCAATAATATGCGGGGGCACAAGGCCCCCGGCAAGCCCCATGGCCCGCCACCTCCCCAGGGCTTATTTAAAAAAATGCGTGGGGGGCTCCTGCTCCCCATGCTGCCCTGGGGACCGCCACCTCCACGGGGCATTCATAAGTATGCGGGGGGCCTCCTGCCCCCCCCCAAAGCCCAGAGGACCGCCACCTCCCCAGTGCTTAAATAGATTTTAAAAGTGTGGGGGGGCTCCTGCCCCTCACCACACTGCCTGGGGACCTCCACCTTCCCAGGGCTTTGATCATGTAAATATGGGGGTCCGTTACAGACCCCCGGCCCCGGGGACCACCACCTCCCTGGGGCTATGTCAATGTTGGGAGGGGGGCCGCACGTCCCCCCTCCAGGAGCCCTCGATTGCCCTGGGGACCGCCACCCCCAAGGCCAGCTCCTGCAATGTCCTGGGGTGCCCACCCCCGGGACAGTGCATTTGCTATGGCAGGGTGGGAGCACGGCTCCCGCCCTGCCATAGCAAACTCTAATTTGCTGCTTGGAAGCGAGAGCAGGAAACCTGCTCTCGCTTCCAAGAAGCAAAGCAGAATTGCTTTTGGACAAGGGGAGCTGCATGTCAGCAGCTCCACTTGCCCAAAAGCAATGCCGGCTCCCGCAGGAGGCGGGGAGCCGGCTGGGTCCGTGGGGGCATTGGGGCTCCCCCCACCATTCCCAGCGTAATGCCAGGCCCCGGGGGCTGGGGTCCCTGGGGCCAGAAGTGGCCCAGATGGGGGCCACCCGGCCCCCTTCCCTTTAATTAAATAAATATTTTTTTTAAAAAGCGGAAGTCCGGCCCCGGGGGATGGTGTTCCCGGGGCCATATCTGGCCTGAGGAGGGGGGCCACACGGCCCCCCTCCAAAAATAACAATAAAAAAAGGCTGGCCAGGCCCCGGGGGATGGGGTCCCAGAGGCCATAATTAGCCTCCGGAGGGGGGCCTCATGGTCCCCATCCAAATTTTTTTTTTTAAACAAGAAGGCTGGCCAGGCCCCAGGGGATGGGGTCCCCGGGGCCAAAAGTGGCCCAGGGAAGCGGGGCCACGCAGCCCCCTCCCATAAAATAAAAAAATATATTTTTTTTAAAAACAGCAACCCGCCGGAGGCCCCGCCCCCTTCCTGCATGACTCTGCAAACGTGCCTCCTGGCGTGCTCTGCATTGGGGGATTAAGTCCCCGTTGCTACTGAGGGTCCCTGGGGGCCAACTAGACCACCAGGAACCTCCAGTAAACCCACACAGTGGGATTGCTGAGAAGTGGTCCGAGGCCATGTCCCTTTTTACACCACTCTGCAAACGCGTCTCTTGGCACATTGCTGGTGGGGCAATGAGGTCCTCTTGTGTCCTGAGGACCTAAGGACACAAGTGGACTTCATCCCCCTGGTATGTTGTGCGGTGAAATTATGTGGAAAGAAAGTATGTGGTATTTAGTGTATAGGAATTATGTAGAGTGGGATTATGTGTTATGGAGAGTAATTATGTGGTATGGTAGTCTGTGTTGTGGAGTGGTAACCTCAGGTTTAATCTTCCTTGTTTCCATAGAAGCTAAAATATGAACTTAATGAGACAAAAAAAATAAGGAATCACTGAGGAGCACTTCTGGACCTAGTCAGAGGTATGAACAGAGCCACTGGAATTATGCGACTGTTTGGCTGCACCAACTTTCGCAAAATTATACTTTTCCGCATTAGCCACATAATCCATCATCTGCTGCCTAATCTGCAGATTTGAACAAAAAAAGCCTTGTTTCAGGCTCAAACGGCTCAAACGTTACCAAAAATGCAGCAACTAATGTTACAGTGTGGTGGAAGGTCTTGTGTAAACCTAGATTGGTCACCTGTTACTAATTGTTAAATGTGGGAGTTAAATTGGTACTTATAATGTGCAAGCCACTCATGCTTCTTTCTGTGCCTCTCTTGCCTCTTTCTGCACCCCTCTTGCCTCTTTCTGCACCTCTGTTGCTTCTTTCTGCACTTCTCTTCCTTCTTTCTGCACCCCTCGTGCCTCTTTCTGCACCCTTGTTCCCTTTTCCTGCATGTCTCTTGGTTCTTTCTGCACTGCTCTCGCCTCTTTCTGCACCTCTGTTGCTTCTTTCTGCACTTTTCTTGCTTCTATCTGCACCTCTGTTGCTTCTTTCTGCACCCCTCTTGCCTCTTTCTGCACCCCTCTGCCCTCTTTCTATACTTCTCTTGCTTCTTTCTGCACTTCTCTTACTTCTTTCTACACCTCTGTTTCTTCTTTCAGCAATTCTCTTGCCTCTTTCTGCACCCCTCTTCCCTCTTTCTGAACTTCTCTTGCTTCTTACTGCACCTCTGTTGCTTCTTTCTGGACCACTCGTGCTTCTTTCTGCACCCTTCTTCCCTTTTTCTGTACCTCTCTTGCCTCTTTCTGCACCTCTATTGCTTGTTTCTGCATCCTTCTTCCCTTTTTTGCAACCCTCTTGCCTCTTTCTGCAGTTTTCTTGTCATTTTCCGCACCTCTCTTGCCTCTTTCTGCACCTCACTTACCTCTTTCTGCACTTCTCTTGCTTCTTTATACACCTCTGTTGCTTCTTTCAGCAATTCTCTTGCCTCTTTCTGTACTTCTCTTGCTTGTTTCTGCACCTCACTTGTTTCTTTCTGCACCCCTCTTGCCTCTTTCTGCGCCACTCTTTCCTCTTTCTGCACCTCTCTTGCATCTTTTTGCGCCCCTGTTCCCTCTTTCTGCACCTTTCCTGCCTGTTTCTGCACCTCTCTTGCCTATTTCTGTACCTCTGTTGCTTCTTTCTGCACTTCTCTTGCCTCTTTCTGCACCCTTCGCACCTCTTTCAGCACCTCTGTTGCTTCTTTTTGAACTTCTCTTCCTTCTTTCTGCATCCCTCCTGCCTCTTTCTGTACCTCTCTTGCCTTTTTGTGCACCTCTCCTACCTCTTTCTGTACCCCTCTTGCCTCTTTCTGCACCCCTCTTCCCTCTTTCTGCACTTCTCTTGCTTCTTTCTGCACCTCTGTTGCTTCTTTCTGCACCACTCGTGCTTCTTTCCGGAACTCCTTAATGAATGGGCATTATATATGGCCAAGACATGTAAAGGAATGCTAGAGATTTTAGTTAAAAATGCAAAAATCGATTTGGAACAAATAAGACAAGAACTGGCTGCCTTACGTTTAGAGCTTGATAAATATAAGGATGACAAGGTGGTAAGTGAATTTCAATAATCCCTGGAGGGGCATCTCAAGTCCTTTGAGGAGGCAATAAAAGCCAAAAAACAGCGCAAATTCCTAAGAGATAAGAGAGATTATGCAGAGGGCAGAATTCTAACATATGCCACGCAGGCCCTCACAGCCCCGGGGACCACCATCTCCCCGGGGCTTTTGCAATAATATGCGGGGGCACAAGGCCCCCGGCAAGCCCCATGGCCCGCCACCTCCCCAGGGCTTATTTAAAAAAATGCGTGGGGGGCATATGAACTTAATGAGACAAAAAAAATAAGGAATCACTGAGGAGCACTTCTGGACCTTGTCAGAGGTATGAACAGAGCCACTGGAATTATGCGACTGTTTGGCTGCACCAACTTTCGCAAAATTATACTTTTTCCGCATTAGCCACATAATCCATCATCTGCTGCCTAATCTGCAGATTTGAACAAAAAAAGCCTTGTTTCAGGCTCAAACGGCTCAAACGTTACCAAAAATGCAGCAACTAATGTTACAGTGTGGTGGAAGGTCTTGTGTAAACCTAGATTGGTCACCTGTTACTAATTGTTAAATGTGGGAGTTAAATTGGTACTTATAATGTGCAAGCCACTCATGCTTCTTTCTGTGCCTCTCTTGCCTCTTTCTGCACCCCTCTTGCCTCTTTCTGCACCTCTGTTGCTTCTTTCTGCACTTCTCTTCCTTCTTTCTGCACCCCTCGTGCCTCTTTCTGCACCCTTGTTCCCTTTTCCTGCATGTCTCTTGGTTCTTTCTGCACTGCTCTTGCCTCTTTCTGCACCTCTGTTGCTTCTTTCTGCACTTCTCTTGCTTCTATCTGCACCTCTGTTGCTTCTTTCTGCACCCCTCTTGCCTCTTTCTGCACCCCTCTGCCCTCTTTCTGTACTTCTCTTGCTTCTTTCTGCACTTCTCTTACTTCTTTCTACACGTCTGTTTCTTCTTTCAGCAATTCTCTTGCCTCTTTCTGCACCCCTCTTCCCTCTTTCTGAACTTCTCTTGCTTCTTACTGCACCTCTGTTGCTTCTTTCTGGACCACTCGTGCTTCTTTCTGCACCCTTCTTCCCTTTTTCTGTACCTCTCTTGCCTCTTTCTGCACCTCTATTGCTTGTTTCTGCATCCTTCTTCCCTTTTTTGCAACCCTCTTGCCTCTTTCTGCAGTTTTCTTGTAATTTTCCGCACCTCTCTTGCCTCTTTCTGCACCTCACTTGCCTCTTTCTGCACTTCTCTTGCTTCTTTATACACCTCTGTTGCTTCTTTCAGCAATTCTCTTGCCTCTTTCTGTACTTCTCTTGCTTGTTTCTGCACCTCACTTGTTTCTTTCTGCACCCCTCTTGCCTCTTTCTGCGCCACTCTTTCCTCTTTCTGCACCTCTCTTGCATCTTTTTGCGCCCCTGTTCCCTCTTTCTGCACCTTTCCTGCCTGTTTCTGCACCTCTCTTGCCTATTTCTGTACCTCTGTTGCTTCTTTCTGCACTTCTCTTGCCTCTTTCTGCACCCTTCGCACCTCTTTCAGCACCTCTGTTGCTTCTTTTTGAACTTCTCTTCCTTCTTTCTGCATCCCTCCTGCCTCTTTCTGTACCTCTCTTGCCTTTTTGTGCACCTCTCCTACCTCTTTCTGTACCCCTCTTGCCTCTTTCTGCACCCCTCTTCCCTCTTTCTGCACTTCTCTTGCTTCTTTCTGCACCTCTGTTGCTTCTTTCTGCACCACTCGTGCTTCTTTCCGGAACTCCTTAATGAATGGGCATTATATATGGCCAAGACATGTAAAGGAATGCTAGAGATTTTAGTTAAAAATGCAAAAATCGATTTGGAACAAATAAGACAAGAACTGGTTGCCTTACGTTTAGAGCTTGATAAATATAAGGATGACAAGGTGGTAAGTGAATTTCAATAATCCCTGGAGGGGCATCTCAAGTCCTTTGAGGAGGCAATAAAAGCCAAAAAACAGCGCAAATTCCTAAGAGATAAGAGAGATTATGCAGAGGGCAGAATTCTAACATATGCCAAGCTTTTTGATTGGGCTCAACGAGATCGCCAATTCATTCAGCAACAAAAGCAACGGGACATCGTCTCCACAGATTCCAGTTCCGATCGAAGTTCAGACACAGAGAGGCAAACCTCCACTATCCCTTTAGGACTGCGCCCCCTGACTTTCTTACACTAATTCCAGTTGTTGAAAGAACAAAAGGAACAAATGACACACAACTGTACACCATTGAAGGAAGAAGGAACAGGAAGAGGCCGAGGAAAGCCAAGACGAAGAGGCGCCAACAAAAAGAAAAACAAAGACTAACAAGAAGAGGGGGCAGAAATAAATTCTGGTATTGAAACAAACCAGATACTGACATTACAGATAAATCAATTATCAATCTGTCATCACGTGCCTTAACATCAGATGAAGAATCCTTATTAAAATTGGGATTATCCTTTTGTCCCACAACTGATTGGAATTATGTGGATACACGAATTGATCTAATCTTGATCATAAGGAACTTAAAATTGATGAAACTGCATAAAATGCCCAAAAACCAGGAGCAGCTCAATCGTACCATCACAACACAGCAGGGTTTTAATACTCCAACTACCTTTACTATTGGGGATATAGATTCCATTCTGGAAATCCATGAATTAGACAGCAACATGACTGCCAGTGATGACGACAATGTGTGGGTTGCATTAAACATCATGGGCTTCCCTACGGGTGCAACATGAAGCAGTGGCCTAAAAATAAAATCCAGATTTAATCCTAACGTTCCACACGACAATATTGAAGCCTTTCACTCAGTGATGATTCATGAACTTGTACAATGAAGAAACAAAAATAACTATCGGATCAAGGATAACCTAACAAAAGGCCAAAGAGATGCATTAACCAACTTACTACAGGATCCAAAAACAGTGATCAAACCTTCTAACAAAGGGGGAAATATTGTCTTGATGAACATAACTGATTATAAGGCAGAAGCAAACAGACAGCTCAGTGATCTCACATGCTACGAAATCATCAACTGGGTGACATGAAAATACAATTGTGAAATATCATGAGATGATGAATAATTGGTGAAAATTGGACCTTATAGATGATGATGAACACAAATTTCTGAAAAATAACAGCCCACGAGTTCCTTGTCTATATCTGTTACCCAAGGTTCATAAGCATCCCACCAAACCACTGGGGAGACCGATTGTCTCCTCGAACGGAGGTCTTTTGGAAAATACACCTATGTTCTTAGATCACCCTTTGTGACTGACTTAAGGTCATATTGCAAGGACAGCACGGACATTCTTAAAAGAATCCATGACATCCAATGGGAAAAAGGTTTTCTAATGATTTTCTTAGATGTCTGTTCACTCTATACGTGTATTGATCAAGAAAAAGGTGTAGATGCATGTATGTACTATCTCCAGAGGTGACCAATTGAGATGTTTGATCATACTCTCATGCTAAAACAAATGATGTTATATTGTTTGAAAGAAAATGTTTTCTTATTTGATCAAACAATCTTGTACTGCCATGGGCACCTGCTTCGCCCCCAGCCTAGCGAACTTGTTCATGGGCTAGTGGGAGGAGCAGGTGGTATGGACAGACATGAATGAACAATACACCGAACATGTACCTTTATGGCTAAGGTACATCAATGATCTTTTCATCATTTGGGATGGAGGGAGGGAATTAGCCCTACAATTCATCGAGTCCCTATCCCGCAACAATTTGAATTTAAGCTTCACACATAGTATGAGTGAAACATCTTGTGAATTCCTGGATATCCAGATTACAGTACATAACAACAAGTTGGTGACAAATCTTTTTAGAAAAGAGACTGCAGGCAATAGCACTTTGCATGCACATAGCCACCATCCTGCCTCCCTCCTAAATAGCATACCGTACGGAGAACTACTACATGCTCGCAGAAATTGCAGCACAGATGCTGGATATAGAAATGAACAGGACACTATGTTAGAAAGGTTCAAAAGGCGGGGCTATTCTAACAAGATCTTTTCTCAAGCCAGCACGAAACTACAGAATGTGAAGCAGACGGAGGTGTTGTTCGGTAATAGGGAAACCAAAACATCCATTGAACATCAAGCTACTAATATTCCCAGAATGATCACTGGATACAATGCTAGATCTCATAGTGTTACAAAAATTATGATGAGACATTGGGGTCTCATCAAAGTAGGCCCAGTAATAAGCCACAGTGTAGAGGATTCCCCTGTAGTGACCTTTAGGAGGCTGAGATCCCTTAAGGATAAATTAGTCCAAAGCTTCCTAGAAACGAAACCCTCCACAAACTGGTTACAAACCAATAAAGGATTCCATAAGTGCAACTCATGTAAAGCTTGTAAATACAGTCAGAGCTGTAAAAATTTCCAAATATATAGTGGCAAAGAAAAATTAATATCCAAATTCATTACTGGCACTACTAAGTATGTGGTTTATGTTTTGGAATGCCCCTGTGGCCTCAAATATGTAGGGAGCACCAAGTTACAACTTAAAAAATGCATCAGAGAACACCAAAGAGAGATAACCAATCTTGATTTCAATTACCCGGTGGCCAGGCCCTTTTACAATATGCACAACAGCAACAATAAGCTTTTGAAGTTCTACGGCATTGACCGAGTACTGAAACACATACGAGGTGGCGATAGGGAGAAACATCTACGCATCCTTGAATCTCGGTATATCATTGATCCCAATACCAGAATGCCTTTTGGTTTAAACAGGGAGGAGGAACTGTCGATACATATAGGAATTTAGCCCCTCAGCTTCTCTCCCATTTCTGCATGTTTTCTGCACTGTTTAGTATTTTAATATATACACGTTAAATAATTTTTCCTTCTGTAACACCCTCACCACCTTATTTCATTTTTTTATTTGTTTAGTGATGAGATTTTCTCACCATACATGTTTGATATTGGGTGCACATAGGAAACACCAGGGTTAGTCATACCTTTAGACTCTGGACCTGCTGTCTTGAATGCTATTGGCATTTATAGAATTATTGGAAGAATTAGGGTACTTGCCCATGATTCTGTCCTCTGATTCAATCAAATTTCACATGGATCATACCAGGTTGTTCTGGGGTCTGACCATCCACGAATTTGACAGATGGAACGGTCTATGCTTATATTCCAGATGGAGATCATTATTATTACCTGAAACACAAAAAGTACTCCCTTAGAAAAACGTATATAAAAACTACTAACAAGATGGTAATCTGGAGAATCCCGAGATGGAAGCTATACTACCAATCTGGGTATGGTAGGAAAGGAAGCACGTCCTTTTGGTTTTATTTACCCTCACACACCCTAGTGGTGTCATGCTTCATCATCGGGTCACCCCGTCGCCTAAAAGACAGGGTGGGCTCGACCAATATTTCAGGGAGCTCTTAAAATATATAAAGACCAGGGGAATAAAGATAAAAAACTCAGTGAAGTCCCAGTTTCCCTTTATTCTTGGACCTCTACTGTGTTATTAAAATAAGTTTACCAAACAAGGATCTTTAGGAGTGTTATGGTCCTAAGACCCTTGTGCCGACATGTTTCAGTCACCAAACGCCCCAATGGGTGCAGTACTTTATTCAGGGTATCGGTAAAAGTAACCCCTGGAAAAAAGTAACGGGTAAAGACCCTATACTAATTTTATATAAGGGCAGATAGCTGCTCCTTATGGGTTGAGCTGAACGAGCTATTTACTCGGTTAATAATTCCATCTGAAAATAGATAAAAATAGAAGGACCACATATAGTGCATGATTCTGCGTGATACATCATTTGTATTTTACAATCAGTGTCCTTCACCCCTTGTGTCACGCTGTGATAAGGAAATGAAGAAACAATGCAGCACTCATACCTAAAGGGAAGTGCTCAATAGACCAGTAAAACTAACACTGTACTATTGTGACTAGATATATATCTCTAGTGTAGTGGCAGAACAAACTGCATTCTGTCATGTTCCCGGAGCTCGTGTACATAGTTACAAGGCATCTCTATTTGTAAAAAACTGGCCAGACACTCATTCGCTAAACACCTCCAACTCTATTTGGAGCAGTTTGCTAGTAAAATGAACATTAGAAACAACAGAAAACCAACTTACCCCAATGTGGGGATTGAAATGCGTCTCATAGGACCACGCTTACGGGGTAGTCCTGTAGTCACACTCTAAATGGTGTGCGATCCGGTATGAGGATGTATGCGTATAAAACAGGAATAACAATGGGGGAGGAAACGGGAGGAAGGGAGGGAAAAGGGGAAAAGAAGAGGATAAAGAGGGAAGAAGTCCAGTAAGTAACTTCAAAAGTGGATATCCCCGATACAGGGGAATATCCGCTCATACCTTATAATGCTGTATGCAGAGTAAAGTACTCACGCCTCCAAGAATCCTGCCCCACTAATAACCTATTCGGCGGTGGTCCTGACGGCTTTCAGCTCAGGTTGTGATCAGAACGCCGATTCTTAAACGGAAACCCGCATCATCACGTGAGTTGCGTGGCCCCGCCTACTTCCTGGTTAGGACTTCCTTCGTTCATAGAGCGGGCGGGAATGCTGGAAAGTGTAGTTTTTATTGTTCCTTCCAACCAAAACTTAGTGCCACAAAGAAAGTGCACTGCGGTCAGATGCTGAAGAGACCGATTATTGTCTCGCGAGTGCGAAGAATCATGTTGGTTAGATTCTGATGATACATTGGTAAGATAGAAAATCTATTAGTAAGTAATCATATAAAAAGAGAGCGCAAGGATATCATCATATTACAACGATGGTGGGGGTGAAAAGAATGGGGGGAAGGGGGGGTTGTTTGGGGGAGGGGGTTGGTTTGTTTACTTCCTGCGATTGAGTTGATTCCATGGAATCGACTCGTTCAACCCGATGATATGGGTTTTAAGTCGATACACCCATCTTTGTTCGCGTTCAAGTAAGATCTGCGAAAGGTCTCCACTGCCCTTGACCTGCTCTATGATCGTCCACTTGATGTCGTTATCAGTATGATGTTTTTCCACATAGTGAGCCGTGAGCTTAGTTGCTATAATCGCCCTACGTATAGTGCTCCTATGCTCACTAATGCGTACTTTAACCTTTCTGCTTGTCATCCCGATGTACATGAGTAAGCATGGGCATCTTATCATGTATATCACTGAGTCACTGTTACAGTTGGTATGTGCGCGTTGTTCCCAAGCGTGATGCATACCTAGGTCAATCTCCCGCGTGTGTTCCGTGAACGGGCATGCCACGCATGACCCGCATGGAAAAGGGCCTACAACAGGGGATTGATTCCAAAGCGTAGGTTGCAAAGTTTTTATAGGATTCTCAAACTTGGTATGTATAAGGGAATCCCTGAGACTTTTATTTTGGCGGTAAGAAAACATGGGTTTCTGAAATGTAAGTACATTAGATGTAAGGATAGACCATTTTTTATTTATTATCTTTTTGATATCATTTGAGGAGTTATTATACGTGGTTACGCATATCAGAGTGTCATCTTCGTTCTTTTTGTGGGTTTCTAATAGTACCTCTCTAGGAGTATTGCGTGACCTCTTTCTTGCTCTCTCGATGATCCTCCTAGGGTATGCTCTTTCTACTAGTTTTTCTGTTAGTAGTATAGCTTCCTTTTTGTAGTCTTGGAGGTCTTCACAATTTCTGCGAATCCGCAGAAATTGTCCTACTGGAAGGTTTTCTCGTAGGGCACGGGGATGTGCGCTATTAAAATGAAGGAGACTGTTCCTATCCGTAGGTTTGGTGTATAGTGAGCTGCTAAGTTCACCATCTTTTGCTGTAATTTTGACATCAAGGAAGGCAACCTGTTTACAATTCCAAGTCATGGTAAACTTGAGATGTTGATTGAGTTGGTTGAGCCAATCAAAAAACTTATTTAGGGTGATGACATCGCCCTCCCATATTATCAGTATGTCGTCAATATAGCGTAGCCATTTCTTGATATTGTTCGAATAAGGGTTAGGGGACCAGATGTGTTGGTCCTCTAAGTAGCCAACGTACAAACACGCTATACTTTATTCCCCTGGTCTTTATATATTTTAAGAGCTCCCTGAAATATTGGTCGAGCCCACCCTGTCTTTTAGGCGACGGGGTGACCCGATGATGAAGCATGACACCACTAGGGTGTGTGAGGGTAAATAAAACCAAAAGGACGTGCTTCCTTTCCTACCATACCCAGATTGGTAGTATAGCTTCCATCTCGGGATTCTCCAGATTACCATCTTGTTAGTAGTTTTTATATACGTTTTTCTAAGGGAGTACTTTTTGTGTTTCAGGTGTTATAAAACGGGAGGTTGTACCCCCTTAAGGTGTTCTCTCTGCCCCTTGTGACTTCGGTCACCCCGGTGTTTGAAGTATTGTGCAGCGCACAGCTGTGGGGCATCACACCCTCATTTTAATAAGCATAATTCCGTGAACTGATTTCATTATCACGTAGAGTGCTAGACCGGACGGCTCACTCTCTGTTATTATTTTCTTGTTGGTCCTTTTTCGCTATTCTTCTCTATCTCTCATTTGTGCCATTATGAACACTCCAGGATCACTTACCATGCCTGAGACCCTTGGAATTGGTTATACAGATGACATGGCTTCTGCTATATTATCTGGACCATCATTGTTCTCGGACACTAACATAAATCAAAGCCTTACCCAAGCTCAGAATTGGGATGAACTTAAAGAACTCAAGCGGGCCCAGATGAAGATTCTTCTTCATGGGGCAATTTTAACGGAATATTTACGGGGCAACGCGGCCCCTCGTGGCCTTATTGTTACTAATGCTCCTAGGATATTTCTAGACGATCAGGCTTTCAAAAAAGAATGGTCCTTGATCGCATGGCGTTGTACCCGTGACTGGTTAATTTTAATTATAAACACCGCGAAACGTCTCTCTGACGCCATCTTGGTAAAAATTAAAACAAGTGAAGATGCACTTATAACCGAAATAAAAATCACTCTCTACAAAAAGAAACTTGAAGAGGTCAACAAAGAAATCGGGGAACACAAAGAATTTCTGATGCAAAGTAAGGTGAATAAACTACAGAAAGACCTAAAAAAATTTGCCCACGAGAGGGTTTACCCCTATATAAAAGATGACTATAAAAACCCGGACAATTCTGAGTCAGGGTCATCTTATCAGGATGATTCGAGCAATTCAGAATCGGAACATGAGGCATGGTCCAGTGACGGTTCAAACAAAAGTTGGAAGGGTAGACAAAGGAGGTCTAGAAGGGGTAACTATAATCAGGGTTACCCGCCCCCACAGATCTATCCATGGCCAAATCCTTATGGCCCGGCCCCCTTTCAAGGTCCTCCACATTTTCCTGGACCACCCCATTTTCACGCTGCCCCCTTCTTCCAACCTAACTACAATCAAAACCGTTTTTTAGGACAGGGTGGGAGAAGAGGCAAACGGGGCCGAAGAAACAACAGACAGGTCCAGTGGCAAGACGAGAGCACGCCGGTAAACACTCGGAGCATGACAAAAACTCCGCAAGCAAGTACCAGCAGCACACGGGACTAGTAGTGAACTTAACAGATAAGGTTCTTAGTCCAGAGGAAACTGCAGTCCTTGATAAAGGATTGGGTTTTGTACCCACAGCAATCCTTGACAAGTTCCAGATACGCTGTGAGCTTAGCGAGTTTTTCCGCAAGATTCGCATCAAAACATTCTTTGCTAATAAAGAAAAATTAACGGAGGATCCCACCCACACCCCGTTACGCCTTAAATCTCAATTCTTTCCACCGGCTTCCCTTATGCCCCCAGAAGTGATTGCTTTTGAGGAGAGTGTGACAAAAGAAATTGAGGAACTTCAACCAATAAGGGCAGGTTTTGACAACCTTTCCAAGCGTGAGAGGGCATCTCTCAAAACATTAGGCACAAGTACTGACATAGTTATAAAACCAGCTGACAAAGGGGGCGCTACTGTCATCCAAAGTACAACAGCATATAGAACCTCATGCATAGAACTTCTAGCTGATACGAGGTTCTATAAGAAAATCATGAGGGACCCGACAACCCGTTTGAAAAAAACAATAAGTACTCTAACATCAGAGGCCCTTGAGCAACAATGGATAACCAAGAAAGAACATGAATTCCTAAATCCAAAGGATCCTAGAATACCCATATTCTATACTATACCTAAGATACACAAAGGAATAGTACCTCCACCTGGCAGGCCCATAGTATCTGGCATTGGGTCTCTTTTGGAGCCCCTTTCTAAGTATACAGATTGGTTCCTTCGCCCCCTGGTCACACACATAAGATCATATGTCCAAGATACCAAACATCTCCTAAATCTCCTCACTGAAGTCCCTTTTGACCCAACTAAAAATATCTTAGTGTGCCTCGATGTGGAGGCTCTCTACACAAGCATTCCGCAAGAAGAGAGCATCAGGGTCATTGAAGAGATTCTCAGAATAGATAACTGGACCTGGGATGCCCCCGTCAATTGGGTCATCACTTTGATGCGCTTAGCTCTAACTGAAAATTTTTTCAAATTCGAAAATCAGTTGTATCTTCAGGTCCACGGCACTTCGATGGGCAGTACATTCGCGCCCAGTATAGCGTGTTTGTACGTTGGCTACTTAGAGGACCAACACATCTGGTCCCCTAACCCTTATTCGAACAATATCAAGAAATGGCTACGCTATATTGACGACATACTGATAATATGGGAGGGCGATGTCATCACCCTAAATAAGTTTTTTGATTGGCTCAACCAACTCAATCAACATCTCAAGTTTACCATGACTTGGAATTGTAAACAGGTTGCCTTCCTTGATGTCAAAATTACAGCAAAAGATGGTGAACTTAGCAGCTCACTATACACCAAACCTACGGATAGGAACAGTCTCCTTCATTTTAATAGCGCACATCCCCGTGCCCTACGAGAAAACCTTCCAGTAGGACAATTTCTGCGGATTCGCAGAAATTGTGAAGACCTCCAAGACTACAAAAAGGAAGCTATACTACTAACAGAAAAACTAGTAGAAAGAGCATACCCTAGGAGGATCATCGAGAGAGCAAGAAAGAGGTCACGCAATACTCCTAGAGAGGTACTATTAGAAACCCACAAAAAGAACGAAGATGACACTCTGATATGCGTAACCACGTATAATAACTCCTCAAATGATATCAAAAAGATAATAAATAAAAAATGGTCTATCCTTACATCTAATGTACTTACATTTCAGAAACCCATGTTTTCTTACCGCCGAAATAAAAGTCTCAGGGATTCCCTTATACATACCAAGTTTGAGAATCCTATAAAAACTTTGCAACCTACGCTTTGGAATCAATCCCCTGTTGTAGGCCATTTTCCATGCGGGTCATGCGTGGCATGCCCGTTCACGGAACACACGCGGGAGATTGACCTAGGTATGCATCACGCTTGGGAACAACGCGCACATACCAACTGTAACAGTGACTCAGTGATATACATGATAAGATGCCCATGCTTACTCATGTACATCGGGATGACAAGCAGAAAGGTTAAAGTACGCATTAGTGAGCATAGGAGCACTATACGTAGGGCGATTATAGCAACTAAGCTCACGGCTCACTATGTGGAAAAACATCATACTGATAACGACATCAAGTGGACGATCATAGAGCAGGTCAAGGGCAGTGGAGACCTTTCGCAGATCTTACTTGAACGCGAACAAAGATGGGTGTATCGACTTAAAACCCATATCATCGGGTTGAACGAGTCGATTCCATGGAATCAACTCAATCGCAGGAAGTAAACAAACCAACCCCCCTCCCCCAAACAACCCCCCTTCCCCCCCATTCTTTTCACCCCCACCATCGTTGTAATATGATGATATCCTTGCGCTCTCTTTTTTTATATGATTACTTACTAATAGATTTTCTATCTTACCAATGTATCATCAGAATCTAACCGACATGATTCTTCGCACTCGCGAGACAATAATCGGTCTCTTCAGCATCTGACCGCAGTGCACTTTCTTTGTGGCACTAAGTTTTGGTTGGAAGGAACAATAAAAACTACACTTTCCAGCATTCCCGCCCGCTCTATGAACGAAGGAAGTCCTAACCAGGAAGTAGGCGGGGCCACGCAACTCACGTGATGATGCGGGTTTCCGTTTAAGAATCGGCGTTCTGATCACAACCTGAGCTGAAAGCCGTCAGGACCACCGCCGAATAGGTTATTAGTGGGGCAGGATTCTTGGAGGCGTGAGTACTTTACTCTGCATACAGCATTATAAGGTATGAGCGGATATTCCCCTGTATCGGGATATCCACTTTTGAAGTTACTTACTGGACTTCTTCCCTCTTTATCCTCTTCTTTTCCCCTTTTCCCTCCCTTCCTCCCGTTTCCTCCCCCATTGTTATTCCTGTTTTATACGCATACATCCTCATACCGGATCGCACACCATTTAGAGTGTGACTACAGGACTACCCCGTAAGCGTGGTCCTATGAGACGCATTTCAATCCCCACATTGGGGTAAGTTGGTTTTCTGTTGTTTCTAATGTTCATTTTACTAGCAAACTGCTCCAAATAGAGTTGGAGGTGTTTAGCGAATGAGTGTCTGGCCAGTTTTTTACAAATAGAGATGCCTTGTAACTATGTACACGAGCTCCGGGAACATGACAGAATGCAGTTTGTTCTGCCACTACACTAGAGATATATATCTAGTCACAATAGTACAGTGTTAGTTTTACTGGTCTATTGAGCACTTCCCTTTTAGGTATGAGTGCTGCATTGTTTCTTCATTTCCTTATCACAGCGTGACACAAGGGGTGAAGGACACTGATTGTAAAATACAAATGATGTATCACGCAGAATCATGCACTATATGTGGTCCTTCTATTTTTATCTATTTTCAGATGGAATTATTAACCGAGTAAATAGCTCGTTCAGCTCAACCCATAAGGAGCAGCTATCTGCCCTTATATAAAATTAGTATAGGGTCTTTACCCGTTACTTTTTTCCAGGGGTTACTTTTACCGATACCCTGAAGAAAGTCCTGCACCCATTGGGGCGTTTGGTGACTGAAACATGTCGGCACAAGGGTCTTAGGACCATAACACTCCTAAAGATCCTTGTTTGGTAAACTTATTTTAATAACACAGTAGAGGTCCAAGAATAAAGGGAAACTGGGACTTCACTGAGTTTTTTATCTTTATTCCCTGGTCTTTATATATTTTAAGAGCTCCCTGAAATATTGGTCGAGCCCACCCTGTCTTTTAGGCGACGGGGTGACCCGATGATGAAGCATGACACCACTAGGGTGTGTGAGGGTAAATAAAACCAAAAGGACGTGCTTCCTTTCCTACCATACCCAGATTGGTAGTATAGCTTCCATCTCGGGATTCTCCAGATTACCATCTTGTTAGTAGTTTTTATATACGTTTTTCTAAGGGAGTACTTTTTGTGTTTCAGGTGTTATAAAACGGGAGGTTGTACCCCTTAAGGTGTTCTCTCTGCCCCTTGTGACTTCGGTCACCCCGGTGTTTGAAGTATTGTGCAGCGCACAGCTGTGGGGCATCACACCCTCATTTTAATAAGCATAATTCCGTGAACTGATTTCATTATCACGTAGAGTGCTAGACCGGACGGCTCACTCTCTGTTATTATTTTCTTGTTGGTCCTTTTTCGCTATTCTTCTCTATCTCTCATTTGTGCCATTATGAACACTCCAGGATCACTTACCATGCCTGAGACCCTTGGAATTGGTTATACAGATGACATGGCTTCTGCTATATTATCTGGACCATCATTGTTCTCGGACACTAACATAAATCAAAGCCTTACCCAAGCTCAGAATTGGGATGAACTTAAAGAACTCAAGCGGGCCCAGATGAAGATTCTTCTTCATGGGGCAATTTTAACGGAATCTTTACGGGGCAACGCGGCCCCTCGTGGCCTTATTGTTACTAATGCTCCTAGGATATTTCTAGACGATCAGGCTTTCAAAAAGAATGGTCCTTGATCGCATGGCGTTGTACCCGTGACTGGTTAATTTTAATTATAAACACCGCGAAACGTCTCTCTGACGCCATCTTGGTAAAAATTAAAACAAGTGAAGATGCACTTATAACCGAAATAAAAATCACTCTCTACAAAAAGAAACTTGAAGAGGTCAACAAAGAAATCGGGGAACACAAAGAATTTCTGATGCAAAGTAAGGTGAATAAACTACAGAAAGACCTAAAAAATTTGCCCACGAGAGGGTTTACCCCTATATAAAAGATGACTATAAAAACCCGGACAATTCTGAGTCAGGGTCATCTTATCAGGATGATTCGAGCAATTCAGAATCGGAACATGAGGCATGGTCCAGTGACGGTTCAAACAAAAGTTGGAAGGGTAGACAAAGGAGGTCTAGAAGGGGTAACTATAATCAGGGTTACCCGCCCCCACAGATCTATCCATGGCCAAATCCTTATGGCCCGGCCCCCTTTCAAGGTCCTCCACATTTTCCTGGACCACCCCATTTTCACGCTGCCCCCTTCTTCCAACCTAACTACAATCAAAACCGTTTTTTAGGACAGGGTGGGAGAAGAGGCAAACGGGGCCGAAGAAACAACAGACAGGTCCAGTGGCAAGACGAGAGCACGCCGGTAAACACTCGGAGCATGACAAAAACTCCGCAAGCAAGTACCAGCAGCACACGGGACTAGTAGTGAACTTAACAGATAAGGTTCTTAGTCCAGAGGAAACTGCAGTCCTTGATAAAGGATTGGGTTTTGTACCCACAGCAATCCTTGACAAGTTCCAGATACGCTGTGAGCTTAGCGAGTTTTTCCGCAAGATTCGCATCAAAACATTCTTTGCTAATAAAGAAAAATTAACGGAGGATCCCACCCACACCCCGTTACGCCTTAAATCTCAATTCTTTCCACCGGCTTCCCTTATGCCCCCAGAAGTGATTGCTTTTGAGGAGAGTGTGACAAAAGAAATTGAGGAACTTCAACCAATAAGGGCAGGTTTTGACAACCTTTCCAAGCGTGAGAGGGCATCTCTCAAAACATTAGGCACAAGTACTGACATAGTTATAAAACCAGCTGACAAAGGGGGCGCTACTGTCATCCAAAGTACAACAGCATATAGAACCTCATGCATAGAACTTCTAGCTGATACGAGGTTCTATAAGAAAATCATGAGGGACCCGACAACCCGTTTGAAAAAAACAATAAGTACTCTAACATCAGAGGCCCTTGAGCAACAATGGATAACCAAGAAAGAACATGAATTCCTAAATCCAAAGGATCCTAGAATACCCATATTCTATACTATACCTAAGATACACAAAGGAATAGTACCTCCACCTGGCAGGCCCATAGTATCTGGCATTGGGTCTCTTTTGGAGCCCCTTTCTAAGTATACAGATTGGTTCCTTCGCCCCCTGGTCACACACATAAGATCATATGTCCAAGATACCAAACATCTCCTAAATCTCCTCACTGAAGTCCCTTTTGACCCAACTAAAAATATCTTAGTGTGCCTCGATGTGGAGGCTCTCTACACAAGCATTCCGCAAGAAGAGAGCATCAGGGTCATTGAAGAGATTCTCAGAATAGATAACTGGACCTGGGATGCCCCCGTCAATTGGGTCATCACTTTGATGCGCTTAGCTCTAACTGAAAATTTTTTCAAATTCGAAAATCAGTTGTATCTTCAGGTCCACGGCACTTCGATGGGCAGTACATTCGCGCCCAGTATAGCGTGTTTGTACGTTGGCTACTTAGAGGACCAACACATCTGGTCCCCTAACCCTTATTCGAACAATATCAAGAAATGGCTACGCTATATTGACGACATACTGATAATATGGGAGGGCGATGTCATCACCCTAAATAAGTTTTTTGATTGGCTCAACCAACTCAATCAACATCTCAAGTTTACCATGACTTGGAATTGTAAACAGGTTGCCTTCCTTGATGTCAAAATTACAGCAAAAGATGGTGAACTTAGCAGCTCACTATACACCAAACCTACGGATAGGAACAGTCTCCTTCATTTTAATAGCGCACATCCCCGTGCCCTACGAGAAAACCTTCCAGTAGGACAATTTCTGCGGATTCGCAGAAATTGTGAAGACCTCCAAGACTACAAAAAGGAAGCTATACTACTAACAGAAAAACTAGTAGAAAGAGCATACCCTAGGAGGATCATCGAGAGAGCAAGAAAGAGGTCACGCAATACTCCTAGAGAGGTACTATTAGAAACCCACAAAAAGAACGAAGATGACACTCTGATATGCGTAACCACGTATAATAACTCCTCAAATGATATCAAAAAGATAATAAATAAAAAATGGTCTATCCTTACATCTAATGTACTTACATTTCAGAAACCCATGTTTTCTTACCGCCGAAATAAAAGTCTCAGGGATTCCCTTATACATACCAAGTTTGAGAATCCTATAAAAACTTTGCAACCTACGCTTTGGAATCAATCCCCTGTTGTAGGCCATTTTCCATGCGGGTCATGCGTGGCATGCCCGTTCACGGAACACACGCGGGAGATTGACCTAGGTATGCATCACGCTTGGGAACAACGCGCACATACCAACTGTAACAGTGACTCAGTGATATACATGATAAGATGCCCATGCTTACTCATGTACATCGGGATGACAAGCAGAAAGGTTAAAGTACGCATTAGTGAGCATAGGAGCACTATACGTAGGGCGATTATAGCAACTAAGCTCACGGCTCACTATGTGGAAAAACATCATACTGATAACGACATCAAGTGGACGATCATAGAGCAGGTCAAGGGCAGTGGAGACCTTTCGCAGATCTTACTTGAACGCGAACAAAGATGGGTGTATCGACTTAAAACCCATATCATCGGGTTGAACGAGTCGATTCCATGGAATCAACTCAATCGCAGGAAGTAAACAAACCAACCCCCCTCCCCCAAACAACACCCCCCCTTCCCCCCCATTCTTTTCACCCCCACCATCGTTGTAATATGATGATATCCTTGCGCTCTCTTTTTTATATGATTACTTACTAATAGATTTTCTATCTTACCAATGTATCATCAGAATCTAACCAACATGATTCTTCGCACTCGCGAGACAATAATCGGTCTCTTCAGCATCTGACCGCAGTGCACTTTCTTTGTGGCACTAAGTTTTGGTTGGAAGGAACAATAAAAACTACACTTTCCAGCATTCCCGCCCGCTCTATGAACGAAGGAAGTCCTAACCAGGAAGTAGGCGGGGCCACGCAACTCACGTGATGATGCGGGTTTCCGTTTAAGAATCGGCGTTCTGATCACAACCTGAGCTGAAAGCCGTCAGGACCACCGCCGAATAGGTTATTAGTGGGGCAGGATTCTTGGAGGCGTGAGTACTTTACTCTGCATACAGCATTATAAGGTATGAGCGGATATTCCCCTGTATCGGGGATATCCACTTTTGAAGTTACTTACTGGACTTCTTCCCTCTTTATCCTCTTCTTTTCCCCTTTTCCCTCCCTTCCTCCCGTTTCCTCCCCCATTGTTATTCCTGTTTTATACGCATACATCCTCATACCGGATCGCACACCATTTAGAGTGTGACTACAGGACTACCCCGTAAGCGTGGTCCTATGAGACGCATTTCAATCCCCACATTGGGGTAAGTTGGTTTTCTGTTGTTTCTAATGTTCATTTTACTAGCAAACTGCTCCAAATAGAGTTGGAGGTGTTTAGCGAATGAGTGTCTGGCCAGTTTTTTACAAATAGAGATGCCTTGTAACTATGTACACGAGCTCCGGGAACATGACAGAATGCAGTTTGTTCTGCCACTACACTAGAGATATATATCTAGTCACAATAGTACAGTGTTAGTTTTACTGGTCTATTGAGCACTTCCCTTTTAGGTATGAGTGCTGCATTGTTTCTTCATTTCCTTATCACAGCGTGACACAAGGGGTGAAGGACACTGATTGTAAAATACAAATGATGTATCACGCAGAATCATGCACTATATGTGGTCCTTCTATTTTTATCTATTTTCAGATGGAATTATTAACCGAGTAAATAGCTCGTTCAGCTCAACCCATAAGGAGCAGCTATCTGCCCTTACATAAAATTAGTATAGGGTCTTTACCCGTTACTTTTTTCCAGGGGTTACTTTTACCGATACCCTGAAGAAAGTCCTGCACCCATTGGGGCGTTTGGTGACTGAAACATGTCGGCACAAGGGTCTTAGGACCATAACACTCCTAAAGATCCTTGTTTGGTAAACTTATTTTAATAACACAGTAGAGGTCCAAGAATAAAGGGAAACTGGGACTTCACTGAGTTTTTTATCTTTATTCCCCTGGTCTTTATATATTTTAAGAGCTCCCTGAAATATTGGTCGAGCCCACCCTGTCTTTTAGGCGACGGGGTGACCCGATGATGAAGCATGACACCACTAGGGTGTGTGAGGGTAAATAAAACCAAAAGGACGTGCTTCCTTTCCTACCATACCCAGATTGGTAGTATAGCTTCCATCTCGGGATTCTCCAGATTACCATCTTGTTAGTAGTTTTTATATACGTTTTCTAAGGGAGTACTTTTTGTGTTTCAGGTGTTATAAAACGGGAGGTTGTACCCCCTTAAGGTGTTCTCTCTGCCCCTTGTGACTTCGGTCACCCCGGTGTTTGGATCATTATTATTACCCATATAGGAGCATTTTATATTATCTATGCTTGGTATATATCTGTGTTTTATATATTACATCAATTTTCACTTATTATACACTCATGAATTTAATTCCTTACCCTTTCCAGAGCCATTTCCATTTAAAATCATATTATTATGGCAGAGCCAGCCCTTCTCTATTTATATTTCAATAAGGAGAATATGACGACTACATATTGAAGGCTATTTAATGTAATCAAAGATATTGTTTACATGTTTCGCTTATATGAATTCATTCATGATATTGTATTGAATTGAAGGAGCAATTGCTCCAAGGAATTTTGCTGTTTAACAATGGCAATATATATTCACACCGGATATAGTTGTAATTCCGATGGATTCACTCGCGGAACAAATGTTTTCAAAATATTTCTTCCATTTCTATCATGACGTTCAGAAATGTGGTGTAGTTCGTATTTGATCTCATGGTCGTATATAACAACGAAATTGGCTAGATTTAAGAAATAATTCAGAAATTGATTTACTTACATTCATTTATCATTTATGGCTGCATAAGAAAATTTACTTATGTGTTGGCTTCTGCATTTTGAGTCTATTATCGATTTATTTTAAACAAGCTTTTCTCTATGTCTATGGTGATGTCACGTATATGTAATAGTGTCTGGAGTTGGGCTTGTAAACTTGACAAAGGCCGTTTTGGCTGAAACGCGCTGTTTGCACTGAATAAATCACTTGTGGAATAAAGTGGTTTGCCGCTTCCTCCCATTCAGGTTTGGATTTTCTGAATATTTGTGGCTACTGCTGCCATCGCTTGCACCAACACCGAAGGGCAGGTGTACGGCATTGTGGCACTTCCTGTGACTATAAAATGGGCGCACTCACGGATATGAAGGTAAAATACTTCTTTTAATGTGCGAACCTCCCGCACCAGCAGACGTGTTTCGGCGTAGAGCCTTTTTCGATGTTGGTTACCATATTTACACATCATCATTAAATGCAACCCATTTTGTCACGTGTTTACATATCAACAGCAAAGACGGCATACTGATGTAATACTTTCTCCAAATTCATGGCGTCCATCTTTAAAAGGTGTTTAAAATCATAATGTGTATAATACCAGTGCAAACAAAATTAAAAAGCAACAATTGTATCCAAAGATAATCATGTTCATACATGGATATGCTAACTCCAAGGCGATGGTAAGTGTGGGTTTTAAATCTTAATGCATTCTGTAAGTTTCTTGTGATCACAGTTCCGCATATAACCCTCAATTTCTACGATAGCTCACAATTGCGCCCTGAATGGGCCATCTCCATATTGTCACGGAAACATTTCAAAATTATTAATAATAAATGACATTAGGATCTTTCCATATCTTTTTCTAGCTATAACCTTATTAGCTAAAATCGATATAATCAATTCATTTATATATACAAATTCTGCGGCTTGACGTTATTATGTCACAATTTTCACCTAATGTACATATTGAAATGTGGTGAAATGCATAGCTTATTAAAGACAAGGTGCGGTCTAGAACTACAGGGACCCAAATGACTCTAGGACGGTAGTGCCACCCATAGGTTAATCTAGGTGCACCCACATTTCTTCGTCATTGTTAAGACCTAGGGGGGCCATCGTTTGTAGTTTTATTATATATTTTGATTCCAGGATTCGCAACTTTCTAATCTTATGCCCCCTCTTTCGTCTTTGGGGACTTGATCCAAGCAAAAGAAGCTTAATAGATCCCTGTTGCTTTTGTGTGTGTTTTCAAAGTGGCGAGCTACTGGGTAGCTGCTGTCCTTGTTACTAATTGCCCACATGTGTTCTAAAATGCGACTTTTTGTAGGGTGAATTGTACTCCCAGTATATCGCTTATTACACAGGCATACCAGGCAGTAAACAGTATATTCGGAGTTGCAGTTTAATAATAAGTTGATTTTCCATGTTGTTTTGGGATCTTCCTCTTTTATTCTGTATGTAGTTACTTTCTTACTGTACTTACACGCCTTACACTTTGTGCAGGGGTAAAAGCCTGTAACAATGTCTTTTTTAGGTGCTTTAGGGTGAAAATGGCAATGTACTAAGTGATCCCCTAAAGACTTGCATCGCCTGTATGTTATAATTGGTCTTGTTTTAAAATTTGATCCGTTTGTAAAATATGCCAATTTCTTTTGAAGATCTGCACTATATTTGACGATCGTTCATTATATTGTGTTATCATCCTAACAGGTTCCACATTTATCTGTTCCTGTGTTTCACTGTCCTTTTTAACTACAAGCAATTGTGATCTCATGACTTGGTTTACCCTAGTTTCAGCTTGGCGTAGGCTATTTTTGGTATAGCCTCTGGCTTTGAAGCATTGTAAGGCTTCAGTTTTTGCTTCCTTGTAGTCTAAATCTCTAGTGCAGTTACGCTTCATCCGCAGTAATTCCCCATAGGGGATATTACTAATCAGACTCTTTGGATGATAGCTCCCTGCATACAGGATCGTAATTCCTGACGTCGGTTTTCTGTATAATCTAGTCTGTAGATTGTCATCTTCTACATACACTTTGAGGTCTAAGTAACATACTCTCTCTTTACTGATATTTGCTGTGAAAATCAGATTTAACTCATTGTTGTTCAGTGATGTCATGTATTCTTCGGCCGTAGAATGGCTGCCTCGCCACAAGATGAACAGGTCGTCAATATACCTTGCCCAAAGGGCTATATTGTCGACCCATTATTCGTGTCTACCTGCCCAGGCCACGTGCTTCTACTACCAGCCCAAGAACAAGTTCGCGTAAATGGGGGCGAAGCACGTGCCCATCGCAGTCCCCCACTGCTGCCTGTTCAGTTGTCCGGAAAATATTGTTTTCCAGGCAAAACTTCACCATTTCCAAAAGCATCTGGTTATGTGTGTAATATTTCAGTGGCCTTTTATCTAAAAACCATTTTACTGCTTTGAGACCCTGTCTATGATTAATACATGTGTAAAGACTTGTAATGTCCAAAGTTATTAGCATCATGTCCTCCTCCCAAGCTAACCCTTCGATCAGTCTCAAAAAAGTCCTGTGTGTCACGCACATATAATGCTAAATCTCTCACTAGTGGTGACAAAAATGTGTTGCTATATATTGAAGTGTTCTCCAATAAACTTTTTATGGATTCCACAATTGGTCTTCCCGGGGGATTAATCAGGTCTTTATGAAATTTAGAGAGGTGATAAAAAGTGTGGAGGACTGGATTCTCGCAATAGAGGAAATCATATTCATCCTGTGTCAACATACCCTCATTTTTCCATTTGTGAAGCAACTTCTGGAAGGTATGTATGCAGTCTACATAATCAGATCTTTTAATCGGAGTATAACATTCTGCATCATCCAATTGCCATATGGCCTCCTTTTGGTAATGTATTTTATCAAAAACAACTATATTTCCTCCCTTATCTGAGGGTTTAACCCCTTCGCTGCTAGGCCTTTCCCCCCCCCTGTGCTAAGCCTTTTTTTGGCTATTTGGGGTAGTTCGCGCTTAGGACCCTGTAACTATTAGACCACATAAGGTATCCACGCCAAATTTGCGTCCTTTTTAAAAAAAATCATGGGGATTCTAAAGGTACCCAGGGTTTGTGGATTCCCCTGGAGGGGACCCATAAATTAGGCAAAATACAGCTAATTCTTTTTTTTTTTTTTTAAATGGGAAAGAAGGGCTCCAGATGAAAGCATCTGGTTTTTTCCCTGCAAATGGTATCAAAAAAGGGGTTGTGGTGATGAAATCACCATCTTCCCAGCTTTTAGGGACAAGCAGACTTTTGTCAGAAAACCCACATTTTTTACACAGTTTTGGCATTTTTCTGGGACATACCCTATTTTTGCTATTTTTTGTGCTTTCAACCTCCTTCCAGTTAATGGTAGAAATGGGTATGAAAGCAATAATGGATCCTGGAACGCCATACATTTTAAAAAAGTAGACAAAATTCTGAATTCAACAAGGGGTCATTTGTGAAGATCCTTCAAGGTTTCTTTATAGAAACTAACAGTAAAATATAGGAAAAATTGAAAATTAGTTGAAAAAAACCAGCCGTTTGTGTCAACGTTTTCATATGTAACTTTTTCTAATTATGACAGCTGTTTGAAAGCAATATACCGTTACATCTGCTGGACCTTTTTGGTTGTGGGGATATATAGGACTTGTAGGTTCATTAAGAACCTGACGAACCCAGAGCCAATAACTGAGCAGCGACTTGCAATGATTTTTTATTATATACCGGGCATATAGCAATTAATCTGGGAAAATGTATACATGGAAAAATCAGTATGAAAGACACATATGTATTTCTGAAATGGGAACAAAATATAGAGTTTAGAAACAGTAGATATTTGCACATTTTCGAAATTGGGAATACGCATACTAGCATGAGAATTATAGGACATTTTTCAAAATGACTTCTTTTTTACACATTGTCTTTCATTTGGAAGGCAGAAATGCATCAAAAGTCAATAGGTAATAACAGTTGCTCTACAATTCTGTGTTATCCAGGTCTCCCGATAAAAATGGTACCTCACTTGTGTGGGTAGGCTTAGTGCCCACGACAGGAAACGGCCGGAAACACAAGGTGGACACACCACATTTTCACAGTGAAAAATGACCCTTTTTTTGCAAAGTGCCTAGCTGTAGTTTTTTAACCCTAGCTCTGCCGACACCTAGGGAAACCTAGCAAACGTATACATTTTTTAAAACTAGACACCCATGGGAATCCAGGATGGGGTGACTTGACTGGCTCTCACCAGGTTCTGTTACCCAGAATCCCTTGCAAACCTAAAAAATTGTCAAAAAAACACATTTTCCTCACATTTCTGAGGTGCAAAGTTCTAGAATCTGCGTGGATCCACAAAATTCCACCCACCCCGCGTTCCCCAAAGTCTTCTGAGAAAAATGGCACCTCACTTGTGTGGGTAGGCCTAGTGCCCGCGACAGGAAACAGCCCAAAACGCAAGGTGGACACACCACATTTTCACAGTGAAAAATGACCCTTTTTTTGCAAAGTGCCTAGCTGTAGTTTTTTAACCCTAGCTCTGCCGGCACCTAGGGAAACCTAGCAAACCTATACATTTTTGAAAACTAGACACCCAGGGGAATCCAGGATGGGGTGACTTGACTGGCTCTCACCAGGTTCTGTAACCCAGAATCCCTTGCAAACCTAAACAATTGTAAAACAAAACACATTTTCCTCACATTTCTGTAGTGCAAAGCTCTGGAATCTGTGTGGATCCACAAAATTCCACACACCCCGCGTTCCCCAAAGTCTTCCAAGAAAAATGGAGCCTCACTTGTGTGGGTAGGCCTAGTGCCCGCGACAGGAAACGGCCCAAAACGCAAGGTGGACACACCACATTTTCACAGTGAAAAATGATCCTTTTCTTACAAAGTGGCTAGCTGTAGTTTTTGAACCCTAGCTCTGCCAGCACCTAGGGAAAACCTAGCAAACCTATACATTTTTGAAAACTAGACACACAGGGGAATCCAGGATGAGGTGACTTGAATGGCTCTCACCAGGTTCTGATACCCAGAATCCCTTGCAAACCTAACAAATTGTCAAAGAAAACACATTTTCCTCACATTTCTGTGGTGCAAAGTTCTGGAATCTGAGTGGATCCACAAAATTCCACCCACCCCGCGTTCCCCAAAGTCTTCTGAGAAAAATGGCACCTCACTTGTGTGGGTAGGCCTAGTGCCCGCGACAGGAAACAGCCCAAAACGTAAGGTGGACACACCACATTTTCACAGTGAAAAATGACCCTTTTTTTGCAAAGTGCCTAGCTGTAGTTTTTGAACCCTAGCTCTGCCGGCACCTAGGGAAACCTAGCAAACCTATACATTTTTGAAAACTAGACACCCAGGGGAATGCAGGATGGGGTGACTTGACTGGCTCTCACCAGGTTCTGTAACCCAGAATCCCTTGCAAACCTAAACAATTGTAAAAAAAAAACACATTTTCCTCACATTTCTGTAGTGCAAAGCTCTGGAATCTGTGTGGATCCACAAAATTCCACACACCCCACGTTCCCCAAAGTCTTCCGAGAAAAATGGAGCCTCACTTGTGTGGGTAGGCCTAGTGCCCGCGACAGGAAACGGCCCAAAACGCAAGGTGGACACACCACATTTTCACAGTGAAAAATGACCCTTTTCTTACAAAGTGCCTAGCTGTAGTTTTTTAACCCTAGCTCTGCCAGCACCTAGGGAAACCTAGCAAACCTATACATTTTTGAAAACTAGACACACAGGGGAATCCAGGATGAGGTGACTTGAATGGCTCTCACCAGGTTCTGATACCCAGAATCCCTTGCAAACCTAAAAAATTGTCAAAGAAAACACATTTTCCTCACATTTCTGTGGTGCAAAGTTCTGGAATCTGAGTGGATCCACAAAATTCCACCCACCCGTGTTCCCCAAAGTCTTCCAAGAAAAATGGTACCTCACTTGTGTAGGTAGGCCTAGTGCCCGTGACAGGAAACAGCCCAAAACGCAAGGTGGACACACCACATTTTCACAGTACAAAATGACCCTTTTTTTGCAAGGTGCCTGGCTGTAGTTTTTGAACCCTAGCTCTGCCGGCACCTAGGGAAACCTAGCAAACCTATACATTTTTGAAAACTGGACACCCATAGGAATCCAGGATGTGGTGACTTGACTGGCTTTCACCAGGTTCTGTTACCCAGAATCCCTTGCAAACCTAAACATTTGTCCCAAAAAGCACATTTTCATCACATTTCTGTGGTGCAAAATTCTGGAATCTGCGTGGATCCACAAAATTCCACCCACCCCGCATTTCCCAAAGTCTTCCGAGAAAAATGGCACCTCACTTGTAGGGGTAGGCCTAGTGGCCGCAACAGGAAACAGCCCAAAATGCAAGGTGGACACACCACATTTTCACAGTGAAAAATTACCCGTTTTTTGCAAAGTGCCTAGCTGTAGTTTTTTAACCCTAGCTCTGCCGGCACCTAGGGAAACCTAGCAAACCTATACATTTTTGAAAACTAGACACCCAGGGGAATCTGGGATGGGGTGACTTGACTGGCTCTCACCGGGTTCTGTTACCCAGAATCCTTTGCAACCCTAAAAAATCATTAAAAAAAACACATTTTCCTCACATTTCTGTGGTGCAAAGTTCAGGAATCGACGTGGATCCACAAAATTCCACCCACCCCGCGTTCCCCAAAGTCTTCCGAAAAAAATGGTACCTCACTTGTGTGGGTAGGCCTAGTGCCCGCGACAGGAAACGGCCCAAAATGCAAGTTTGACAGACCACATTTTTACAGTGAAAAATGACCATTTTTGGAAAAGTGCCTAGCTGTAGTTTTTGAACCCTAGCTCCGCGGCACCTAGGGAAACCTAGCAAACCTATACATTTTTGAAAACTAGACATCCAGGGAAATCAAGGATGTGGTGACTCGACTGGCTCTCACCAGGTTCTGTAACCCAGAATCCCTTGCAAACCTAAAAAATTATTTTAAAAAAACACATTTTCCTCACATTTCTGTGGTGCAAAGTTTTGGAATCTGCGTGTATCCACAAAATTCCACCCACCCCGCATTCCCCAAAGTCTTCCGAGAAAAATGGTACCTCACTAGTGTGGGTAGGCCTAGTGCCCACGACAGGCAAGGGCCCAAAACGTACTGAGGCGACATCAAAATTTCCTATCATGAAACAACCTAGTTTTGCAAGAGGGGTCACCTGGGTTTTTGGCCCCGTGCTCTGTGGCCAGCTAGGGAAACCTACCAAACCCACACATTTCTGAAAACTAGACACCCGGGGGATTCCAGGGAGGTATGGCTTGAGTGGATCCCTCAACGTTTTCTTACCCAGAATCCCCTGCAAACCTCAAATTTAGCTAAAAAAATCACTTTTTCCACACATTTTTGTGTGTGAAAGTTGTGGCATCACCGGGCTGACACAAAATTCCTACCACCCAATGTTCCCCCGGGTCTCCCAATAAAAATGGTGCCTCACTCGTATGGGAGGCCCAAGTACCCACAACAGGCAAGGGCCCAAAACATAGTGAGGCGACGTCAAAATTGCCTATCACAAAACGACCTGGTTTTGCTAGGGGGGTCACCTGGGTGTTTGGCCCCGTGCTCGGCGGCCAGCTAGGGAAACCTACCTAACCCACACATTTCTGACCGGGGGATTCCAGGGATGTATGGCTTGCGTGGATCCCCCAACATTTTCTTACCCAGAATCCCCTGCAAACCTCAAATTTAGCTGACAAAAATCAATTTTCCACACATTTTTGTGTGGGTAAGTTGTGGCATCACCGGGCTGACACAAATTTCCTACCACCCAGTGTTCCTCTGGGTCTCCCGATAAAAATGGTGCCTCACTCGTGTGGGAGGCCCAAGTACCCGCGACAGCAAGGGACCAAAACGTAGTGAGGGGATGTCAAAATTGCCTATCACAAAACGACCTGGTTTTGCAAGGGGGGTCACCTGGGTTTTTGGCCCGTGCTCGGCGGCCAGCTAGGGAAACCTACCAAACCTACACATTTCTGAAAACTAGACACCCGGGGGATTCCAGGGAGGTATGGCTTGCGTGGATCCCCCAAGGTTTTCTTACCCAGAATCCCCTGCAAACCTCAAATTTAGCTGAAAAAATAACTTTTTCCACACATTTTTGTGTGGGATAGTTGTGGCATCACCGGGCTGACACAAATTTCCTACCACCCAGTGTTCCCCCGGGTCTTGCCTGTCGTGGGTACTTGGGCCTCCCACATGAGTGGGGCACCATTTTTATCGGGAGACCCGGGGGAACACTGGGTGGTAGGAAATTTGTGTCAGCCCGGTGATGCCGCAACTTTCCCACACAAAAATGTGTGGAAAAAGTGATTATTTCAGCTAAATTTGAGGTTTGCAGGGGATTCTGGGTAAGAAAACGTTGGGGGATCCATGCAAGCCATATCTCCCTGGGATCCCCCTGGTGTCTAGTTTTCAGAAATGTGTGGGTTTGGTAGGTTTCTCTAGCTGGCCGCCAAGCACGGGGCCGAAAACCCAGGTGACCCCCCTTGCAAAACAAGGTCGTTTTGTGATAGGCAATTTTGATGTCGCCTCAATGCGTTTTGGGCCCTTGCCTGTCATGGGTCCTTGACCCACCGACGCGAGTGAGGTGTCATTTCTATTGGGATACTTGGAGAAAGGCGGGGGGTAGGAAATTTGTTGTTTCTTTCTGCAGCGTGAAAATTTTGGCACAATAATGCAAGGAAAATGTGACAGACATTTTGAGGTTTGCAGGACATTGTGTGTAAGATAACTTGTTGGGATCCACAAGAGAGACATCACCATGTACTCCCATGGGTGTTTAGTTTACGACAATATCTACAGTTGGTAGGTTATTCTTAGATGGAATGTACACCTTGGCAGAGAGACTAAAAAGACAAAGATTACTGCACAGCCATCTATTCCTCAAGCACACACACATACTGGTTGGATTTGGCATGAGGGCGAGTGATGGTTCAGTATATAAAATTTTATTAACAAGAGATTTGACAAAAATGAAATGCACTGTCAATAATTAAAAGGACAAAAAACTGAACTAGTGACTCACAGCTCGTGAGCTGTAAAGCCACGGCAAGGCCCCAACCGCTTTACAGCCCATTCACACACCTTTCATACGTGATACACACAAGACCATTCACACCACCAGGCACGAAACCAACACATTACAACATTCACAAAAAGGGACCAGGTACACCCTGCTTGAGAAAGACAGAAAAGACAAATATTTCTGCACAACCACCTATTCTTCAAGCACACAGACATACTGGTTGGATTTGGCACGAGGGTGAGTGATGGTTCAGTATATACAGTTGTATTAACCAGCGATTTCACAAAAATGAAATGCACTGTTAATAATTGAAAGGACGAGAAACTGAACCATTCACTCGCCGCTCGTGAGCTGTAAAGCCACGACAAGGCACCAACCGCTTTACAGGCCATTCATACACCTTTCATACGTGTGACACATACAAAACCATTCAGACCACCAGCCGCGGGCACAGCACATTACAACACTCACACCAGCAGACAGCGCCATTCAAGGGCCCATCACTTTCACACGTCCACATTCCTGACACAGAAACCACACCAGCTCATGGATTGAGTGGAGTGGCGTTTAGCTAGCAGTGTGTGTAGTGACCAGCAGCAAGTTACTACTCACACACCGCCAGCCAAGCGCCTGTCCACGCACACCGCCAGCCAAGCGCCAGTCCGCGCACACCGCCAGTGAAGCACCAGTCCGTGCACACCACCAGCCAATCGCCAGTCCACGCACACCGCCAGCCAAGCGCCAATCCATGCACACCTCCAGCCAAGCGCCAGTCCACTCACCGCTAACCAAGCACCAGTCCACACACACACCGCCAGCCAAGCGCCAGTCCACGCACACCGCCAGCCAAGCGCCAGTCCACGCACACCGCCAGCCAAGCGCCAATCCACGCACACCGCCAGCCAAGCGCCAATCCAAGCACACCGCCAGGCAATTGCCAGTCCACTCACCGCCAGCCAAGCGCCAGTCCACGCACACTGTCATAAAAAAATTTTAAACAAGAAAACACAAACCAATTGCAACTAAATACAAAACTATAACTACAAAAACAACAGCAGTAACTAAAGACATCATTCTATTGCCAAACGTTAAACTGAACAACTATATAAAACCATACAGACCAGGCAGTACACTATTAGACTCACGGTTGCTCCCAAAATCTCTTTTAAGTGTGATACAATCTGAAACATGTGGGCACACACAGCCCAGGATTAGAAGGACAATCGACACAGTGCATACGACTCTCCTTCCGCACACCTCTTCACAAGCAGACTCTACATCTCTTACAGGGATTGTTTTTTTGGGCGTGGGAGTAATTAAATCAGGAAAGTGGCGATCTTTCAATCTATTGAAAAAAGATAGCAACAACATTGTGATGCATGTCCAATCGCACAGCTTCACTGAAATGATTCTTTAAAGCTTTTCATGTTCCACAATCCATGTTTATTCCATATTATTCATAGTTCATCATACTTTTCTTGACTATTCGCAAACGGGCTGTTCATACTCCCAATTTTTTCAAATGAGGCAGTTATGCCCATCCAGGCCTTTTATCGCATCACGTGGGTTATGTCAATTCATATTGTAACAGCTGGAGTTCTCAAAATATCCCAATGCATTTCGGGCTATTATTAGCCCTTCGTCAGGGGTAGCTGTATAAATTAAAAAGAGCCTCTATTAGTTTTCCACATTAGGATGCTACGTCCTTTTTAGTAACCGTGCATCCGATCATAAAATCAAAATGAAACCTGTGCAAGTGACTAACCCTTACTCTTAGAACAACATAATCATAAGGTCACAACTAACCCATCAGTGTAAAAAATAGAAAAATAAAAAAATCAACATGAAACCTTCTCGAATCTGCCCAGAACGCGGTAACCTCCCCCACATCCATCCTCGATGTCAAACCTGCCATTCTTGCCGCGTTACTCAGTTAGATTCTTGAAAAACCGGCGTGCCGTCCTTTACCTCTTTACCCTGATCTCTGTTTGTAACCCCTCCCTACTACCATACCTCTAAAACCCAATGTGAAAATCTAATACCCAAAAACATGCCTGCTCATGTTAGACCACTAAAAACCTCCCTCGGTCCGTTCTCAATCCCATACCTGCTCATGCCCCGTGGTCGCTGCTAACTTACTGACACCTCCTTACTCCATAATCTCGATGTCAAACCAATGCTCAATCAACTAACTCCTCTCTCCTCTCGCAATTTAAATAGTTCCCAAAGCAGCGGTTCCTCCAATTAACAGAGCCAGATTCCCATCAGCTGAATCTCATATTGACCTCAAATCCGACTTCCCCTTACTTTTGCGGCCTGACTCCTCTCTCGTAGTACCAACGTGAAACTTTCCTTGTATATGACCACCAAGTTGCGTGAAAAAACAAAACCTACGTGTCCCACAATCCCTTGTGACAAACTTTTACATACCCTTTTGTGTAAAACATACAAAATTATTTTGCAACAAAAATATATACGTGCAGTACACTCCCATATACCCACAGTTTAAATAATCCGATATACACATTCATTTTTTAAAAAAGAAATCAAACGATAATCAATAAAATATGTCCTTCAAAATCCAATAACTTTTACGAACGCAACAATCTGTGTGTGGCTTGAACATGAACTGAAACAGGCTTGTTTGCAATGATGTTACGTTGATGTTGCGTTGTAAGTTCTATAATAATCCACTTTGTTTGGGTGCAAAAACAGCTTTTTTGAAGGCAAAAAATTGGTTTCATACAAAAACAGTGGGGTCGCAGTATGCACACCGGTTTCCCAATCTTTTCTCTATTTAGTCCATTTTTCGTGCTTTCGTGCAGATTGGATCTATGCCTTGCCTCAAAGCACATAACATTGACATTGAAAAACAATAGCAACAACATTGTGATGCATGTCCAATCCCAAAGCTTCACTGAAATGATTCTTTAAAGCTTTTCATGTTCCACAATCCATGTTTATTCCATATTATTCATAGTTCATCATACTTTTCTTGACTATTCGCAAACGGGCTGTTTCAATCTAGCCACATCCTCCACCACTCCAACTCTAGGAACACTTGCCTGTTCCACAACAACAAGGCTGCCTATCACAGACTCCTAAAACTGAACAAAAGTCATCTTTGACGCAGGAGAACACTCCTTGTACACAACAAAAGCATTGAAAGTTGCTAAATTGAAGAGATGGATGGCCAACTTCTTATACCAAATGTAAGCCTTACGAATAGCAGTGTAAGGTTCCAACCTCTGATCTACTCTATCAACACCACCCATGTGCTTACTGTAGTCTAAAATACACACAGGTTTGCGCACTTCAGCAATCTGACCCCAAACAGCCACAGGTGAAGTACTCTCATCATGGATGTTAGTCAGCATGTACACATCCCTCCTGTCCACAAATTTCACAGCTAGTAGTTCATCACTACGCAAGGAACTGCACTGTCACCTCTGAAGTTTTTTGCAAACAAGCTCTTTTGGATACCCTTTACGGTTAGAGCGGATTGTGCCACAAGCAAAAGTGTCCACTTTGAACAATTCCTTAAACAATTGCACAGCAGTGTAGAAGTTATCAAGGTACAAATGGTGGCCTCCGTTAAACACTCCTCTAACAAGATCCCACACAATTTTCTCTGAAACTCCAAAAGTGGACGGACAACCAGGGGGGTCAATAGTGGAATCCCTACCAGTGTACACCCTGAAATTAAAGACATATCCTGTCCTACTCTCAGACAACATATACATCTTAATTCCATAACGTGCCCTCTTGCTAGGAATGTACTGCCTAAAAACCAAACGGCCCTTGAACAGGACCAAAGACTCATCAATAGCTATTTCTTTCCCTGGAGTATAGATCTCTGAAAATCGATCTACAAAGTGATCAAGAACAGGCCGAATCTTAAAAAGACGGTCACAGTCAGGGTGATCTCGTGGCAACGCCAAAGTATTATCAACAAAATGCAGCATCCAAAGCAAAAGTAAATACCGATCACGACTCATAATTGCAGGAAATATGGCCGTTGCCATCAAGGGACTGGTAGACCAATATGAAGCCATGGACGGTTTCCTTATCAAGCCCATCAAAAATGTCAAACCCAAAAACTTCTTCATCTCTTCCAGATTTGTGGGAGTCCTCCGGGTAGCTCTAGAGTGGGGCCTAAGTCTGGCACTGTTGTCCCTCAAAAACCGTTCAGCATACAAATTAGTCTGCTCAACAATCTCAGCCAAAAATACATCATCCATAAACAACTGAAAAAACTGTATAGGCAAAACATTTTCACAATCCACTCTACACCCTGCATCCACACTAAAGGCAGGCAACACCGGCTGCACCATGTTTGCATCAACCCAGAGTCCAGCACTTCCAGTAGGAAGCCTTGCAACTTCAGGCTGCAATATCGATGTCTCTTGCTGCACCATCGGCACATCAGTGTCCCCCTCTAAAACAGGCACTTCATCCACACTGAGAGTACCTTCATCTGCACTGAGAGTGGCTTCATCATCCGATGATTCCATGTGGAGAGAAAACTTACTGTCTGAATCTTCCCCTCCCTCCTCTCCCTCAGATGCACTGTCAGTCTCATAATCCTGCTCAGAGGAAGATTCAAGAAGCATACCAACCACCTGCTGAGCAGTAATTCTACGGCTAGCCATAATGCTTACTAATAAAGGTAACTTGTCAAACAAGTCAACAACAACAAACCCTTTGCAAAAAAAGAAAAAAACAAAATGTAGCTTTATCACAAAGACCTATATACTCCAACACTATAACACTCACTTGCCAGAAGCAGCTAGACTCACCACCACCTACTCTGCACAGACACAGTAAGGATCAAGAATATCACACTAAAAAAGAAAAAGAAAAGAAAATTACACATAAGACAATGCAAAACATATCGCAAAGAATTTCATGCTCAAACCACTAACTAAATATATGCTGCCATTATGACACCACTTACAAAAAAATTCATTCATGCATGACACTAATACTCATTTGGAGTAAACACAACAAAAATGTTTTTCTTACCAAATAAATGCAATTACGCAAAACTGCACAACAACCACTGCCGAAACCGCAAACAAGAATCAAAAGCGTAACACTAGAATAAAAAGGAGAAAAAAACATTACAATCACATATGCAAATAATGCACCAGTCCATACACAATCCACCAACCAAGCTAAGGAGTAGGTGGGCCTAACAGTATAAATAAAATATTCACCCCCGTAAAAGGGGAGCAACCCTTGTCCAAGAGGCCACTCCCCAACACCAAAATTTAAAAAGCCCTGGTGTCTAGTGGCTTCTGCCCCCCTTGGCGGCAGATGGGCATAAAAACATACTGCTGATCTGCCACCCAAAGAGGGCAAAAGTGGCCCCAATCATTCTCCCATAAAGAGGAGCGACCCTTGCCCAAGGGGCCGCTCCCCAGCATAACAAAAAACAATTCCTGGTGGCCTAGCAGCCATATAAAAAACAAATCCACCGATCTGCCCCCCAACGGCCAAATTAATGCTCCCCAAAGGGGAGCGACCCTTGCCCAAGGGGCCACTCCCCACAAATAAATCCCTGGTGGTCTAGTGGGCCCAATTTAAAAAAAATGGCAAGATCTGGCCCCCCCAGGGGGGCAGACAGCCAAAAACATTGCCCTCAAAGGGGAGCGACCCTTGCCCAAGGGGCCACTCCCCACAAAGTAATCCCTGGTGTTATAGTGGGCCACTAAATAAAAAATGGCGAGATCTGCCCCCTTAGGGGGGAACAGACAGCCAAAAACATTGCCCCCAAGGGGGAGAAACCCTTGCCCAAGAGGCCACTTCCCACAAATTAATCCCTGGTGGTCTAGTGGGCAACTACATAAAAAAAATGGAGAGATCTGCCCCCCTAGGGGGATGCAGACAGCCAAAAACATTGCCCCCAAGGGGGAGAAACCCTTGCCCAAGAGGCCACTTCCCACAAATTAATCCCTGGTGGTCTAGTGGGCAACTACATAAACAAATGGAGAGATCTGCCCCCCTAGGGGGATGCAGACAGCCAAAAACATTGCCCCCAAGGGGGAGTGACCCTTGCCCAAGGGGCCACTCCCCACAAAGTAATCCCTGGTGGTCTAGTGGGCCACTAAATAAATCAATATGGTGAGATCTGCCCCTCCCAGGGGACAGACAGCCATAAACAATGCCCCCAAGGGGAGCGACCCTTGCCCAAGGGGCCACTCCCCACAAAATAATTCCTGGTGGTCTAGTGGGCCACTAAATAAATCAATATGGTGAGATCTGCCTCCCCAGGGGACAGACAGCAATAAACAATGCCCCCAGGGGGAGCGGCCCTTGCCCAAGGGGCCACTGCCCATAAATGTATCCCTGGTGGTCAAGTGGGCCACTTTAATTTCACAAAAATGGCGCGATCTGCCCCCTAGGGGGGCAGACGCAGCCAAAACATAGTGCCCCCAAATAGGGGAGCGACCCTTGCATAAGGGGCCGCTCCCCACAAACAGTAGATCAATTTCAAATAAAAAATAAAAAAAATCCCTGGTGTCTAGTGGGCATTCCTGCTGCACGATCGCACGATCGTGCAGCAGGAATGCTCAAAAGAGGCATCAGGGGAAAGGAAAACCCTTTCCTTTCCCCTGATGCCTCTTTTTAAAATCACCCCCCTCCCACGAGGAGAAACTCACCTGGTTCTACGATGACGCGCTGGAAGCAAATGGCTTCCAGCGCGATGGGAAACCCTTCATGATGACGCGGAAGGGGGTGCAGGGGGAGGCAGGGGAAGGGCTTCCCCTGCCAATCCCCGGTGGGGGCACGTAGATGGGTGGCCCCCGGGGGGAGCGCCAGCGCTTCCCCCGTGGGTGGCTGCTAGGACAGCCGGGAGCCGTCCTGAGCACATGCCCACCGTGTCTCAGGAAGGCTCCCGGCCGCCCTGAGCACGGAAGGGGTTACAAACCAGAGAGTCATCCTTTTTTAGTGTCTGTAATAGTTGTCATTGTTCCCTAGTAAGATTGTAATTCCGTTCTTGATGTTTCCCTTTTTGGACAATGTTTTCAAATCCAAAATGATTGCTTTGTTGAAAACGTCAATCGCATTGTGTGATATTTGTGGTATAAGTTTTGATTTCTTTTTCAATATGCTTTTCCCTCCAGTTTGTGCAATTCTTGTTTCTTCCGGTTCAATATTAGTAATTTCCGTTGTTTCTGGGTCGCCACTCTCACTGGTAGCCTCCAGAGAATGCAATATCCTTAGTGTTTCAAGGTCGTGTCCACATAAGAGATCCATGTTAGATGGTAGATCCCCTACGTCAGTGGGTGTCTTTTTAGGGTGAAGCAAATGAATTTTTTGCAGATTTAGTTTTCGAATGTATTTGAACAGGTCTATGCGTGTCTGAGCATAGTCAAATTCTGCTGTCGGGCAGAATGTCAAACCCAATTGTAATACTTTAACTTCTTCTTGTGTCAATGTTCTTTTAGATAAGTTGATCACAGTCATAGTTTCAGCCGAGGTTACCATTTCCCCCTCCTCCCCCTGCCTCGGGTGATTCTAGGGGTAGGGGCTTCCCCTCCTTCCTTTCTTACCCCTCCTTGTTTTTCAGTTTTTGACTGATGTTGTTCTGGAGGGTGAGTTCTTGGGGCTGGTCTCTGCCTCGTTTCTCTTATTAGTTTGTACTCCTGAAAATAACTGGATTCCCCCATGTTGGTTCTTTCATCCGTTGAAGTTAATTGTTCACCCTCAGAGGTCTCCACCTCTGACTCTGATGTTTCCTTGTTAGAGCGTGTTTCGCCCCCTTGTTGGACCAGCTTCTTTCTGGGGGCATCATATTTGCGGGCAAAAGTAAGTATGCGACCAGTCGCATAGTCCTGTTTGTTACTTTGGAACTTCGTTTGCTTACATTTTCTAATCACTGCTTCATACTCTTTAAGACGTTTCATCATTATTTCTTTCAGATCATCACTTTGTTTCTTGTCTTTATCTTTACCGATCATTTCTTCAAGATTTTTAATTTCAATCAGTAATTTGTTTCTGTCTCTCCAATCATACTTTTTTAAAATCCTTACCATACCTTTCGCTGATTCGGTAGAGTGTTCAGACCAGTCTTTCAATAATTCGGGGTCAGGATTTTCGTATGAGGGGACTGTGAAAATACGAAGACCACGTGGAATTTGATCATAATCCAAATATTTTTGCAGGGAGGTGGCCTCCCACCATTTGCGTATTTCCTTCTCATAACTTTTCTCAAGCTTCTGGTAAAGGATTTTCAAGTTGCTTGGTGGAGTACTGACAACGTTTGTTCCTTTAGATATCATTTTTCCCCTATCCGCACCTTGTCTAAAAATATCTGGAGCTGCCTCTTCTCGTTCCGTGACGGAAGACATTGTCCCTTTGGAAGAACGTTTGCAGGGAGGCCCGCACACAAAGTTTAAATCCTAGGGGACTGTTGCTGATTTTAGCAGTAATAAAATCACAGTAAAGGGACGTCACTCACCGGTCGGGCGTCTCGATGGTTCCGTGTCTTCCGACTCCAGAGCCCTTCAGGAATCCCTTAGCGGCAATGCGTCTCCCTTCGCTGTGCGTATTGAAATTGAAGAAGGTGCACCAATTGTCGTTGAGCACCCTGTCTCATTGCAGCAACGGGGCTGGTGGCCATAGAAATTGCAGAACTCCGGTCACCGCCGCCGCTCCACTTGTCCCGGGTGCCGCCCAAGCAGTGGTGAACCGCAAATCATGTATCCACTCTGACAAACAAAGTAGGAAGCCAAAAAACATGCGCGCTTACGGATATGAAGGTAAAATACTTCTTTTAATGTGCAAACCTCCCACACCAACAGACGCGTTTCAGCGTAGAGCCTTTTTCGATGTTGGTTACCACATTTACACATCATCATTAAATGCAACCCATTGTGTCACATGTTTGCTGTTGATATGTAAACACGTGACACAATGGGTTGCATTTAATGATGACGTGTAAATGTGGTAACCAACATCGAAAAAGGCTCTACGCCGAAACGTGTCTGTTGGTGCGGGAGGTTCACACATTAAAAAAAGTATTTTAACTTCATATCGATGAGTGCGCCTGTTTTTTGGCTTCCTACTTTGTTTGCCAGAGTGGATACATGATTTGCGGTTCACTGCCACTTGGGCGGCACCCAGGACATGTGGAGCGGTGGCGGTGACCGGAGGTCTGCAATATATATATATATATATATATATATATATTTTCACTGAAAAAACCATAGGTTTCAGGCACGTTCTAGTTAGAAATTAGCATTTAAAAAACCTTAGAAATTCACTGAAAAAACCATAGGTTTCAGGGGCGTTATAGTTAGTTGGACATTTCACTCGTACAAAACCATAGAAATTCCCCCGTTATAGTTAGTTCAGCTAACTATAACTTGCGCGTCCGCAATGCACTGCTGATGACGTCACATATTACATCACTCATGACATGGTCAGTGACATCACTCATGACATCACTGATGACATCTCAAATGACGTCACTGATGACATCACTGATGAAATCATCCTTGTGATAGAGTGGCAGACCTCCTCTCACCCTAATATAACCTTTGATACACACACTCAAAAATACAAACTAACATTTTCAAAACAATGGACATACCAATACCAGTTACAACACACCTATTCAGTAATTCCAAGATCTACACACACATCCACTCATTCACCAACAGTCCCTATACAGTCATCCATAGAGTTACTCACACACATAGTCACACATGCAAACAAAGTATCAAACATCCATTTACTTGCATATACAGTTATACACACACTACCACACTTACTTCTACAGAAACTTACACATACTTACTCTCTTAAACAATCACTTATAGAAACACCTACTTATTTGTACAGGAACTCTTCCAATCTCTCACTCTCACATATACTCACTTATATACACCAATACTCACATATACTAGTTTAAAACATATGTAGTTACTCATAAAGACACTATTGAGACAGTCATTCACTCACTAACACACCCATACACATACTCATCCACCTATACAGTCCTGCACACATGCTGTCTTCAACACATACAAACAGTGAGTCACTCATTCATGCATCTATGCACTAAGTAATACCCCCACCAAACCATACAGACACTCAGACACTCATACTGATACTCAAAAAACCAACTAATAACCCATATAGACACTCATGTAGCTACTCACCAACCCATGCAGCCACTTATACACAAAGTGAGAGACTGATACAGATATTTTCATATTTAAACATTACTCACTAACCCATGTATTCACTAAGAAACACTTAGTCAGTTATACAATCAATTTTACAAAAACAAATCATCCATTTAGACACTTATATACCCATTTATTCTTCCATCGACCTTGAGATATACATATATAAAACATATTTAATTTTCAGAAAAACACACATTCACTGGATGATGTCATCAGTGATGTCATTTGAGATGTCATCAGTGATGTCATGAGTGATGTCACTGACCATGTCATGAGTGATGTAATATGTGACGTCATCAGCAGTGCATTGCGATGCTGCGAGTTATAGTTAGCTGAACTAACTATAACGGGGGAATTTCGATGGTTTTGTACGAGTGAAATGTCCAACTAACTATAACGCCCCTGAAACCTATGGTTTTTTCAGTGAATTTCTAAGGTTTTTTAAAAGCTAATTTCTAACTAGAACGTGCCTGAAACCTATGGTTTTTTCAGTGAATGTCTAAGGTTTTTTAAATGCTAATTTCTAACTATAACGTGCCTGAAATCTATGGTTTTTTCAGTGAATATATATATATTTATTATACTATGTATACATGTGAAAATGTCTCGGTCCCCTGTTTGCCTCGGTGGCACGGAAAAAATGGGTGGAACTGACGTCAGCACGCCGACGAGGTCCTCTTATGGCTCCGATGACATCATATTGTGTCGCGAGCGGAGCCGTGCTCGTTGACGTCGGAGAGCTAGGAAAGAATTTCTGTGGAATGCTGGTGCAGGGGATATTCACCTAAGTGTTCAGGCTAGTCCTTTGGGAGCAACTGTTTATGTTACCACTCCAGAAACCGAAACCAGTGATCCGAGGGCAGAGGCCCTGCAGATGGCACACGAGGTGGGGTGCCCAGTCGTGTGCACCGGCGGGACAGCGAAGTGACAAGCACCACAACCCACAAAAAAGGTAACGAGGGCACTGAATAACACAGGATCTTCTCTTTGTATCTGGCAGGAACAACAAAGTTAAAATGCCCTAGTACCAAAATGTAGAATTAGTGCTACAACGGTCTTCAAGAGGACCTGCGATGCCGCTTCTGCCTCCCGTACCCTGGAGGCGGTACATGGGTCACACGGTACAGTCATACTGCGGTGGGACACACACTCGTTGACCTCTCATGGCACTGCTCCACACTTCAGGGAGGATGCTTTCCATTAGCTATGTTTTCTGATGACATGTGGCGCTGGCCCCGTCCAACAACAGAACTCCTTTAGATCCAAACAGACTCTTCCAGTCTCTCACCGGAAGTGAAACCAGGCCACGCGGACACTTTCACAATACAACAGCCAGGAATGCACTTTTCGGTAAAAAAAACACATTCCTTCCTCCTAATTAATCAAATAAATGTCTCACTGAAGAACAGGGGCCAGCTTCAATCGGTAAACAGCCGTTACAACGACTTTTTTACTTTGCGATACCATTACAACGCATGCATTACCACGCATGCGTTGTACATCACGAAGTCATTACTACGCATTTTTTTAGAACGCATGGTCATTTACCACGCATGCCTTTACAACTAATTTTGTTGTAAAGGTATGTATGGTAAATGACCATGCGTTCTAAAAACATGTAGACGATCCATGTTGTTGTAAGGAAACAGAGGCTGTTCCGTTTCCTCACAATGACGTGCACCGCCCCTCAGAGATGACGTGAAGCAGGAACCACGAGGAGAGAGGAACCATGAGGAATGAGAGGTAAGGGCGATTGGGCATGGGGTGGGGGTTTCTTTTCTAGGGTTTAGGGTAGTGCAGTGGTGTTTGGGTGGTGTAGTGGGTCGTGCTGGGGTAGTGTTTTAGGGTTTAGGGGAGTGCAGTGGTGTTTGGGTAGTGTAGGGGGTCACGCTGGGGGTAGTGTTTTAGGGTTTAGGGTAGTGCACTGGTGTATGGGTAGTGTAGCGGGTCGTGCTGGGTTGTGTTTTAGGGTTTAGGGTAGTGCAGTGGTGTTTGAGTAGTATAGGGGGTCATGCTGGTGGTAGTGTTTTAGGGTTTAGGGTAGTGCAGTGGTGTTTGTGTAGTGTAGGGGGTCATGCTGGGGGTAGTGTTTTATGGTTTAGGGTAGTGCAGTGGTGTTTGGGTAGTGTAGGGGGTCCTGCTGGGGGTAGATTTAGGGTTTAGGGTAGTGCAGTGGTGTTTGGGTAGTGTAGGGAGTCGTGCTGGGGGTAGTGTTTTAGGGTTTAGGGTAGCGCAGTGGTGTTTGTGTAGTGTAGGGGGTTGTGCTGGGGGTAGTGTTTTAGGGTTTATGTTAGTGCAGTGGTGTTTGGGTAGTGTAGGGGGTAGTGCTGGGGTAGTGTTTTAGGGTTTAGGGCAGTGCAGTGGTTTTTGTGTAGTGAAGGGGGTCATGCTGTGGGTAGTGTTTTAGGGTTTAGGGTAGTGCAGTCCTGTTTGTGTAGTGTAGGGGGTCGTGTTTTAGGGTATAGGGTAGTGCAGTGGTGTTTGGGTAGTGTAGGGGGTCATGCTGGGGTTAGTGTTTTAGGATTTAGGGTAGTGCAGTGGTGTTTGGGTAGTGTAGGGGGTCGTGCTGGGGTTAGTGTTTTAGGGTTTAGGGTAGTGCAGTGGTGTTTGTGTAGTGTGGGAGGTCATGCTGGGGGTATATTTAGGGTTTAGTGTAGTGCAGTGGTGTTTGGGTAGTGTAGGGAGTCGTGCTGGGGGTAGTGTTTTAGGGTTTAGGGTAGTGCAGTGGTGTTTGGGTAGTGTAGGGAGTCGTGCTGGTGGTAGTGTTTTAGGGTTTAGGGTAGTGCAGTTATGTTTGGGTAGTGTAGGGTGTCGTGCTGGGGGTAGTGTTTTAGGGTTTAGGGTAGTGCAGTGGTGTTTGGGTAGTAGAGGGGGTAGTGTGTTAGGGTTTAGGGTAGTGCGCCCAACCAGCCACAATATCCGTGGACAAAGGGGATCCTGACTCTTTGGAATGCTCCGTCAATTGAATAATTTGGGTCAAGGGCCCTACCACGTCCAAGACCTATCAATTCCTTTCTTGGGATCCCTCATATACTTGGAGAAAAAGGTACATAGTTTCTCATCAATTTCAGGCATGTGTGCCACCTTCCCCTTCAGTGAGGGCCTGGGGCATTCTCCCCTCATCCTATTCCTGACCTGCCTTTCAAGGGGTTGATGGATTTTCCCCATCACATACTCTGCCACTTTGGCGTCAGGTGTCCACTCTGCCGACCTAGGATGGTAAATTTGGGTAGGCTCGAACATGTCCGAGTGGACCCCGTCCCTAACCGGGGACTGAGAGGAGTGGGACTCTGGACGCCAGGGACGCCCCGAGTCCTTATCCTCATCGGAGGAGAAATCGTCCTCCGATACACCCTCTCCCTCTAAGGGAAACCCGCCGTCGGGGTCTACAATAGTGGTGACAGTGTTGCAAATTTCTCCGGGCCCCTCCTCCTCCCGGCAGGGTGCATGTTTTAGCATTGGCGCACTCTTGAGGTAGGTCTCCGTAAGTTTATCAAATCCTTCCAAGTGCCCCGCGTTATGCTTAATGGCCCTTTTATTCCCCATCTGGGAGCTACTTGGACCCGCCACCACCAGATCTGGGTCACTGAACACCCCAGGGATGCTTTTCGCCAGCTTATCAACCTGATCCCTAAAAGGAGCCAGCGCCCTAGAAATAGCCAGAGAGAGGGCTTGGTCCACTGCTGGAGGGAGAAGTTGTTGGGCCATTACTCCTCCACTTCCTGGTAGGAGGAGTAAAAATGGTCTTCTGGAGAATACATGCTAGCAGAGGGTGTGGGCACAGAACATATGCCCTTAAAATCCTTAACACAGCCCCCTCGCCGGTGCTCCAACAGCTGGGCTTTCCCCGAAGCTGTTATAAGAATAGACTGAGGCGCAATACCAATTACCACCACCAGGTGGTGCTGGTCACTAACGTGGCCGTGTGGGAAAATCACCGCGTAGCGGTGTCAAAATTAGGCGAGGGTTGGTCGGGAATCAAGCGGACACTAAAGGAGTGACCGGATTCCGAAACGCGCGTAAAGACCAGCGGGAGCGCTCAACGGAGCTGCCTCGCTCGGACCAGACGCGCCTGACAGATCTCACCACACGCAGAGCACACAGCGGGAAAAACTGCGAGGGGGAGAACGCGCTCGGGCAAGAGCCTGCTGCGCAGGGAATATGAAACAATACCAAGGCAATAATGCTAATAACGTGCACAAGAAACCGCTATACAAACAGCAACAATGTCTGATTAAGCCAAGAATGTAAGGAATGCACTTAACTGATGAGCAGTGAAGAAAGAGGAAGCGGAAGGGACGTCACGATATTATATACAATGGACTGTGATATGATTGGACTATAGTTGACTTGGAGACTACCCCCTAATGGTTCATGGGTTGTGTAGTCTTTTGTTTAATGATTGTTGTGTTACGTTTTCTTTGAACTGCTATGCAAATAAAGTGAGGAAAGATATGCATAATCCCCGCCTCCGTCCTGCCATAGAATTCATTAAACTTTATTTGATCTGATTTAGAAACATAGATCATAAAAGTGTACATAAAAACAGTAAATCCTCTTTCCTAATACAATACAGTGAGAATTAATTAAAACCAGTAGGTAAAAACGGGTGTTACAAAGCCCGGTTCAGAGCAACTTCAGGTTAACAGAATCGTAAAGTTCAATGTTTCGCAAGATCAATCTCATGTACTTCGTGCAAAATACGCAATAAGGGGTCCAAGTAAGATGTAACGCTCCAATACCTGACCAGTTTGCACTATATAAAACTGCAGAAAAACTAAAAATAAAAAGTGTTTTGCACACTTCTGTCATTGGGCTATATGTGGGCTACATCTGGGTGATATTTGTGCTACATTTGGGCTCTTTTTTCTCTGGTGGCCATCTTGGGAGACTTATTTGTTATGAAGTTTCCTAATTTTGTCATTTACTGCAGTCTCCTCAGTAGGAAATGCTTTCAGTTTTTTACTTTCATTCCATCAAGAAGGCATTCAGATGTGTCACACATTTGCCATAAATTCAGAATGTTAGCACTGTAGTTGTTCATTAGATCACTGTAGTAAAGCTACTGCTCACCAGAGAGTTAACTGGAAGTCTACTGCTGGTATTGAAAGTGATTGTTTCAGTCTGCATGTCAGAATTTTCTAATGAAATAGAAGAGGATTTGAGATCTCACTTAAAACATGCCCTAAATTTTCTTTCTGCGGCACTAACCATAATTTCTATGGCAAAATGAACCCCCTCATTTTGTTCCTTTTTAAATTAAATGTTTTAAGTGTTACCAGTTTATTCCAATCAAGATGGCTTCAGGTGTGCCATACTTTTGTCATAAGTAAGACTGTTAGCGCTCTAGTTGTTCTTTAGAACACTCTGGGAAGCTGCAGTAGAACACAAAGGCATCAACTGACAGGCTGCTCCTGTTGAAATATAACAGGAAGATATTTGATATCTCACTTAAAACATGTCATAATTTTTCTTTCTACAGCACTAACCATAATTTCTATGACAAAATGAACCCCATCATTTTGTTCCTTTTTAAATTAAATGTTTTAAGAGTTACCAGTTTATTCCAATCAAGATGGCTTCAGGTGTGCCATAATTTTGTCATAAGTAAGACTGTTAGCGCTCTAGTTGTTCTTTAGAACACTCTGGGAAGCTGCAGTAGAACACAAAGGAATCAACTGACAGTCTCTGCCCTTGCTGGATGTACATGTTTTACTGAGAATGTCAGACTTCATTCTCACATGACTGAGAAAGATAATGTGAATTTACAGAAAATATGCTCTCATTTTAGCTTCTGGAGCACCTTCCAAAACTGTATGGGACAAGCATGTGAAAATAGTTTTCTCTCAAACATGATTCATGATATCCCAGCAGAAGGTTTTTCACAGGGTAAAATCACCTTAGAACACACCACAATTCCTGAAATTAGTATGGTACCATCAACAAATGAATTCTAATGTAACTAAAGTCTGTTATCACCCTTTATAGTTCTCCTTTTGGTAACCCTCAAAATCTTCGATTCACTACAATGCATTTCAATGGGGTACTATCATTTACATTGGTCCCAAGATGGCTGCCAGCAATTCCAGGATGAAGTGCTGACAGCCAATCAGATCTCACGATGACATGTGTGGTTAGGCTCCGCCCAGATATATATGTGTTTTCTTTTTCAAATTTCTCAGGAACTACTGAACGGATTTACACCATTTAACCAAAAAGCACGACTCTGAACCAAGGGCTACTTTTTTGCCAAATTTGGTGTAATTCCGTTCAGCAGTTCGGGCTGTAGCTGCGACTAAAGGTTCCTAAGGAAAATTGCATGGGGAAAACACGTTTTGGGACCCCCCTTTTTTCTCGGCCCCCACTTGACGAATCACCTTGAGACTTTCAGGATAGGAGCGGACCGGAGCGCCCCACGAGTTTTGAAATTTTGCGAAGATTCATCAACCAGCGCCAAAGTTATGGGAAATAGAATGTTGTGAATTTCCTATGGGAAATAGGTCCTAACTATAACTACCTACTGGCGACCGCCAGTAGGTTATATATATATATATATATATATATATATATATATATATATATATATATATATATATATATATTCACTGAAAAAAACATAGGTTTCAGACACGTTATAGCTAGAAATTAGCATTTAAAAAACCTTTGAAATTCACTGTAAAAATCCACAGGTTTCAGGGACAGTTATAGTTAGTTGGACATTTCACTCATACAAAACCAGAGAAATTCCCCCGTTATAGTTAGTTCAGCTAACTATAACTCGCGCCCCGCAATGCACTGCTGATGACGTCACATATTACATCATTCATGACATGTTCAGTGACATCACTGATGACATCACTGATGACATCTCAAATGACATCATCCAGTGACTGTGTGTTTCTGTAAAGTTTAAATATGTTTTATATATATGCCAAGGTGTATTGAAGAATGAGTGGGTGTATAAGTGTCTGAATGGATGATTTAGTAGGTGCGTGACTGACTGTATAAGTGAGTGATTAAATGTGTCTTACTGAATGCATGGGTTGGTGAGTAGCTACATGAGTGTGTATATCGGTTATTGATTGGTTGCTTGAGAATTTGTATGGAAGACTGAGTGTGTGTGTGGGTGGGAGGTGTGTGACTCTGTGCATAGATGTGTGAGTGGTTGATTCACTGGGTGTATGGGTTCAAGAGTGCATGTGGAAACAGCTGTATGGGTGGGTGAATGTGTGTATGGGTGTGTTGGTGAGTGAATGGATGTCTCAGTGGTACATGTCCAAGTAACTACATAGGAAAAAGGCAGTGTATGTGAGAGTTGTAGTATAAAAGACTATAAGTGAGAGTCAGTGATTGTGAGAGTGGCTGTATGGATGAGTGTGTACTTGTATCAGTGATTATATAAGAGAGTAAGTATGTGTTAGTATCTGTATAGGTGAGTAAATGGGAGTGTGATTGATTATTTGCATGACTGACTAGGTGTGTGAGTAACTCCATGGATAAGTGGAGGTGTGTGAGTGTCTGTATAGGTGTATGAGTGCATATTATAGTGTTGTATTGATGAGTGACTGCATGTATGAGTGATTGTATGGGTGAATGAGTGGATGTGTGTGTAGACCTAGGAATCAGTGAGTGCGCATGTAGTAACTGGTATTGCTGTGTCGATGGTTTCGAAAATGGTAGTCTGTATTTTACAGTGGGTGTATCGAAGGTTATATTAGAGTGTGAGGAGGTGCATCAGGTTTTCACGTGGATGATGTCATCAGTGATGTCATTTGAGATGTCATTAGTGATGTCACTTACCATGTCATGAATGATGTAATATATGACGTCATCAGCAGTGCATTGCGGGGGCGTGAGTTATAGTTAGCTGAACTAACTATAATGGGGGAATTGCTCTGGTTTTGTACGAGTGAAATGTCCAACTAACTATAACATCCCTGAAACCTGTGGTTTTTTCAGTGAATTTCAAATGTTTTTTAAATGCTAATTTCTAACTATAACGTCCCTGAAACCTATGGTTTTTTCAGTGAATTTCAAAGGTGTTTTAAATGCTAATTTCTAACTATGCCTACAAAGGTAGGACATGTGAAGAAAAGCGCACAAACAAGTAAGACAAATGCAGAAAGAGGCAACAGAAGTCCAGAAATACAAAGAAAAGTGCAAGAAGAAGCAAGAGATGTGCAGAAAGAACCAACAGAGGAGCAGAAAGTCCTCCTGTGCCCCCAACTTTTTGCTGATGGGTACTGGTGGTAACTGACTCTGACTAACCGGCCCTAGAGCCAGTGCTATGCTAAAAGACACTTAGAATACAGTGAAAACATCTACATACACTAGGGAACACTATGCGTTGGGGTACCCCTGTGATTAGCATGACCTCCTCTGTATTTGCCATGAGTTAGTACCTGGGTCATTGGATGAGTACATGGGTACTGACTGGATGATTAGAGTACTGCAAGGAGAGTGGATTGTGAATTTATAAACGCTTGTGTTTTGGTGGAGTGATTGTATAAGGACATGGAACTGGTTGGGTGATTGGAGGAGTGCATGGGTAGTGACAATGAGATGGCTGGACTGCAACAGTAGTGCTCAGGGGATTGTAGTAGTGCATGTGTTAGTGCCTGCGTCATTGCATGAGTATATGGGTAGTGACTGGATGATTATAGTACTGCAAGGAGAGTGCATGGTGAATTTATAAGCGCTTGTGTTTTGCCATAGTGATTGGATAAGTACATGGTGCTCACTGGGTGATTGGAGGGGTGCATGGGTAGTGACAGGGCGATGGCTGGACTGCATCAGTAGTGCTCAGGGTATTGTAGCAGTGCATGATTTAGTGCATGGGTCATTGCATGAGTGCATGGGTACTGACTGGATGATTAGAGTACTGCAAGGAGAGTGCATGGTGAATTTATAAGTGCTTGTGTTTTGGCGGAGTGATTGGATAAGTACATGGTGCTCGCTGGGTGATAGGAGGAGTACATGGGTAGTGACAGGGCGATGGCTGGACTGCATCAGTAGTGCTCAGAGTATTGTAGCAGTGCATGAGTTAGTGCATGGGTCATTGCATGAGTGCATGGGTACTAACTGGATGATTAGAATACTGCAAGGAGAGTGCATGGTGAATTTATAAGTGCTTGGGTTTTGGCGGAGTGATTGGATAAGTACACACATGTCACATCAGGCCTGCCCCCTCCCTTCACCACTGTGCAAACGTGCCCCCTGGTGGGTTTTAAGTTGGGGGATTAATTCCCCTTTAATCCTGAGGGTCCCTGGGGGCCAACTAGCCCACCAGGTACCTCCAGTAAGCGCCACAGAGCTGCGTTGCAGAGGAGTGGTCCAAGGCCACTCCTCTTTTTACACCTCTCTGCAACGCAGCTCTGTGGCGCTTACTGGAGGTACCTGGAGGGTTAGTTGGACCCAAGGGACCCTCAGGATTCAAGGGGACTTAATCCCCCAACTTACAAAGCGCCAGAGGGCCCGTTTGCACAGTGGTGAAGGGAGCGGGTGGGGCCTGATGTGACAAGTGTGCAAACGCGCCCCGTGGCGCTTTTTAAGTTGGGGGATAAGGTCCCCTTGAATCCTGAGGGTCCCTGGGGTCCAACTAGCCCACCAGCTACCTCCAGTAAGCGCCACAGAGCAGCGTTGCAGAGAGGTGTAAAAAGGGGCATGGCCTGGACCACCTCTCTGCAACGCAGCCCTGTGGCGCTTCTTGGAGGTACCTGGTGGGCTAGTTGGCCCCCAGGGACCCTCAGGATTAAAGAGGAATTAATTCCCCAACTTCAAACGCGCCACAGGGTGCGTTTGCAGAGTGTTGCTGGGAGGGGGCGGGGCCTCCGGCACGATCGCGGTCTGTGTAGCCCCCCTTCTTTTTCCCTTTTTTGGGCCTTGGGGACCCCATCCCACATGGCCTGACCCCTTTTTAAAATTTAAAAAAAAATGTGAACGGGAAGGGGGCCGTGTGGGCCCCCTTCCCGTGGCCAATTCGGCCCCGGGGACCCCATCGCCCGGGTCATTGGCACATATTTTTATGTTTTTGAAGGAGGGGGGCTGCATGGCCCCCCTCCTGAGGCCTCTATTGGCCCCGGGGACCCCATCCCCCGGGGCCGGCCTTTTTTTTATAAAAAATTTTTTGGGGGGGGGAGGGGGGCCACTTCTAGCCCTGGGGACCCCATCCCCCAGGGCAGGCCCTATCCAGTGGGGACCATGGGGGGAGCCCCAATGCCCCCACAGTCCCGCCGTCTCCCCGCGTCCTGCGGGAGCCGGCATTGCATTTCCACATGGGGAGCTCCTGACATGCAGCACCCCGTATGGAAAAGCAATGTGGTTTGGATTTTGGAAGAGAGAGCAGGTTTCCTGCTCTCTCTTCCAAAACCCAAACCACAGTTTGCAATGACAGGGCGGGAGCCGCGAGGCTCCCCCCCTGTCATTGCAAACAGCAGTGTCCCGGGGGTGGGCACCCCGGGACACTGCAGGAGCCGGCCCTGGGGGGTGGCAGTCCCCAAGGCCATCACAGGCTCCAGGAGGGGGGCCGCGTGGCCCCCCTCCCATTGTGTGCACAGACCCGGGAGGTGGTGGTCCCCAGGGCTCAGGGGTCCATAACAGACCCCCAAATTTGCATGTTAGTGCCCCGGGGAGGTGGCGGTCCCCGGGGCATGTGGGGGGGCTCGAGCCCCCCACAGGATTTTTTTTTTTTTTAAAGCCCTGGGGGGTGGCAGTCCCCGGGGCTGTGGGGGGGCCATGTGCCCCCTGCAAATAATTAATGAAAGCCCCGGGGGGTGGTGGTCCCCGGGGCATGGGGGGCCTTGGAGGCCCCCCCACACATTTAAAAATTAGCCCCAGGGGGTGGCGGTCCCAGGGGCTGTGGGGGGGCTACATGCCCCCCGCAACTCATAACTCAAGCCCCAGGGAGGTGGTGGTCCCCGGGGCAGTGTGGGGGGGATTGGGGCCCCCCCACACATTTTTTCAGTGCCCCCGGGACCTGGCCCACCCGGGGGCTTCAATACAATGAAGCGCGGGAGCCCGCGCTTCGTTTTTTTAATTTTCAAGGCAGGATCCACGGATCCTCCGCGGATTTTGCCATTTAAAAAAAAAAAATGCTTTTTTTGGCCCTGGGGGTCCTTGTGGGACCCCCTGAGCAGGCTTAGGGGGTCAGGGTGTTTCTACCCTGCCCCCTTTTCTTTACCTTTGTTTCCCTGTTTTCTTGTGACTCAGTTCTACCGAGTCACAAGATGGCTGCCAACACTTCCTGGTTTGGAGTGTTGACAGCCAATTAGAATAAAGCTCGTGGTCGGGAGGGTCCACGGATCCTCCGTGCCTCAAGATATCGAAACTTTTATTTTTTGATTTCCTCAGCAACTACTGAACGGATTTACACCATTTAAAAAAAGGGCGCTTTCTGAACCAAACACTACCTTTTTGCCAAATTTGGTGTAATTCCGTTCAGCAGTTCGAGCTGTAGCCGTGTCTAAAGTTTCCTGTGGGAAATTCATTTTTCGCCCTCTTTTTTTTACATTTCTCAGGAACCACTGAACGGATTTACACCATTTAACAAAAAGAGTTCTTTCTGAAACAAGGGCTATCTTTTTGCCGAATTTGGTGTAATTCCGTTCAGCATTTCGGGCTGTAGCCGTGTCAAAAGTTTCCTATGGAAAATAACATGGAGAAAACACGTTTTGGGACCCCCCATTTTTCTCGGCCCCCGCATGGCGAATCACCTCGAAACTTTCAGGATAGGAGATGACCGGAGCGCCCCACAAATGTTGAAAATTTCACGAAGATTTGTCATCCGGCACCAAAGTTATTGGGAAAACAAAAAACGCTTTTCCTATGGAAACTAGGTCCTAACTATAACTATCTTCTGGCGACCGCCAGTAGATAATATAATCCCTTAACTTGTTCACAGGGACTCCAATTCTACATCCGAAGATTATTTTAATGCACCATGAAATGAAAACGTCCACGCGTTCCGGCTGCTACACACAGCCTTGTTCATACAGATATATATATATAGTCACAAAAACACTGAGTGAGTTAGTGTTCCTAAAAAAAGGTGTGGTAGGTTGGATAATGGCGGAAGGGAGGGAGTCTTCCTTATTGGAAGGTATTGCCCTCACACATTCGTGTGGGTATCATGCTTCATCATCGGGCTTAGCTCCTCATAGGGCCGGTGCTGCAATGCCCCACGGGCCCGCAAGAGAGCTCTTTCGTGGAGATCTTTTGTATATAGTTGTGATGATGAGTGATGGTATATGGGGTGACTGAAATGGTGAAGAAGAGGTGAGTTAAAACTACCTAAGGGTTACCGTGGGATATATTTAATCAGGGGTCCCCTTGGTAAGGTTAAAAAATGATGTGTGGATTGTCAACTCGAATTATGAAGAATGGCAATCTCTCAATCTGAAGGTCAATATGTTTCAGGCCTCAGGGGGCCAGGAGAGATCCCTGGCATTTCTTCAGGACCAAAAAATTATGATAAGTATCCCTACCCCTAGTCAGGCTTAAGTGCCTGAAATTGTAATATCAAATGATTCCAAAAAGTCACTAAGGGCCTGATTCCGATCTCGTTTGAAGTATACCGACCGAATTGGTTCCGGAATGATTTCTGTATGACTCGGATCGGGGGAGTCGGAATGACCGAGTACGATGCATCCGTATGCATCCAGATACGATTTGGTCAGACTCCCATTGACTTCAATGGGAGCCTGTATCCGAACGTGAACACAGGCTCCTATTGAAGAAAGGGATGGCTGGGGTAAATCGTGCACCTGTGACGGACACACCATGGTGCCTGCCACACTGTGCATGATTGGGAAGAGGGGACACATAGGTACCCCCATGGGCCAGATTCCTAGGTTCCCGGGTGAAGTGGGGACTGCTACGGGCCCCTAAAGACCGATTCTGGCAGCCTTTTTGTTCCAGGCAAACTGAATCGGAAAGGCTGTCCGAATCGGTCATCGTACTCCATCGTTCGGAGTCCATAGAGCTGCATGAATCGGCTCCGGAAAGGCTCGACCTGTCCAAATGCCTTTCGGTACTGATTCGGTCAGCACTAATGGTCTCCAGGCATCGTACTTGATCATTCGGAATTGGGAACGAGTCGGTCGGAAACATGGGCTCCGGATCGGATTCAGCAAACCTGAATCCGATTCGGAACCCTTCCGACTGACAGCGGAATCAACCCCTAAATAGGGAAGTAAGTCAAAAAGTACCTACACTGAATAAACCTATTAAGGTCCTACCTCTCCATTTTTAGGAACAGTAACCCTCCTAGTGTTTACGTGCTTCTTCTTAGAAGCAATGGTTCTGGACCCTTTAATAGCTCCCTGTCCCCTCCTTATATGATTGATATATATTCATTCAATTCAAAATTCTTTATTCAGCCAAATAAAAATAGACTATAAAAGCATATAGTAACAAACACAGTCCACAATATTACAATAATATAAATCCAAGATTACATTATTTTAAAATGAATAAAAATCTGATAACAGCAGTGCACTTTACTTCTCCGAATTCATCATATGACCAGGATAAAAACTCATGATACATACACGAAGCACGTACACAAAAAGTAAGTTAGCCATCCATAGTTTTTCTGCCTGAATGGCTGCTTTCAGAAAAGCACACACATGATAAGAAATTTCATGTGAGATTAAAAACTGTGTATGGAGCAGGGCTACTCTACACTGTCAAAAGCCTAACTCACGTGACAAAGGCTGAATAAAGTGCTTGTGTGCTAGACAATAAAAAATTGCAGAAAACCATGAGATGCAAAAGTGATTGTGCAAAATGTTTATCACAGGGGCAGGTCGGGCTGTATTGACAGCGGAGTCAGGGGGATTTTTAAAAAACAATGACCAGTAAATTGATCCTGCCCTAAAATGGAAAAGAAGAGATCTCTCCTATCTTGTGAGGTCTAGGGACAGATACACGGACTGTATGCCTGGTAATAAGGATCTATGATAAGTCCACACTGAAGGATCTACCAACTCATTTTTCATTCTTTTGACTTCGCTGTACTCCGACTATGCTGCTTTCACCTCTGCCTTTGCAGTTGTTGGGATACTGATGGGTTCTGAAAACCAGGCTGGTAAACCCATGGTTCCTAAACTGTTCCATTTATAACTTAGCCAGGGGATAGAAAAGGCCTTTTCGTGCGCAAAGCAGTCAAGTATAATGTCCCTGCAAAATTTTGCCGGTGGATTCGTCCAAACGCTAACCCACAGTAAAAGGGGCGCCACGCGTACTTTATCCAATATATATTCCTGGTTTAATTCCAAGTGTAAAATAAAACTGTAAGTGGTAGGTGGTTAACTCAGTAGCTGCTGAAAAAGCTATTTTCCTCGGACTGCAGGCCAGCGCAATTGTTAAAACCTCAAACACCAGCTCCATAAGTGGCTGCACTAATGCACTGAAAATTGTATACCTTCAAGGGAGGAAGAATAGTCCCTTTAGACTCTGCTTTTGACAGGCTACGAACAGTCCCTGCAGTTCTGCAAAGTTTAAGGCTGGCCTGCACCAGGTGGGGGTTCCAAGACCCTAAGGAGCTAAAAGTTAGACGTAAGTAGCAGAAGTTGCGCACAGCAGTTAAGTCTTGCCCATTAAGGCTGATTTTATTCAGCCTTATTTTCCCTGGTCCACAGGACATGATGTGCGATTTTGTGTAGTTGGTTTTCAGATTCAAATTTGGCATGAAAGAGGCAAAGGCCTCCACCTGATGCCTCAATGCATTCGGAGTGAGGGCAAACAGCACCGCATCATCAGCATAAAGTAGCGCAGGGATTGAAGAACCTGCTATTCTAGGATGGTCTGAGGGGCGGAGGATTAAATGGACCATTGGTCCATTTATATATAAAACGAATAACAGAGGGGCCAATATGCATCCCTGCTGTACTCCACTCATCCGGGGGAAGGCAGCAGAAAGCTTGCCATAACAGTCCCTGCAGTTCTGCAAAGTTTAAGGCTGGCCTGCACCAGGTGGGGGTTCCAAGACCCTAAGGAGCTGAAAGTTAGACGTAAGTAGCAGAAGTTGCGCAAAGCAGTTAGGTCTTGCCCATTATGGCTGATTTTATTCAGCTTTATTTTCCCTGGTCCACAGGACATGATGTGCGATTTTGTGTAGTTGGTTTTCAGATTCAAATTTGGCATGAAAGAGGCAAAGGCCTCCACCTGATGCCTCAATGCATTCGGAGTGAGGGCAAACAGCACCGCATCATCAGCATAGAGTAGCGCAGGGATTGAATAGCCTGCTATTCTAGGATGGTCTGAGGAGCGGGAGATTAAATGGACCATTAGTCCATTTATATATAAAACGAATAACAGAGGGGCCAATATGCATCCCTGCTGCACTCCACTCCTCAGGGGGAAGGCAGCAGAAAGGTTGCCATAAGAGTTTAAGCGCACCCTAGCCGATAGGACTAAGTGTAGTGAGAATACAAAAATTAATAAGTGGGGGGTCCAGTCCTTGATCCAGCAACATTGTCCATAACTTGGAGCCTCATTAGGATGGCGGTCGGAATTACGTCTGACCTCATCGATTCGGATACGGGACTGCCCCACTACAAGTCGGCAGTCCCGACAGCTGAATTAGGATGCAACAGCCACCACGGCGATCGTAATGTCTAGATTTTGTATTACAGCTGGTGCTGTGGTCTGCACCACACGCCGCAGTACAAATAATGGACATTACACATATGCCTGCACTACCTGGCAGGCACCATGCGCCAAAACTTTGTTCATCCTACAGGCCGCTATCCCTACTTAACGTTGATGCTAAAATGTACGCAAAATTTCTGGCAAATAGACTAGTACCCCTACTGCCAGGGATTGTAGGCCCGGAGCAGGCAGGCTTCGTCCTGAGTCATAATCTAACTAATAATTTGCACACACTGTTCAGAGTCATGCAACGTTTGAACCCAGGAGTCAAGGCCGCTGCGGTATTTCTGGATGCTGAGAAGGCATTCGACTCGGTGGAATGGAGGTTTATGTTTGCTGTACTCCGCAAAATAGGAGTAGGGCACATCTTCATGTGGTTGGTCTCCACATTATACACAGCACCGACCGCCCAAGTATGAGTTGGACAGATGGTCTCTGACACCTTTGATGTTTCCAGGGGTGCCCGCTGTCCCAGCTGCTGTACGCTGTGGTGGCCGAACCCCTAGCCTGTGCATTACGTGAATACCACAGCCACAGAGGACTGTGATTCCCGGGCTATAAGCTGATTATATCGGCCTATGCGGATGATACCCTATTGTATGTAAATAGCGCAGACATCAATCTTACCCCTATACTAAACGAGTTGGTGCAGTTTGGAGCACTATCAGGCTTGAAAATAAATTGGGATAAATCAATAATTTTCCCACTTACTCCAGTAACAAAGTCCCCGACACTTGAGTACCCCTTGATGTGGACAACAGAGTCAGTGAGCTACTTGGGGATTAGGGTACATACAGACCCTTTGGTGGTGTTATTAGAAAACTATGGGGCAGTCCTACAAAAACTGAGTGATATTGTGGACAGATGGATTAGGTTCCCGCTGTCACTGATGGGGCGCTTAGCAGTGATGAAAATGGTAGTATTGCCCAGATTTATATTTCTTTTTCAAAACATCCCAATATCACTTACAAAGGCTGTGTTTAAACACTTCCGCACGTTACTGGTTAAGCTAGCCGGGGCTGGTAAACAATCTAGAGTGAGGTGGGACTCATTAACTTTCCCATATGACCTGGGAGGTCTAAATGCTCCAGACTTGGAAATGTATTATAGGGCTTCCCAGAGTACTTACGCCCACCACTGGATACATGAACCACACGATACACCTCACTTACATCTGGAGAGGGAGGCAGCGAACCCAGGCACTTTACAACAGACACTGTTCCGCAATCCGTCCCGAAAACGGGGAATCTTTGACTCCCTGGCAACTACAACACAGGTGTGGCATGCACTCTTAAATAGACAGAACGGAGCACTACTGTACTCCCCGCATGTCCCATTACACTGGTGCCTGTGGTTTCCGATGGGTCAGGAAGGCGGGCGAGGAAGGTATTGTGCACTTTGGGGATAAGCACGCTGGGCGATTTCTTCACTGATGGGGTGATAAGCAGCTGGGACGCGATTCAAGAGAGGTGCCCTAATATGTTGATGCTGGCTAAGTACCACTATCACCGTGCAAGGCACATGTGGCATGAACTACTAGGGGAAGAAATGCTGGAGCCACAGGAGGTGGGGGCACTCTCCACGCTGATACAGACAGAAACACCATGTAAACTAATCACGAGATTTCACACAAGTGCGCAGGAGGCACGTAAGCCGATGTTGTTGAAGGTGTGTCATGAGTGGCAGAGTGACCTAGGGTGGCCCATAAATGACAAGGACTGGCAATACTGTTGCGCTAAAACCAAATCTATCTCCTTAAATGGACGACACAGGCTCATGCGCTTTAAATATTTACATCGAATTGATTATACCCCTGAGAAGCAGCACCGGTATGGGGAGAAGATTTGCAAGTCTGGAGGTGCCGGGAGGACAATGCAGAGTTTTCTGCATTTGGCCTGGTTATGTCCTGGAATAAATGAGTTTTGGGCTCAAATATTTAAGGAGTTGGGAGCTATAACAGGCACATACATGGGCCAGATCCAAAACTAGAGATATTGGGATATGACTTAAGTATTGAAAAACCCAACCGGCCTATAGTGGATATCGGCCTATTGCTCGCCAAGAGCCGCGTGGCACGGTGGTGGGGAAAGGGCCTGACCCCAAAGGTAGAGGATTGGCACACAGATTTACTGTATTGCAACACACAATCGGACACATTTAGTGAGCTACTCCCTCTGAAAAGTTGTCCTAAAAACTGCCTGGCCCGTATCAAGCATTTCTAATAAGTAAAGAAATGGGTGTAGATAACGGTGCGACTGACCAGGCAGAATGAGCTAAGTAGACAATATTGTCCAGTGTGCTCAAAACAGGGGAAGTATTGCGTCTATTTGCAAATAGACTTTCAGTAAATGTACTAAGGAGCATATAATGGTCTGTGTAAACAAATACATTGAGGGGCATATTCACAAGGACTTATCGCCGAGTTATCGGCACTTTAGCGCAGCAAAAGTGGCGATAGAATTATCGCCCCATTCACAAGCTGGTGCAAAGTGCCGACACCGCCACATAACCCGCGATAGCTGCCGCAACAAACATCGACACAGATGACACCGTCAACTAACCCTAATGAGATGCAGAATAGGCGTGTCCGTGCAAAAACACACGAAAAGACAACACCGCCCGATTCTCAATGGACAGCCAGATCTGCGATGCGAGTCAAAAACAGGCGATAAGCCGCGGTAGCAGCAGGGATTTAACACCTTCTTAGAATCACGGGGCCTCGAGCATATCTAGGCATTTGTGCTCACGTATGCCCTTTTCTTGTTAATACTACCAGATAAGGCGCGGTTTGGAAATGCTGCCTTTCATAATTACAACCCTTTTAGAATCACGGAGCCTCGAGCAATTCTAGGCATTTGAGATAGAGGCGCTTTCCCCTCATGTCCTCGCCCTATTTTAACTCTATCACCATGTTAACCTGTCACCTGGTAACCTGCCTTTCCCCTTTTGGCTCATATTTTATATGACTCTGGCACAGCTTAACGCCACAGGGACAGTGTTATGAACGTCCCTGTTCTCCTTATCAACGTGACTTACCGCTGCCTCTGATTTTTTCAGCTATATCAGCCTCATGCTTTTGACGGGACAGGATATTCTGGTAAGACTTTCTTTTTCCACCCATTTGTGCCACTTTAAACCTTTTACATTCATGCCCTGATTTCAAAAGGGGGATGCTGCCTGTTTTAGTAAACTTATCCTAGGACAAATGCAAAATCTATGCTTCCAAATTGAATCAAGTGCCTTTTAGCTACCAGAAATGAGACATTACGATACATTTTGAATTTTATGTCTTTTCTCATTAATGTACGTTATATCAATTAGTAAATGATGATGGGATTTCTCTTTTACAGTCTTTACATTCCATGTTCATACCATGTGCAAACATGTTTGCGTGGATGCCTCTCTCCTTTTAGGGATATAATATAGGGAACAGATTTTGACAATGCGGTATTTATGTTCCATTTGATCAGAGTATTATACTCATTGCGTTGAATATTTTGGCCTCAAGCCTTCCTTACACTTCTCCCACATTAGGCCTGATATATGTGCAAATTGTTATGATGCTATTGCCTGTTTGCTATTGCCCTGTATAATCTGTATAATCATTTTGTAACATGTTTTGCTCCTTTTCTCCCCTTATTTCGTCTCTCCCTCCTGGGTACACTCTCTCTCGGGTTTTTTCCTTTGTCTCTGTCTGTTCTATATACATTGTGTTCTGTCTGTCACACCCCCTTTCACCTGTATGTCACCGAAATATTTCTTATATTCTCCTTCATGTAATCTTTAATTTTTAATTTCTATTTTTCTTATTGCACTTTGTGGTATTTTATTGGGTTGTTTGTTTTGGGTATTTGATGTACTCAGCCTTGAAAAAGCCCCCGGCCGATTGGCCTTTGTGCGAAACACGTGTCAGCTGTTTTTCTTTGTCCTCTTTCTTCACTAAGTCGTTTATACATGACAATAAAAGGATTACTTATTGTCCAACGAATTAGCATTTGAAACATCATTTACATATGAATCCTTGTATGACTAAGAGGGTACGAACCTCCAACAAACCATTAAGGGATTTAACACCTGCCTTTTGCTGGTGCTAAGCAGGACGACTACCTGCAGTATGAAAGGGAGCCCAGACCACAGCCACACCTGAAGACCAACAGACGCCATGGAGCTACTGATCATGCAGCTCAGAGACCCAAGAGGGCCACAACACCCACCACCACCACCCCCAGGACCGCCACCACCCCCAGGAACTGCCCCGCCCCCCCAGACTACCACAGAGGCAGCGCAGACAAAGACAGCGGACCTAGCGTAAACACACCAGCCTCACAGACTTAACGCCAGAGGAGGTCATTGCCCACTACAGGCTCAAAAGGACAACCATCCTCCGCATCCTGACCCACATCGCCCACAGGCTGACAGTACCAACACAGCGGAGAACCAACATCCCTCCGCAGACAAAGCTGCTGGCTGTGCTGCACTTGTTGGCCTCTGGTACCTTCCAACCCACAACTGCCAGAGTCGGAGGAGTCTCACAGCCAGCCCTATCCAAGTGCATCACACCTGTCCTGGATGCCATCATCAGCCTGGTACCCCAGCACCTTCACTTCCCCCACACTGCGCAGGAGCAGCTGGAGACCAAGCAAGGCTTCTATGCAATAGCTGGATTCCCTCATGTGTTGGGGGCTATTGACTGCACACATGTCCTACTTGTGCGCCCTGACGACACTGCACACAACTACCGCAACAGAAAGCACACGCATTCCATCAATGTGCAGGCAATAGTGGACCACCGGGGACTCTTCACCAATGTTGTGGCCAACTACCCAGGCAGTGTGCATGATTCATTCATCTTCCGACAGTCCATCATCAACCAGCGCATCCAGGATGGCACCTATGGGAATGCATTGCTCGTTGGTAAGTACCAAATGAACACACCGCACACCTCAACTCCACAGTCATGCAACTCACGACTCTGGGAATGGCCACGCAGCAAAACTACATGCAACATGCCACACAACATGCCCACCGACCAGACACGACAACACGACTCAATTGGGAACCTGGGCTTGCCATGTACACATCCCAGCTACGGCATGGCACCACAGCCACACAACAGCAGAATGTGTGGAGAGGTTGGAAGCAGGCATGTGCGAAGGAGGCAAGTGACTAATGAATGAGAACCCACCCAATCACAAGTGTGGCGTGGATGTGCTGGACAGACGTGAGTATGCAAACCACGGAAATGTCCATGTGGAAAACAACTGCTGGTGCATGGAGTGTAGTGGCCAGTGGACGCTACCATGTCACCACAGGCTGTGGGGTAGAACGTGGAAATGTCACTCGTTACATCCCCCCCCTTGTCGGCGTGTGCGTAGTGGGTTGGCCTGGCGTACCCCAGGCCTGCGTAGGGGTGTGAATAAAAACCCGTCGCTCTGGGCGTGGTTCTCTTCCGGAATGGCCAACGTATCTGCCAGGGCGGCGCCTCTCAGCCCACCACGAGGCCGACGCTGTGAGCGGTGGGGCCTGTGACCCTGTGCGCCTGCTGCACCCCAGGCCGCTGGTCCCCAGACCCGTCTTGCCCACCCCAGCGCACCAAGGCAGCTCTGCTCACCTGCCGACACCGGCGTGTGTCAAAGAGGGCCCACCACGTGCCGGTGCAAGCTCCAAGCCTCAGGCCCGTGACCTTGGAAGCCTCCTCAGACCATCGCTGGCCTCCACGACGCAGGCCCACAGCACTCCTCTCTCGTTGACATACCCCACCGGCGTACATTGCGGCCCAGTTGGTGACACATTTGGAACTGAGTCTTGAGTTTTGAATGGCAGTGACCAAATGTTTATGGCAGCGTTTATATCACTAAACTCCCTTTGATCTGGTGT